>OZ026580.1:14966864-15494930 GCA_964020215.1 Aurelia sp. 3 sensu Dawson et al. (2005) | reverse complement strand
ATTAGCCACCATTTTCTATTACTACTGGCGATATCAAAGCGAGATTGTCAAAGCTGGCATTTCAGTGAACTGGGTCCTTTGTAACTCTGACAAGTAAAAAGGCAAATCTTACAGGATAAAGGATGAATTACAGAAATTTTCTTTTCATGCAAAGTCATGGAATTTTTGTTCCAATGCTTTGGGAGAGAAGCATAGGGTTTTCATTGTTCTGAGCTTTACACTGGCATGAAAATAAGTCAGGTTTATTCAAGCAAATTTGGGGTGTGAAGTCACTCTTTGTCTTTGCTCGATGGGCCCAGTTTCTGCCCAATGAATTTTTAATATCTATTTCCCTGGATACGAAATCCATCTGACAGAAACTCGTCTCGTCGGTCATTTTTCTACTCAGTAAAGCTTCTGGAAGCAAAACGTAGGCAAAGGAAGTGCAAGGCATATATTCTTAGATGCAGAAAGGTTTCATACTATTATTTCGTGCTGTATTTTGCTCAAGACATTTCATGTCTAATTAGAGCAACGTTCTTTGGCAGGTGATGTCATCTGAGATAAAATCAGGATTGTCATCTGGGATGAAAGTTGTTTACAGGGTGCATACTTCGAAAACAAGAGTTACTTCAAAGGGTGTAAGGTAATTGTCTACTTGTCTACTTCGTTACAGATATGTAATTTTGTGAAAGTTACACATCCTACCCTGCAAGGCTTTTTGTGCATAAGTCTTAGTGACGTTCCAATGGAAGGTTTTATCATCCAATCTTTTTCCTTCAGCTGTGTAATTTGGCAACATGCTACTGCTGGCACAAAGGGTGACTGGAATACAAAGAATTGCAAAGTTAAGGTGGGTTGTATTTCATATGCATAAGTGAAAAAAATAAAACAGCTTATTTTCTTATTCATTTCATTTAAACGAAAATAACTTTATTTATTAACTACAAGAAGTACTCAAGTACGTAGGTAGTAGTAAGGTCAGTCTAGCAAGATTGTGCCTAGGCCACAAGATATTTCAACTGCATGAAATTCCAACACTAAACTATCAAATAACGTTCAAAAGCTTTTTTGGGGAGGGTGGGAGGAGAAATCACACAGAGAGAACTTGCTATCCATCTGTGAAAACGCCACGTTTCATTAGGGCTTTTATACTATTTTACAAGTGAGCCTCATTGGAATTGCTGTGTGGCATGCAATTCTCAAGGGGCAGCTTTTCTCAATCCCTGAACAAGCTTCTTATTGTTCCCTTTTATGCTGTGAATAAATTCATTTAAATTTGTTGTGATTTTGCGGCCTATGGGGGAGCAGTTCATTACGCTACGTGCCTTTATTATGCACGACTTGCATGTCCTTATGAATTCAGGAGGTGACCTTTTTCTATTTGCCATCAACGATTGGAGATTTAGATGACGAAAAATGGAGACTTGTCGTTATAATTGATGGGATTTGCTGATACTATGGCCGTGTATCTAACATCTAGGGGACTAACTTTAAAGCTTTTAAACCCTGTTTCTGTTAATATTTGGTCATGATCGCCTTACTTACGAATTCCTGCAGACTTCAGATGAACCTATTTATGTATCTTGCATCATAAACGTTTCCTCTATTTGTATTTCAGGGAGAAACAAAGACCTACGTTGAATGTGAATGCCAGCACTTGTCCCAGTATGCAGTACTTGCACTCAGTGACAATCGCACGGGATATGAAACGTATTTCTTTGTGGCATGCTTTATTTGCATTGTGAGTAGCACATTATTCCTGCTAGTTTTCTCATCTATGGCCATTGCCAGTCCATTTTGTGTCAAGAACCTATTCAGTCAATCGTCCTGCAATGAGATCAGCTTCCAAAGAATCCATTGAATATGAGAGATGTTGAACTTGTGCTGCAAATTCTGCATTGCAATCAATTCTAAGCTTCTAGAGAAAGGCTGTTTTAAACATAGATTGCTATACGAAATATACGAAATAATTAAAGGAAAAGTTTTGCGTCTTCTTCATATTTTTCATTTAGTTAAGTTAGGTCACATTTATAAAAGACTTTTACTTAGGATGCCAAGCTTTTGTTATCTATTGCTGACTGATGTGCCACAATATATGGGGGGGGGGGCCTCGGTGTGCCGGACCTTCCGTGTTTTCCTTGAGTCCATGTCCGTTTATAACACCATGCCTTATTGTCTTTCTGCACCTGTCTCAATGAACATCTAAATAAGTCCACTTCCTTTTAGATAGGGGTTGCTCCCTCCTCAATTAGCTTTCCTGTTGAGGGAGCCCCTCCTTTTTTCAGAAATTTCCCTGATTTCACTGCAGCTCTTCATACTTAACTTTTTTAGTCTGCCAACACTTAGCTTTAAGTCTATCATCGTTTCCTTTTTTCTCTTAATTTTATGCATTGTATTTAATTTCTATTTATCATAGTTAATAAGATAGGTCCGTATGTAGTTGGTAATGTTGCATTAGAAGGAATTTTAAAATCAATGAACTGAACTGACCTGAATATTGATGTCAATGAGGCGATTCAATTGAAATTGCTTTCCTTGCCATTTGGCATTTGATATGATCAACTTGAAAATTATCAAGCGAATGTTTCTTATTCAAGCAATCCGTCGTACCATTTGATGGTTGGGTATCTTTTTCTTGTTTTAGGGTGCATGTTTCTTCGCTCTGATGGCTCACCATCTTTGTGCATATGAGACAACATTCACGGCAAACCTTCTGATGCATATGATCTTTGCAATTATGATGACAAACGTAAGATTACTTATGAATACTTTTTGATACAAAGATTGCTGATAATGACAACGACTGATAACATAAAGTAATCGTTATAGTATACATCTCTCAGTTTTTATCAGACATATTATAACAGGTTTCCTCAGTTACACTGAAATATGAGAAACAGCTCTAAGCATGTCAATTGAAGAAAACAGATATCTTATCCAAAAATCTACTGTGTTGCATATTTCAAGAACGAACGTTTCGTATGAGAGCATTCTCCTGTTCATTAAATATCTCTAAATGTTTTGCCTAGCCTACTTATGTGTTTTTTTCAGTTTGGTAATGTATCGTAATTTTATTTTCAGTATCTGTATTCATTTTGATGTCAATTATATGTATAGGTAGCATTTTTTAGTTGTTAGTCAAGTTGCATGTCTTTATAGGGCTGTTATTGTCCTTTGCTGCTCATGACATCGTCCTCATAGTGGTGCATATAGATATGAAGAAATGAAAAACAAAAGATGTGGTCCTCCATGGGCAGTAATGCACCGTTGACGTGGCCTATATTATGATCAGACCTGTATTGTTATTCACTGTGTTGCCTCTCTTCCACGGGATTGGGAGCAAAAGTTGATAATGCTGCTCTTCCTTCGCTCTTCTCTCAGCACAACCAGGATCGAATGCTGCCATTATTCAATACCGTTGAAGCCTTTTTCTGGGCAGCTTCTACGCAGCGATAGGTCTCATTTAAATTTTATATTATTAGGAGAAATTTGAAATGAGGTGTATCGCTGCGTCGGAGCTACTCCAACGTTTCAACTGTATTTGAATACTTGGTGGCTTTCAATCCTTTTTGTGACGAGAGAAGAACGATCGAATAGCAAAATTATCACGCTTTACTTGAGATTCTGTGGAGGAGAAACAACACAGTGACTAACAATACAATTTTGATCGTGATATAGGCCACATCAACGGTGCATTATTGTCTGTGACTCCACGTAACTTATTTGCACTGTAAATTTAGTACTACCAAAATAAATTTTGGGAAAGTTCATTTCTTATGAATAAAGAAGCCTGCTGACGTGATAAAATGAGTTGATGATGACAATTTGAAATGTCTCTGTCAGTGTATTCGGTATCAGCTAGCTCCATTGAAATACAGAAATTTCATAGATTGCAATTAATTTCCAGCTTCTTTCTATAGATACTGTACGCTGTCGGTGGCTACATTAGCCCGACATTGATGAATAAGCCCACAAACTGTGCAGTATTAGGAGTGGCTATTCATTACTTCTTCCTGACGCAGTTTTCATGGATGTTTGTCCAGGTAAAGTTTACTTTTAATTGTTCTTACCGACTTATCAATAGAAAATCAAATCGAGTATACATTAGGGAATATAGTAGAAACCTTCCGCAGTGAGACACGTGAATACCTTATTTTCGGTTATTGAGCTTAAATCAAATTCAAATTTTGTATCGATTCGTACCCTGAATACTTTCCTAAGCCTCTATAGACCAATTCATATTGTATTGTCCAGTGAAGGCTTAGCAGTGAGGAGGCATTTTCTGTAATAAAAATTCGGGAAATAATGCACCATTGATGCAGCCTATGTTAAGTTGTCTTCTCACTCGCTGTGTTTTTTCTTTTCCACGTTATTGTGAGAAATGATAATAATGCTGCTACTATTCCTCCGTTCCTCTCTCATCACAACTAGGATCAAATGCCGCCATTATTCAAATACAGTTGAAACCGGTGGAAATTTGAAACATTACCTATCGCTGCGTAGGTGCTGCTTGAAGAGTTTCAACTGTATTGGAATAATGGCGGCATTCGATCCTTGTTGTGACGAGAAGACAAAGGAACATCAACATTATCAAGCTTTACTCGCAATCCCGTGGAGGAAAAACAACACAAAAAGAGAATACAATTTTAATCATAACATAGGCCACATCAACAATACATTATTACTCGTGATCAAGCCCCAAGACACTAAAATACTTTGTCTGTTTAAAGGGCTTGTGCAAGGATATAAGCCTGCATTTGCACAGAGCAGAAAAATCTAAAAATAACCCATTGAAATTGATGGCCCACACGTGTTGTTAATCATCGATAGCTAAAGAAACAATGCTGTGTTTGCGCAGTTTCCTTGTTCTATTTATAGAGAAGCCTATTTACCATTGCACACTTCCTTTAAGATTATTTTCATGGCTAGTTTGCCGGGTTAGAGAGGTATCAAAGAGCCCAGATCTTCAAGATTAGGAAACTAAACATAATAGGATACATTATTACTATTAAAGTCCTAATATCATCGCATATGATACCACGGTGCTGGATACACGAAAATCGATACTAGTGTGTCGGTTTGACAACACATCCTGACACAGCTTCCCCTTCTTTTATTTTAGGGATGGAATCTTTGGCGCATACTCGTTCTGAATGATGAGCACAGTGATCGAAAGTTTGTTGCATTCTTTTTAATGGGTTATGGTAAGTAAGGAGTATCAAGATCGGTGTGGAGGGACATGCTAGATTGTACAAAAACTTTTTCTCCCATAAACGAACGAATAAAGTGATAATCAATTATTGCATAGCCTTGCCAATCCAGCATAGCTTTCTCCATTAGAAAGAGACGATGAACACAAATTAAAAGTGGCTGCAAGGTGGCTTGTTAAATCGTCCATCGCTCCCTTGCTTCGTTCAATTCGGTGTTCCTTTTGAAACTGCACGTTTGCTTTCGTTCTTCTTATGTTTTACAATATGATTGAGGCAAACTCTGCTAAGTGCTGAAATGAAGGGGTGAGGAAGAAATTCTGCTTTACTTGATTTTAAGATATGGTATTTTCCTGACGAGCGTTTTAGAAGGGAGATGCTTGCTCTGAAAGTCTAGGAATGGTATTTAGTTCCTCGTAGAGTAGTTCCACAGTAGTTCATGTTAGAAGATTAACATAAAATTAATCTAGAAGGTCATTGGTTTCTATTATAAATCGTGC
Organism: Aurelia sp. 3 sensu Dawson et al. (2005); assembly: GCA_964020215.1. Classification (NCBI taxonomy): domain Eukaryota; kingdom Metazoa; phylum Cnidaria; class Scyphozoa; order Semaeostomeae; family Ulmaridae; genus Aurelia; species Aurelia sp. 3 sensu Dawson et al. (2005). The sequence continues at coordinate 15,489,241 of OZ026580.1, read as the reverse complement.
TTCTTCTCCCGCAGGTCTCCCAGTTCTCATTGTAGTTGGTTACGTTTTCATAACTTATGCTGTATACAGATGGCCTTTCACTACAATGTATGGCGATGTTCATAGCAACGGAGATATGTAAGTATAAAGTAGCTAGTAACTGAGATAGTTTTCCGACACCGATGCGTGCTGTTGCCGGGGGGGGATAACTTCCATATATGGAGCAACGGGTACGTGCTGCCCATAAGGATGGGTTTAGAACCTCGAAAATCCTTAAATATGAGTCTCAGAATTTGAATTTTCCACTAGAAATGGGTTTTGACTTGCAACGAAAAAGGTTGTCGAGTTTAGCATTTATAGCGCTGGATTTTATCGTTATAGCTATGATACGTGGTTGGTTGCAACTTTACTTTCATATTGTGCATTTAATGTGAAGTAAAACTTGATTTCTGGGATGGTCAACAGGCTTTGTCTCCCAAAAATCTATAAAAATGGGTATAAAAATCAACGGAAAATCCTTAAATATGGGTCTTCCCCTTAAATGCTTGGTGTCACGTCTCCGTCATCCAAGGACTCCAATTACCCCCCCCCCTCCCCCAGGTGCTGCTTTTGCTTGCAAATTTTAATCGAGATTTTCGAAGCATGTTGGACTGCGTTTGAGGCCAGCTAATCAACATTTGTTCCAGTTTGACAAGGAAATTTCTATCAATCTCAGCTCATTTTTTTGCTCAAAGACAATTGAAAAGTAAGTGTATGGCATTCGGTAAAGTTCCTGTTTAGCTTCAAAATGGCCATTGCAGAGAGAATTAGTAAACCTAAGATTTCAGAATTTGCGATGGCAAAGAATACTGCAAACTGAAACTATAAGACTTTACATCGCTGCTTTGAAAACGTTAATTTGCTTTAGCTCTTGCTAAAACTAAACTTTCAATTCGTAACTGTTTACAGAGTACAGGCATTTAGAGAAATAGCAAAATTTTGCAACGGAACTGTTTTTGCAATCCTACCATTTTTAAAGGTGCCATAGATGTTTGATATAAGTTTTTTACTTTATGTTGTCACCTTGTTGCAAGAAAGTCCAGTTTTTAGGAACAAAAATATTTCTCTTGATGAAAATCCATTTTGTTTACATCTGCAGCAGGATTTACTGGTCCCTTTTTTGCGGTAAATGATTTTCTGTTTTTTTTTCTTTCTGCAGGTGCTTCATGACAAATGATTACGCTGCACTTGGATCAGTCATCATACCCGTTATCTTATTTGTTGTTGCTGTTGCTGTTGTCTTTTTACAATCATATCAGCTACGACCGCAATGGAAGTGTTATGATGATGTGTACAGAGGACGTTACAATATCAAAGGTATTGAGTGCTCAGTTTGTCCTGTACTTACCTACTTTACATGGGAGCTGCACTAGGAAGTATTAAACTAGGCGTGCATAATGTTCAAGCCTGCCTGAGAGCGGTAGAAATTCTCTGACCACCTGCCTGTATATCAATTTTGTACCGGTAGGGTAGAGAAGCTTATTACCAAAAGCAGAAAGCATGCAGGTATCAAATGGTAAGTTTTTACACATGGAGCAGCAAAACAATTAATCAAGTGTCACCATTTCTTCGTGATTATTCATCATCTTACTGCAGTTACATTTCACATGAACTACTGAAAAAACTGCTTGCAGAATATTGGCATGGAGCTAGTTCATCATTTCATCATTTCATCGAGAACCACTTAGGAAAAGCTGGGGACTTTGTTCCCATGATCCCATGGTTTATGCACACCTGTATCAAACCTAAATACTAAAAGTGCTATTTTGCGCATTATTCAAGAGGTGATATGAGCCCACCACTTCTGAAAATTGGTTTACAGTACATTTGATAATAAATGGAATTTATTGCAATTGAAATGCTCAATCCTCTTGATTGCTATCATTGATTTCTCTTTGCGTGCCTGTTACTTTTCCCATGAAGTAATTTGATGGAATGAAATTCTATTTGGAATTGTCGCATATCCACCCCTATCGCCCCATTGGCTTGGGGCAAGGGGGCGATCACCCCCGCTGGCCCTACATTAAGATCGAAAATTGTCGGGCAATGAAGCCTTTGGACAAAATTTTGTCCGAAAGTTTAATTGTCCGAAATCTAGTGATGTCCGAAATTTTTTCGTGTGAAAATTTCAAATTCGGTGAAAATAGAAAAGCACAAAGAAAGGTAACATAAAATGTTGATTAATCAATGATGTGCCAGTAGTGCTGAGGTTTCTTGAATTTCTTTACCTAGAAGTTCGGTTCCTTGAAAATAGTTTACGAATGGCAGCACCTTTTAATTTGATTTACAGCTGGTTTTACCATTTTTAAAATCCAATGAAAAGTTCATTCAGATTTTCTTATTGGTATGATGATCATCATGCACTTGCTATAAGTTGATATTTATGATGGAATCACAATTAGTTTTAACATATATTTTGGCATCATGGTTTTTTTTGATGTCGTGATTGTCCGAGATTTTTTCCCGAAATTCCCGAAAAGGCGTCCGAAACTTTTTTGTCCGAAGTTGTTTTGCCGAAACTTTTCAGTCCGAAAGTTTTGAATTTAAGTGTATGTTTGAGGCATCCTTGGTTTGAAATATAGCATACTTTCCTGGAAAGTTTGGGATGAAGACATTCGTTTCCTGGTATGTTGAGAGATGTAAATGAAGGATGTTAACTGGGTCGTAATTTTCGTACAATATTTCGCAGAAAAAGTCAGAATAGCATGGTCCTTTTGCCTACAAGAAAGCATGGAAGAAGCAACAGTTTTCACTAGTAAAAAGATGGATTTTCGAAAGAAAAAGGTCGTAATGGAACTGAATTGAAATATCCTTTTTTAAGTATCAGCTTTCTGAATTTCAAAGTCCGTTATTGGTGACTGGTACATTGAATTGTTCATAAAATGATGTTATTTGCTAAAGTTACCAGAAGCAATCATTTTATGCTTTTGAGATCCAAACGCAATGCCAAGATGGCCCCGTCTATGATTATCATTGTCATAACGCTCTCCATTCTTTTGCAGAAATGCGTCATCTGATTGCCATATATGCTCTGCTTTTCATCACATGGCTATTCGCCGGACTACATCTTGCCTTTGGGTCCCTATGGATGATTATTACGTTCACTGCGTTGAACATCATTCTGGTAAGCTTCATCGTTCATTTCCCCCGTCATTTTCCTGTTTGTCTATTTTAGATGGCGCCACTTCGCTAATTCAATAGATCTGTGCTCTGTAGATGCTGTATTTTTGAAATCATGTTTTTCTTAATCGTATTGTTTCGGGTGCTGACCGGAAGTGGTAACCATTGTACACGGCACATTGACTGTTTGAATAAACTATGCCAGACACCGCTTGGGCGGAAGTTTTTGGTAGAGAGATAAAGAGAAGCAACGTGAATAGGAATTCTTAGCAAACGTTATTGAACATAGTGCTTCGCAGGTCTGAATAATAGCAACTGAATAATGGTGTTTAAAGTCGACAAAATTGCTTAGAAACATCAATAAATTATTTGGATCAATAGTTTTTTCCGGTCATGTCAAATAAGAAAATGGCTGCGTGACTTTGCTGACTTATTTGCAGTGTATTCAAGGTTTTAATCCAACCTCGCTTTTTTCCAGGGCCTGTATATCTTGGTGGTATATGCTATAATTCGCAACCAGATGAGATACTTGTGTCATGGTGAATATGCGGTACGAGCTGCGCCGTCTCTGATTTCTGATCATGAATTGATCTATGCACCAGGATCATTGAATCAATCTGCTATGAGAAGAAAATTCAATGACACGCAATCCCAACGATCGAATAGACTGGTGAGTATGGCTTCTAAGTTATCTCAGTAAGCCCTCGGGTAACATAGGCTGGGGGCCACTTCCTTAGTCATACCTTCCGACCTTTTTCATATGAAAAACGTAGATTTCCCTTGTTTTATCTAATAAAAGTAGTCCCAAAACAAATATCAAATAAAAGACTGCAGATAAACTTAAAGTTTTTCACTTTTTTCTATCGTCTCAAATTTAAGATCCTTTGACGCAATTATTGCCTTGTTCCAGTTCTCTGCTAGAGAAACTGCGTTTATCATGGTTTAGGAATTCACACGTGCATGGTTGTGGACTTGATTGAAGGAAACCTTGTGAAACTCGATTTTACTTAAATGCTCCTAATTACGAAACGAGGAGACAGATTTAAAGTCTTACTGTCGCTTTATAAAGAAAGCATGAATTATTGGCTGCCAATAATTCATTCGTTTGGTTTTTTGTGCAGAGGAAGGTCATCCGCTGAGCCTTAGCTATTCTAAAAAAGAATCTGGATCGAAGGATATTTTATACATTTTGTAGAATTTTCGAATGTGGACAATAGTGATAGAAACTCCAACATCACTCAATCGAACTTTTCACATGAAAATGTAAAAAATGTACAAATATCGCTGCGAAAAGAATGGGGTTTCATGACCGTCTCTTGTGGTGATCCAAAGCAACTGATAAAAGCGAGGCTATGACTATATTTATAGCGACAGTAAGACTTTAAGCTCAATAAATTTCAAGTCTAAGTTAGCCATGTTCCTTTATGTATACAGAAACGAATTTGCAAGTGAACTGCATCGTTGATAAAGTTGCAAACTGCCCACGTTCTTTGGCTCCCCTGATAGACCTCAAAGTTAAAACCCCTGTTAAAGCTTGACAAAATGATTCCAATCCTTATTTTCAGAGTGACTGGGAAGATGTTGAGCTGCCAGTGAATCTAAATCCGATGGACTTCCCCGACAAAGAACGAATTATCGACTCGCCGGACGCTGGACGAGTAAGAGGCCGAGTCAACGAATCATATGACAATGACATGGATTCCGATGAATTCGATGATTTGATCTTTGCACTCAAGACGGGGGGACGACTCACTCCTTCTGTACATGAAGAGCAAGAATTAGAGGAGAAGATGGCGACCCCCCGATCAATGTCTGGTGATCAACCACAGATAAGAAGGATCAAAATAGCAGATACTCATTTGTGAGGTAATCATCAAATTCAAACTTCTTCTCGCGAGAGGATATATTTTGTTAGAGATCTAGATTTTGAAATACTGCAAAGAGAAAATATGATAGATCCATTGATAAAGTCATTTTGACATAATTAAATTAATTGATCTAGGGCCAAGAATAAGTAAGACTCAAATAATTTTTGAACGATTCGAACTGTGCACGATTCATTGTCAACAAACAAAATAAAGATTCAACGTTTATAATCAACGTGGAATCATCGAAATAACCAAAAACACTTCTACATAGGGCTCAAATCTTTCAATTATTTAAAAATGTGGGTTTAAAACTGTATCACATTTTTCTTTGAATTGAATGTCTTGAAAGGTTTTTTGGGTAATTTGCTGTAAATCTGCCGTTGCAATCTTTTGACACTTTGATCTTTTGAAAATGGCGGCATTGTGATTACTTTTTTAGAAATTCATCAAAAATTTTGAAAAATTTAAATCATTGTAAATCACTTGAGGAAAATTGATGCAATCTTACCATAATCTATGAAGTTTTACAGTATGGTGGCAAGCAGAAATCTGCAGCTCTTCTGGTTAAGGATTTTGAAATCTGATGACGTAGCAGCCTCAAAATAAACGGCTGCCATTTTGAAACTGATCAAGATATCAAAAAATTGTCACGGCAGATTTACAGCAACTTACCCAAAGTTCCTTTCAAGCACTTGAATTCAAAGAAAAATGTAATAGAATTTTACACCCACCTTTTTAAAGATTTGAGCCCTGTGTTGAACACTTCAGTCATGTAATCTAATTGTCAGAGGAGAAGAACACTGAGTAGGATCTTCATGGAATAAACTTTGAAAACACTATGGAATTGATGACTGTTGGCTGTTTCTCAAACATTGCCTAAGCCGAGTCTCCACCAGGCGGAGAAATGTCGAGCCGCGAATAGTGGAACGTATTCTTACTATTGGCGGCTCGACATTTTCCGTGGCGACAATTCGATTAGCCAATTAGATTGCCAGGAATTTCTCCGGCTAGTTGAGATCCGGCTTTACACCTTGATCAGACAATGTTCGGCATTCTTCAAATACGTTTCCTGCAGGCAGACCAAAATGCCTGTTCGGCAAATGCTACGATATTGCCTTGCAAGAGAAACAAGGATGTTGTTTGTTCAATTATATTTTCTTCTTTGGCCATGTCCAGAACATTTTCAACCTAGACTATCATTTAGTAGTTGCTGAGGAAACACTAAAAAGTAGTTATTAGACAAATTTGCTCCCAAGGTGTACGTTTTTAGTGTATTACTCAAACATCTTGTAAAGTAGGTTATTTTGCTCTTATTATCATACTCTATGTATTTTCTAAGTTTATGTATTTATGTAACTTTATTTGCACTTATGCATCTTTTGATAAGATTTAACTTTAAATTCGTCAGTGGATTTACGTGTAACATTTTATAATCTTACTGTCGCCATGTAAAGAAAGCACGAATTATTGGTTGCCAATAATTCATTCGTATGGTTTTTTTGCAGAGGAATGTCATCGCCTGGGCCTTAGCTATTCTAAAAGAGAATCTGAATTGAACGATATTTTGATACATTTTGTTGTATCTTCGAATGTGCACAATAGTGATAGAATCTCCAGCGTCACTCAATCGAACCTTACATGCAATAATGTACAAATATCATTGCGAAAACAATGATGTTTCATGACTGTTTCTTGTTGTGAGTTGTGACTGACAAAAGCAACTAATAAAAGCGACGCTATGACGATATTTATAGCGACAGTAAGACTTATATGATTCGTCTAGGGAGATTAAGTAATCTTAGTCTCCCTGGATTCGTCCAAGGTTTGGAGGTCAAGGCACCAAGTTTTTCAATTTCAAGGGTAACCTTCAATGGTGCTTGTAAGTAATTTAAAGAGACCTTTGAGCCTTGAGGATCACTGACTAATGCTAACTGACACATATGTGCTTCCCATAAGGCTGGGTTCTGCAAAGCAACATTGTCTAAAAGACAGAGAAAAAACTGTGCACACATGCGCGAAAAGTCGTAATTTAGAGGCCTGCTATCTTCCTGCAGCAGATCCCGAAATTAGACAACATATTGATATTTGCTGTCTTGGGCCTTAAACTCTTGATGTATCATTTCAAAAAGCTAATGTATGAAAACATCTTCTATCTCAGATTGCTCGATGATGTCATTTCACGCAGTTTCTGCTCTGACTGTCTAAACTACATTATTGATTAAGAATATTGATTGAAAATCTTTCCTTAGACCTAAAGTACATTCAATGGTAGCATAGGTTTCAAATCTTTAAAAAGCTGGGTGTAGAATTCAATGACAGAGAAACTCAATTTAGAGGCCTGCTGTAAAATTCAATGACCTATTTCTTTGAACTGAACGGCCTCAAAGAAACTAGAACTATTTTAAAGAAAATCTGCCGTTGGACTTTTCTCAAATCTTCAATATTTTCAGAATTACAGTGTTTTCCTTCTTTTTTAAGAATTCAAGAAAATTTTCGAAAAAAACTTAAAACTATCGTAATTTCTAAACCTCTTGACGAAAGATCAAATAATTTTCAAGAAAACCATAGTTTATGGATGCCTATAATTTGGTATCAAGCAAAACTCTCTCACTCTCCTTCCTGGTTTGTGATTTAGAAATTTGATGACGTCACATCATAAAATGAGCTGAAATATAATAGAGGCCGTAATTTCGACAAATAATCTAGATTTCCGAAAAGTCCAATCGTAGAATCATAGAAAAGTGGCTAAAGTTTCTTTCAAGTCATTCAGTTTAAAAAATTAGGTCACTGAATTTTACACCCGCCTTTTTTGGTAGATTTAAAGATTTGGAACCTATGCTTTCAATGGTACATCTTCGATATCTGAGGATTAACCTCTTATAGGATGCCTCTGACAGCATATTTTGACTATTACAAATCGGGACAACATTATGAAGTAATCGCACATTTAATTCATAAGTTAACTCCGCAGATTGAGCCCTGCAATCTAACAACACTGTATCTGTTAAGCTTACTTTACACCAGGTGGAATTTCTCGCATGGAATCATGAATTCGTGACGATGCCGCGCGATTTCGCTGCGCATAGTGTATACTGCAAGAAGAAAAGCCAAAATCGAACTACCTACGTGTGAAGAATCTAGCTGAGTCTGCCTGTCTAGGCCTTCGTGCTAAGACGCCATGTTGGAACAAACGGTCGAAGATCACGAAATTTTGGCTGTCGTCATCATTCTTTGATTTGACTGGTGGAAAACGTGAAGCGGAAGTTTTTGTCGTGGAAAAGTCAAGATGTTTTCTACTTTTCTGCCACGGAAGTATTCCACTAAAATGTATCTTCAAAATTTTTCTGTGTATGCGTTTGGACGGAACAGCCCGCTTGCGCCAAAAGACTCTGCCTGGTATAAAGTTTCTGGTCTTAACCCCCGCCCCCCCCCCATCGCCTCCTGATGGACTGTAAGGGACAAGTGTTAGGGACAATTTTAAGAGTAGCGTATGTGAAAATTTCCATAGCTTTTTTTTCTGTGAAGTGAGTGGCCCGTGGAGTTTACGGGGTGAGTGGCCGAGTGGCTTATACAGTCTTCATCAGGTGACTGAAGTTAAGCTTGGTCTGGTGAGGTCAGACTCCGGATGTGTGACCACGGGGAGGCCTGACCTCACAACTCACCTCGTCGTTCTTCGGAAGGGACGTTAAACTAGGGGTCCCATGCCTGGATGCGGCATGCACAGTGGGCCTAAATTAGCATTCAGTAGCTAGAAATCCTGACAAGCCCACTCAAAACAAATTGAAAACAAAAAGAAACAAATGGTTAAATCAGCGTGAAATCACCTTTCACAATCCCAATTCTTGCTATGTAGTGTTGCAAAAATAGGTTCACGAGGGATACTTTTGGTGAGGCGTGTAGAATAGCTGTACGGTTGTGTTGTATTTAGATAAAAACTTTTTAGATACTAATGTTAATTATTTTAATTGCACATAATTGATTTTGGATATTTGATCAATCTGATTTTGTAAAATACTAATTTTAGGAAATTATTTGAGAAAATATTCGCGGCTTTACTAATGTAAATTTTTTTCATGCTGTTATTATTATTAGATTTTATGATGACGTATGAGTATTATTGTCATTTGTTTCTTTCAATCTTCTAAACTATTGTCCCTATCCCGCATTGGGTGGCAAGCGTTATATTTTAAAACCGCGCTGGGACATGTTTCCCCATGTTTCACGATGCAGGGAGGACTTACGATGAAAGTTGATGGTAAATGGCTAAATTTTGCCAAATGAAAAATACTCAATAGCGTACGGAGAGATAAATTTAAGGGGGATGCCGATAAAATATCAACTCTTTAAGAAAATTTTCTACAGGATCATGGCCAAGTTTGCAACAAATATTTCCAGCGTTGGGAGAGCTTGCCCCCAACCGCCCATGTCTCTTGCACTTACGACATTATTGTCCGATGATCCTCGGCTTTCTACCTTCCTCTAGCGACACACGACGATTGTGGAAATAGAAGTGTTTCTCACTTGATGCAGAGAGTCTTTTGGGACGAAATCCCAGGAGATGCTTTAGAGATGAATGCATGCTCTTTGCTATATTACTTTCCCCATCTTGTTTTCACTTGAAGGTAGATTAACTTTGTGGATAGAGCCCCTAGAGATACTTTTAAAAGTGAACCTTTTCAAAGGTATTGTAGTGTGTCTACTGTTAGATGTTAGGTGAAAATACCGGCGAATAGCAACAATTAAAGTGTTTTGCATGAATAATTTGCGTTAAAGCAAAGCCTACCTGACATTTAATTTGAGACAGACTGTCGTCTCTAGTGTTCAAATGGTCAGAGAGCAAGTCTTTCGATAAAGAACACTTGATTGGACATGTGGCTGCTGAAGCTGCTCTTATGAATAGAGTGTGCTTGTCATGCAAAATGTTCGGTTGTCTTGTTGCGTTTCAAAGATATCTGTTGTTCAAAGTTCCGTGAATGATGAATTTGAGATCTGGCATACATTTCATATTTGGTTCTTTGGTAAGTTAATTGTTTCCCTGTCATTCGGTCGTTTCGTTTGATAAACATATTCCTCCGACATGTTAGAAACTAGCTGAGAGAACACCCGCCAATAACGACCCCGCCGGACATTAGAAATACAGCGGAGAAATAATGAAACTGTACAGTTTTAACGGGGTTAGAAATATCATGACGGGTAAAAAAGAGGGGGAAAGAGACTTTCCGCTATCATTTGAGGTGGAACTTGAATAAGTTTTGACGGGGAAACAAAAAATTTCAGCGAGGAAACAACTGAAACAATGTTGAAAATAAAGCTCCGCAGGGAAACAATTTTCTTTGCGAGTCATCCTTTTACCTTGGCGGAGTATCGTTTCAGAGGGGTCGTTACTGGGGGGTGTGAGAGACCCTATTAGCTTGTGTGAAGCATGAAAATTTGAAATCTCGATGCTTTTTAATTTGGTTTTTCGACCAAGAAGGCCTTTTTAGATTATATGATATGACTTGTCTTTGTTGCAGCGACTTTTTCATTTTCATTTTTAATGAGACAAAACTTTTTCCAGAATTCGCTTGCTTCCCTACAGTGAAGGTAAATAAGCTACATTTCTCCGGAGAATTCCCAAAAATCAAGCTGTTGTCTTTGTCCAGAAAAAGCATCCTGAAGGCTGACCTTTGATCTTGGCCAAAGATCGCTACCCAAATTCTGGTCAAAGCTGTGGTTTTACCAAGGGTGTTAGGACACGAATGTTTTGATCGATTATTTGTTTACCTTGTTTTGATCCCTGTGTCTTGTTTTGTTGTCTTGTTTTCTGTTTTGTTTCGTTTTCAACTGAGCGTGTTAGGCCCAACCGCTCTCCAAGTTGTTCGAATACAGCTCCCTTGTATTTCTGTGTCTTAGTGCGCCTTCGCACAAGATAGGTTTTATCGCACTGACTTTTCATCTGCTTTTCAAATACGAAAGCGCAATTTTGAAGACAATTCTTTGTACTTCGGACTAAACCAACATCTTTTCTGAATTGCTAGAGTTTCAATGGATTTTCAGCCGGTCAATCTTTAAGAGCTTAGGCGAAGGGGGCGAAGCTTCCAAACAAACCATATGAGCGATAGGACACCCAGTGTGTAGCAGTTTGAAATTTCTATTGAGCTTATTTTTACTTGGTGTACCAAGGGTGTTAGGACACGGATGCTTTAATTGATTATTTGTTTACCTTGTTTTGATCCCTTTGTCTTGTTTTGTTGTCTTGTTTTCTGTTCTGTTTCGTCGTCAACTGAGCGTGGAGGCCCAACCGCTCTCAAGTTGTTCGAATAGAGCTCCCTTGTATTTCTGTGTCTTAGTGCGCCTTCGCACAAAATAAAACCTATCTTGTGCGAAGGCGCACTAAGACACAGAAATGCAAGGGAGCTCTATTCGAACAACTTGAGAGCGGTTGGGCCTAACCAACCGCAGTTGAAGACGAAACAGAACAGAAAACAAGACAACAAGATATGACACAGGGATCAAAACAAGGTAAATAGATAATCAATTGAGACATCCGTGTCCTAACATCCTTGGGTATACAACCACCCTTCACTGTTACGCTATTTTGAAATTTTTCCGTAGTGAGCCACCTTCAGTGCAGAGCCACCTAAATTTTATGATTAAGCTGGCTCTGCACTTAATGTGGCTCATTACCAGAAAATTTCAAATAACGAATCAGTGAAGGGTCGTTGTATACCAAGTAAACACAAACACAAAAATCACTTCTAAGTTAAGGCGGCTAGCTTCTGATAGAAATTTCAAACCGCTACAAACTGGGTGTCTTAGCGCTCATGAACAAACTGCAGACAATAATGAACGCGCAGCTAAAAAATGGTGTTGACAGTTTGGCGAAGGAACACCTTCAGTAAGAGGCAACAAAAGTATTTCAATATGAATTCTCTTTAATTTCATCTCTCTTGTCAACTACAATTGCTACATCTACGGTCTCTACTGACTCACATCAACAATTACATATGCGAATAATGGTTAGCAAAATTGTGTTTATAGAATAAGAATTTATCAAAAATTACATTTGAAATCATCACTCTAATGAACAACATTGCAACAATTTCAGTGAGTTGATTCAGACACTAACTAGGTCATACAGGGCTAGGCCATACAGGGCAACTCAAACAAGCCAACTGATAGATTAGAGGTTAGAAAAAACACAAGTGTCAATCCTTACTTCGTCTAAAAGACAAATGACGGATATGTCATTTGACAAATGACGGGTATGTATCCTATTTTCAAAAACCATATTAAACGTTGGAAGGGTGAGAACTGCCATTGTAGACTTTGCAAAACATATATACCACAGGTTGGGTACCTAACATGATACGATATGTTGTAATTAAATTTTTTAAACGATTTTTAATATATTTTCTTTTAATTTTAAGTTAAGTAGTAGGCCTTAATTAGCAGTAATGTTGCTATTTTAAAACTTTTTAGCCTACTGTAAATAAATTAATGATGATGATGATGACGATGATGTAGCGATCTAATTAAAGGCAGTTTTTCTCCTTGATGAACGAAAAAAAATCGATCAAGATCCCTGTTGAATATTCCACAAATTTACGGTGATCTCTTTTATTCAACGAGGGCAGGGTCATAGACAGAATCGGCTAAGGTTTGTTTACATCCATTTCAAGTTGTGTGATGAATCTCTTGATAAATTTCTTTTGATTTCTCTGGCATTTTTCGTACCATGCGAAAGTTGTGCCATGAATGCAAAAAGTAGAATAATACTGAAACTTCCCATAGGTATGGTCACATGACTTGAAATGGGTAAAACAAACCTTAGCCGATTAGGTCTATTCATGCGTGATTTTCATGGTCATGAATATTATGCCTATGAAAGAAACTGCGGACAAGGAATCCCCATTCTGACCTTTGGCCAAAGAAGCACTTTCTTTATAAGAACCACTATCGCAGACAAAAGAACTTCCTTCAACCAGTAATTCAAAACAAACAAGCCGCAAAATTTGCCCTGATTCCATGGCCATAATGCACTGTGTTCAGTTCATTACCTCGATATTACTGCATCTCTTGGCCTGGGCTGAAGAGAAAACAGCAAAGAGATGCAGTAATATCGAGGTAATGAACTTTAATTTCTAAGCTATGAACACAGTGCATTATGGCCATGGAATCAGGGCAAGTTTTGCAGCTTTTTTGTTTTGAATTACTGGTTGAAGAAAGTTCTTTTGCCTGCGACCACCAATCGCTTTGAATTGCGGTGTCAATCAAGCAGAACCAAGACGCTTTAATCCAAATGCATCAACACGTCTTCCCATCGAAAAACTCTCAAATTGAGGCAAAGATGATTATTTCCGTCGCACATAGAATGAATCTCTAATGGATCAGCATACAGCTCAGATCCTTACTGGTTGCTGAAAGCACGCGGAAATCATCCAATTTCACGGTAGTCAGCCAATCAAATAGCCCCTTTCTAACCACGTGGTACCAAATTGGCTGTTCGAAGTGAATTCTTGAGTACCCTCACGAAAGTTGAAATGGCTACTAAGTTACAATAATAACATGGAATTTTCTTTGATAAATCAGTAGAAGGGATGCCCCTCTACAGTTTGTAGCGTGCTTGGAAAAATATCTCATTTAGAGCCGAAATTACAATCATTTTCCGGTCGAAGAATATTGACATTCGTTCAAACATCGATAAAAGTCGCTGCAAATGAGATATAAGGATAAAAATCTCAGCGATTATGGATATTATTAATTGAAGTGGATATATATTCCACTTCAATTGCAATTCACGAAACGAATGCGATTTGCGAATTCCGAATTCCAAACGCCTGCGAATTCAATACACACTTGAAACTTATTCACACGAACTTCGATTGTTTATTCAGCCAATGAAATCTGTCATGTCTCCTTTTGATAGCGCGTACCGTCTTTATCTCTTTGTTTTGTACAGTTGTTTTTCAATTGGCTGCCTTCAATCCGAGACAATGGTTCACATGCGAACGCTTGCAAGAAATTAAACATTGCGAACAGCTCAAAATCGCATTGCGAACGTTTGCATGCGAATTTCAAACAAGGACCGCATGCGATTTTCGAATGGCAAATGAAGTGGAAATGAACATTTGGAATCTGTTTGGTTGTGAGTCCTTGTACGAGTGAAAATAAAACAGCAGATGAAAAACATTGAGCGAATACAAGGAATCTCGTTGTCAGTCTAGATATTACCAATTTTTTAGTATTACATTGAGTATTTGTGTCAAGACCAAGTAATTCCAGTGTACTATCGCTTTTTGTTCTTCCGGGAAGGAGGCGGTGAAGTCGTGGCACAATGAAGCAAATTTTGAAGGGATAGTATCTTCTCTCGTCAATTCATGTAACTGTTCGAGTCCTACATGACTTCAAAGCTCAATCCAAGTCAAGATGTAGCGTAGAAAATCAACTGATACTCATTCTTGTGATTGTGAGGAAGCTTTAAAGTCAGGCAGCTTATAAAAGCGCAAATTTCCACAAAACGAGAGCCATCTAAAGACCTAAGAATGAGTCTAAGATAAATTTGATCCCTTGCACAAATGTACATGAAGACATTTTCATGATCAGCAACATCATTAAATCTTAATGATTTTTCAAAAAGTACGACTTTTAGATCACCTGGTATCAAATGATCAAACCTTGTTATTGTTATCAATGTCTCGTCTCGTTAGTTTGAAGCAACACGACCATTCTTTGCATGACTACGATACATAACCAGGTGAATTGAAAAAAATTACCGATATTGTAAGAATTGTAATGCTGCAAAACGCAAAGAACAGACATCTATCAATTGTCATGGCAACAATGCGCCATTCTTGTTTAAATCTTTCACCTTTCTCTTTTTGCACCATTTTATCTATAATGACGTCAAGCTTCTTCACGATAGCTTCATGTTCGTCGTAATGTGTGCTCATTTCACTCACTGCTGTGGAGGCATTGTCTAGATATTTATCAGCGCGTCGCTTCATGAGTCCATTTGGCACACCTGGCTTTATGAAAGGACGCTGTGGAGTAGCAGGATGCCCTCGGCTTAGCTGAAATCGTCCATGTCCATTACTTTTGCTATTGTCCATTGCCTTTGAAAGGTAAGTTAACTCGATTTGGTCAATCTGTTTGTTTTCGTTCGCATCATTGAGACTATGTCGTTGGCGTATATGAAGAGCATAGGATAACCAGTTGAGAATGTATTTCCGCATCCATTTTGGCATAGGTGGGTCAGACGGCTGTTTGTGATAGAATTTCAAGATGACACACAAAATGATAATCATTAGGACCATTTCAACCATGGCACAATTGAAGAAGATTCCGACTAAGGGGACGACCTCACTTGTAGGGGGAATCATCTCTGCCACTACTAACATAAACACGGTCATTGCAAGGAGAAGTGTGATGGCCAATGCTATTCGTTCACCTGCAATAGAAACAAAAAGATATCCAATAATCGCCAAATCCATGAACTTCAAAGGGACACCGTCTGAAGATTTTGTCGTAACGTTGATTTAAGACTGATTACCCGAGTCTCACTTTTCCAATTGAATTAGATGATGTTTATTCAGCTTCAAAACCGATATTAATTAAGACCACCTCATTTACGGCACAGCCAATCAAATCGCTGCTTTCTTAAAATGGTAAACCCACGTGCTTATTCTTAGCGTTTGACAGGCTTATTAGGGCCTGTTCATATGGAGGCGAGCCAGCCTGTTTACCGTGCTGGCCCGGTAGGCGAGACAGCTTTTATCTTGTGTTCATATGGAGAAATTCCAGTCCGCTTGCTGAGACAGAAGTCGGACACGTGTCAAAAATGAGACACGTGCTCATAGCGACAATAGCGATAGCGACATTTTCGTCTCGGTAGCCGGGATGGAGTGTTCATATGGGAAAATTTTCATCCCGTCTACCGAGATCTCGCCAGTACACCAGTGAGATCTCGCTAAGAGGGCCAACCCGCCTGCTCATATGAACAAAAATCAAATTTTGTATTGGAATTAGGGATGAGGTGAAGTCTCGGCAAAAAGCTCCAGCCCGGTAAGCGGGCTAGCTCGCCTACATATGACAAGCCCTTGGTAACTATGAATATTTGGTGACGGAGCTGCTGTAGTAGTTGTTCCTCCGGACGGCAGATTTGTTTCTTCTTATGTCTCTGTGTCTATAAAGGTTATTGTTGTTACATCAGGATACATGCAAGGAAAACCGGGTAATGGGAACCAGGGAAGAGATAAACTGTTGCAAGAGCAACAACTAGCTCGTTCTGGAGCCGCTGGTCAAAGTATGGTTTTGAAGCAAGTTATAGCGCATATGGGAAGATTTTGTTGCAGTGCCATGTACAGGAGCGGGCAAGCATTGTAAAATCGTGACCACACATTTTTTGCAAATCGTGACCACTTTCTTTGCTTTCATGTCGTTGCTGACCAAAACTTACTCATGCATCGTATTTTTTTATTCATATAAAAATTTTACGATAAATATTACATTCAACTATACGTTCTAGTTACTATACAACACTACAGGGACGATACCATGGGGAGCGAAAGGCAATGACTACCCTGTGGCCAAAATGAAAGGACACGCAATTTTAAATTAAATACAGCAACACAAAGAACGATTTGATATCTAATGGATTCGAGTATATTTTTGTTCAATAAGTCATAAAAAAGGTCTTGATCACCATACAGCAGAAGCTGTGTCAAAGCATCATTTGTAAGATCGGAGATATGCATTTGCAAAAATGGTCGCATCCTACCGTGTCCAGACAAGCAATGCCAGATTCTTTAGCAGCGAAATTCGTTCGTTGCTTTGATTGAGGTGCTAATTGAAAGCAATTGTCGGGTACAGACAAAGAGGATTCTTTCACTGCAATTAATAAAAACAACTCTGCAAAAGATACCCTGACGTCAGTATGGATAGCTGCACTTTTGTGCAAGCGAGAAAGAGGTTGTTAAGGGGGATCATGGGCATAAATCGGAAGAAGGTGGTTAAAATCTAAATATTTGGCTCGCATTTTTATTCCTTAGATTCAGTTGCTGAATCGTAGGCCTAACAATTTTCACATTCTTTCATAAAATTCAAACCTTTACATTATCAGTGTCACAACGTGATAAACAAAATGCGGTGTTTAGATTTGTTCTTCACATGCTCATAGAGTCTCTTAAAAATGCTGTTTTTCATGTACAACGAGACAGTTGGTCTTACCAGTTTTGGAGAATCTTTAGTGGCTTTATTTGTTTTGATTTGTTGTTACATGGGATTCCCTTCTCTTTGTCTGCGATATCAGTAACCACTTTGAAATTGCATGTCAATCACAAAAAATTGATGACAATCTGACAAAATCTGCCCATTGTTTTACTAAAATTTCACCAGCTTGAATGACCCAATGAAAGCTTAGAATACATTTAAAAAGCACTGCAGCCATTTTTTTAAAAATTCACTAGAAGCGTTTGTAAAACAGTAAGTACTAAGAGAATCTTTTCAGACTGATATACCATATAGCGGTGATATAGCATACCAGGTTTTGATTTCATGGGAAAAAGAACAGAAATCCCGCTCTAGTTCTTCTTTTGAATTCGTGGTCTTTCATAAATAAAGCAAAGGCTATGAATTTATGAGCACATGTTAGTGACTTAACTCGTTTTCAACAACCTTATGGAACAAGCCTAATAATGCTTTTGAAGGAATATGTATTTAATTTCAATGCAATTTGCTCAATTAGAAAATCTACAGAAATTAACAACGACCAACGGATAAATACACAGGTGTCCTTGAAAACAACCATAAACTATGGTGTAGTGTGAGATTATTGCATTTAGGATATGTTTCAATGAAATTTGAGAAAACTTAAAGAGCCCCTAATACAGAATTAGCATGGTCTTCTCCCCGTGGGGGGGGGGGTACTTGACCTAAATTTGTGTACGGGGTGTGCCCATGAAAAAAAAATTTTCACCCTGCTCTAGAATTTTCGCCTTCAAATGATACCCTGTTCTAGAAAAAATTGCTCAAAAGTATGCTCAAAAACACAAAAATTGGACTAAGAATTAGCCCGTTGTAACAAAATTCCTCTTTTGACATGTTTTGACAACCTGCTCCAGAAAATTTGCCTTCTTTTGATACCCTGTTCTAGAAAAAATAGGCGAAAATGATACCCTAATAAACGGCACATCCCCGTAGGACAAATATACTAAGTACCCCCCCCCCCGGGGTCTTCTCTAATCATGCAAAGACATGTTTGGAATTTGAAAATCTCCATAGATCCGTAGCCTGTAATATGACAGAAAACTGAAGAAATGATAAAATTGATAAAAAATTTGCTTCAAGCAAAGTCATTCTACCCAGGATTCATTTGATCCTCTTTATGGAGGATACAATTTCGGCTAAAGCACATTGAGACAAATTAATTCTGCGTTGAAAGACGTCTTTTCTGTCACTTAACTTCTACTCTGTGGATTACGACTTTGTAGGGACCTTTTGGTTTAACCTCCAATTGAACTGGAGGTAAAGATTTGTTGTTGTGTTATTGGGGACCTTTTTAGGCCCGTTTTTTGGGAACTGTGAGACGTTAGTTCAATGTACTGCAAAATTTGGTCTACTACCTGTTACCATAGTATGCTGTTACTGCTAAAGGCCCCCTTCACCCGTTGCAATGTTGGTTGATTGAAGAGCACATACTTGACATTTCCATCAGCTTCCAACATTGCAATGGAAGGCGGGGGGATCTCAAGTGGAAATTTCTCTAAAATGCAAAGTGCCTCGAAAGTTTTGTCCGCTATTGTAGGTACTTTCAAATGAACTGGATGGAATTCATTTTTCTCAAACTCAAAGCCAACTGAGGTGCCAATACCATGATACGTAAGTGAGAGCAATTGAAAGCATTGACTAGCAAAGGAGGCTATGACATTAAACATCGGTTTGCATCAGATCTGATCAATACCATTTTCCAGGATAAAATTTGAATTAGATGAAAGAAGGCTCGAGGATTGGATAGTGAGTTTCAATGCCAGGTAATTGAAGAGTGAGTTAGCCTCGAAGCCCATACAACCCTAATGCTAGTTGGGGGGATCGTCGGGGCTGACGGTTTGCGGTTTCTAGCCTTTTCTGGAACAATTTTGCGCTTCTTGGCCTTAAAAATGAAGATTTTACAGTTCCTTTCTTTCAGAACGGTTGGGAGATTTTTTCGATAAATATTGTTAAAGTCAAATTAGCACAAATTCAAAAGCTACGAATATTTGTCCAATGTTATAGGATTTTGGGGGAAATCCTACAACTTTCACTCTTTCCACTGGATTAAGGTAGAAGATAACCATTATAGAGTCAAAAATTCCATTTTTGATTTTTTGTTTTTCGAGGTTTAGTTATGTGTGGAGATCCTATAGTCACTCATAACTTCTCATTTTATGCACTATTTTTTAAAATATTCGACTTCTTATGTCAACTGGTCAAAATATTTACCCCTAGCAACTCCCTAGCAACGCAATAACAATTAAATAATTTCTGTTCTTTTGGTGCTTTTGCCAAAATTTTGGCCCATTTTATGTCTGATAGGTTCCTGAAGAAGCCTTTTTCAACTAGCCTCCCTTTCAGAAATTCCAGAAACGAGGTAATTTCAGCATTCTCTCTCGCCACTCAATTTGAACTTCCAAAATTCACTTCTTTGGTCTCTTATTTTGAATTGCACATCATTGTTGCAAGTATAAAATGGGCAGCAAAAGCAGATATTGCAAGCAAAGAGCAAAGAAGAAGAGAGAGTTTCGAGGAAATCAGTTTTCAAAGGCCAAAGATGCTGCCAATTTGAGGAAAGCAGTGTATATGAAAGTGAAACTCCGACAACAAGATGGCCTAGGCCATTGCCTCTGCCCAAGACGAAGAACCTTGTACCTCTGCAGAGAAACTTTGATTAACTGAAGGTGAAGATAATAATGCGTTGCATTCAGAAGATGATGAAAACATAATTGTCAGCATGGACTTTCTAAGAGACCTTGTTGCTCTTATTGGAGTCTGTCCTGCATGCAAGTCATCAGCACTAACAATCGAGAATGAACTCAATTTGAAAATGGGTTTTGCTTACAAGTTTCGAGTCACTTGTTCTGAGTGTGGCTGGATGCAACAGATAACAACATCAAAGACCACTCAGAAGTCGACACCAGGGCAAAAGCCTTACGAAATGAATACAAGAATGGTAATTGGCTTCAGAGAAATGGGACAAAGCTTTGCATCAATGGAAACATTCTGCAGGTGCCTTAACAAGCCCCCACCCACGTCAAAGCCTGCTTACAATAAAACTGTAAGTAGTCTAAGGGACATTTTTATTGAGGTTGCAATGGAAAACATGAAAAAGGGGGCAGAAGAAACAAAAAGACATGTTTCAATAGAGAATGAAGATGGCCCAGCTGATTGTCATGTCTCAGTTGATGGGAAGTGGCAAAGTCGTGGCCATGCATCTTTGAATGGAGTTGTGACAGTCAGATCCAAAGACAGCAAAAAGTGTTTGGATGCCAAAAACTGCTGTTCTGTATTTCAATGATGGAGCAAAGGGCCTTTTGAATGTTTTTGGGACTTCAAATATTACCCCTGGGGTCCATACACAATTGTTAACTGCAAAAGTTGACAAGCGGCATGTACAAAACATGCAGTACAAGTCAAGAGAAGCCACCAAAAAGAGGAGAAAGAAACTGAGATCCATCAGGAAGGGCTATCATGATAATGAGAAAGAGACTGAGGGAAATTTGTATGAGTCTGGGGGACATTAGATGGACTAATTCATTTGAAAAAAATTGGCAAAACTTTAAAGACGTTTCCTGAAATGTCATGTTTTTACGACTTTTAACAAGAATTACAAATTAATGGTTCAAGCTAAGTAGATGTAATTTGGCAGGTGGAAAGAGCACATATTTATGCATGTTCCCTACCAAGATTTGGCTCATACAATGTAGAACTTTGGAGAAATAAGGTTTACAATGCAAACAGCCATCGAAAGCTTCACCGCGCCATTTTTAAATCTACCATAAAAGCAAAACTGCTTTCACTGGGAAGCCCATTTTGGTAGGGAACATGCAGTATGGCATAGGTAATATTCACAGGAATTTTCAGCTCTGTGGATTTTGTAATTTTGAAGCTACTCATGTTAAACGACATACAAGTTTTGACCATTATCAATGTTCACTGAAGCAGAACTAATTGAATTACTTCAAATCAATTTAAATTTTTTTGGTCTATTTTTGAAGGGCTCTTATATGACACATCGGTTGTTCCTAAAACTCTAATGATTAAAAAATTTTTAATAATGGTTATTTGCTACCTTAAAGGTATTAGAACCAGCTTTCTCTTTTTTGGGTCACAAAAATGGAAAGGAGGTAGTCATCTGCAGCATAGCATCCAGGTGACAAATGCAAAGTGGAAAAATGTTGTGACAGTGTTAGCTGAATAGAGGCGGTTTGACGGTTTTTCTAAACTATTTTGGTGGTTTTAGGCTTTTGGTATCCCCTTACGACCCCCACCTAGTTATGTCATCTCAGTTCTCAAGGATAGTTTGATGGCAATCTTGATTTTAGCTTACATAAGCTGCATATAGTTTGTAAGACACAGCTTCTGCAAAATTGAAGGACAAAGGTTGTGATCAGGCTCTAAAAGGTGTGGTGATGAACTTTCTCTATATTCTAAATGCAATTAAATCGCTAGGTCAGATTTCATAGACGAAAAAACCAGCTGTTTGTTGCAAAGACTGTGAGAACATAAGTTTCTATTTTCAGACATGAGTGTAAATGAATGAGTCGTAGCAAGACTTTCAACTCTCCTTGAATTCACTAATTAAGACGTTTATCTCAATTTGACAATAATCAATGGCTCAAATCAAAACTCTGAGAACCAAACTGTGCTTCTATTCTGTGCGACAATAGATTGAAGTGAGTCTCCACGATGATTCACCGCTTCAAACATTCATGTTTCACAAACAGGAAGTTGCCTGCAGGCAAGAGCTTTGCATGTGCTGTAATATGAATCATCTTTTGCCTGTTGATAGAGACGCGATCCCTACGTTACTTTTACGGGATACCGTGAACTACAGCTTTTTTAATC
Organism: Aurelia sp. 3 sensu Dawson et al. (2005); assembly: GCA_964020215.1. Classification (NCBI taxonomy): domain Eukaryota; kingdom Metazoa; phylum Cnidaria; class Scyphozoa; order Semaeostomeae; family Ulmaridae; genus Aurelia; species Aurelia sp. 3 sensu Dawson et al. (2005). Next base: position 15,467,156 of record OZ026580.1, on the reverse strand, counting down.
ACAAAGGAAAAGAATTTAACTCCGATTGGCTCGCTGATCGAGTGGGACAATCAAAGCATTTTGGGGCATGCGCGAATTCACGCAGGAAAAATGAAAGAAAATGATCTGAAACTGCTACTGCCAATAATTCGAAAGTCTTAGACTGGGGTCTAGCTCTCCTGGAGAAAATCCGAAAAACTTTCACTGATAGTAATCCGAACAATTACCTTACCATGGTAATTCTGAGGATGACCAAACTGGACGCTTTCTTTTCACTGAATCAAGGAAGTAACAGCGCTCGGTTTGCTCGCGTTTCACCATTTAACTGTTGCAGCCTTCAATGCATCCGTTATGAAAAATGTGTGTACCTTTTAGGACATTTGTGAAAGATTTTTAATTGACTCTGATCAGACTTAGAACGCTACGTATTCTTCGTTTGGAAGGTACAAATGACAAAAAACTCTGCTGAAAGATCAAAAGTATCTGCGATTGAAGAAAATTCGAATATTTGGTGCTTACAAGTTGCTTGCAAATGAAAGACATCGAAAGAACTGACATCAAATCCATTTTTAATGGCAACAGTTCATCCCTCTCAAATCTTTGTTGCTGCTGACGTTAATTAAACTTGGACTATTTAGATCTTCTGAGCAAAGGTCCTGAGCTTTCTTCGTAGTGTCACATGACTTTCTTCAAATATTTAAACTTTCGTCAGACGAAATGCTTTGCAAAAAATGGCGAGCGATGCGAGCGCTTGACTTTCTATTGAGTGGAAAGTGTGTGCAGTTTTAGTCAGATTAAGGATCACAATGAGATTTCACCATCAAATTCTATCATAGATTCGAAAGAAAACTTAAAAAATCTTCTGAGAGACGTTCGCCTTGTTACCATCATTGGCGCAGAAGTGATTAATGCCTAATTTAAAGGCAGTCTGTCCCCTATTGTTCTGAACTTGGCAACGGCTTTATTTACCTTATTTACGCTGGAGCTAAATTCATGCATCATTGAATCCTTATGACCTTGATTCCTTTGGATAAAGCGAATTAGCACCTCCCTCTCGAGTGTACAATAGAGATCTTTATAAAGTCTATTTTCATTCTTCGAACGGGACAGACTGCCTTTAAGCATCGTATTTTGCCATGTCAAATTTAATAGATGTTGCTAAAAATTTCCAAGTGTCAACTTGACATGAAAATGATGGTTTAATCACCAGCCGTGTTATATTGTTAAAACTGCAGGAGCTCACCAGCTCTGTCGTCTTAAACGGCAGAAACACACCTTGATTGAAACATCGCATGTTTGTTGCGTTCGATTAATCAATGTTAGGCCATGGTCCGCTGATTCTATATGAGGTCAGCCACTGTGCTTTTGCACTTGGAAAAAAGTCCTTTCCAGCCATTTCATTTTCACTCCGACACTGCAAAAAACGATGTTTAAAGGGTCTGTTTCATGCAGCATGCCTTGCAAGTGTCGTCTCTCGGCTTGCTTTTGTTTTCGCTATTTTCATGGCCCATGAAAACGGCCACAAACAAAAGGCCAACCAAGAGACGACACCTGCAGGGCATGCTGGATGAAACAGATTCTTTAAATCAGAGTTTTTGAGCACGGCAGATTCTGCCGTTTTAAATACAGTTCGATTCGAAACGGCAAAAACAAGATGCTTAAACCGGGCTTAAGAACCACTAAAGCGTTTCACTTACCTGACTCTGCCGGCAGCAAAAATGATAGGATTGTGAGTGCACACATGAGAACCATCGGAAATATGAGATTCGTTAAGAAGAATAATGATCTCCTTTTCATTACAAATGTATATGTCACATCTGGATATGGTTCAGGGCAACAAAAATATTTCACTTCATTGCGAACAGCAGGAACAGCCTCGAGTTTCCATTCAGCATTTTTCAGAAATTTTCCTGTGAAACCAGAAAATGCAATTTCGTAGAACACAATATTGAGTAGAGCGGATGATTGAGAAAAGTTAAGCTTTTGCAAGCCTGTAGCTTACTAGCCATTACTTGGGTAACATGCCAGCTTGGACAATAAATTTATTTCTTTGTGTTAAGGTAAAACGATTCACCTAAAGAATTATGAGTCAATTCGTTGATTGTCAATGAATCGTTCATCATTTATTTCTGGCCTTGGCCCACTAATGTACTGATTATGTCAGAAACCTCATTTAAGAAACCCCAGGCTGGTTTTTTGGAGAAATCGTGCACTCGTATAAGAATCTTTTCCGCCTGATTTTAGAAAGGTTTCTTACAGAAGAATCATAGATACATTCATGTTTCATTATGACTGAACACTCTGTAATGGCGTTATTTACTAATGTATAACTCTACTTAGAGACAAGAACTGCCACCTAAAAATTGATTAACATTCATTTGAGAATCAGGTGCAAAACACGCTTCAGAGATTTCATGCAACGCATCTATTGATACTTGGCATGTACTGTAAACGATGGTTGAGTAAATTTAGAAACCATTCCAGGCACAGAAAGCCCCCTTGAAAAGTAGCGAAAACCAGACAAAATGCATCCTCTGTCAGTAAGACACATCAAGCGAGCGCGGCATCTGCGAAGGAGCAATGAAGAATGAACGGAGAACGGAGCGCGTTAGCGTTTGCAGAGGAGTTTTCGCTTTCCTCTCTCCTCCGCTCTTTCCCCCTCCTCTACAAACGCTAACGCGCTCCGTTCTCCATTCATTCTTTGCTCCTTCGCAGATGCCGCGCTCGCTTGATGTTCTCACTGGCAGAGGATGCATTTTGTCTGGTTTTCGCTACTTTTTAAGGGGGCTCCCTGTGTTCCAGGTATCAAAGGAAAATAATATTTAACATTGTTTCCTCTGTGTTTTCTTCAAAGATTTAAGTTAAAATCATTTAGGATTTCTTAACTTTCTTATGAGAAACCTTTCTGTCTGCTTCCAGATAAATGCCCTGTTGAAATTAAGCTAAACCAGTTTCTTTTTTGCACTTCTTGCTGTAAAGAAACAACCTTACCAAGATCTGCAGAGTCAGCCTCCATTGTAAGATTAAGCCTGAAGCCATCATATGTCCAACTACCAAATTTCAGTGGGCAGCTTTGGCCATCAAAAGGAAAATATCGAACATCAATTGAGCACTTGCTTTTGATTATAACAGGAGCTAGCCAAACATTCTTGCCAGTATGCTCTAAAATTACTCTTGTATTTAGACGATCAAAATTGCCTCCAAATGTGATGTCTGAATCAGCGCTGCAAGTAAAGTAAACTTTTATTAATGTATTAGGTGAATGAAGAACAATTTATGTTTGAAAAAGGGTAGCGCTACGCGGTTGCGGAATGCTGGAATTTAAGACAAGCGGTTTACAGTTTTCGCTTACTTTGTAGAACTCTTTTGCATCGGGTTTTTAAATTTGCATCCCCTCTCACGTTCATGTTTCGGCCTTACCATATTTATGCTTTATCCAAAAGCACATACAAATATAATGTTTACAAATCTTTTGCAGTCACCTCTAAGGGGACCATTATGGAAATAAGGTCAACTCGATCTTTTAATGCTATCCCTGCCACTATTATTAGAGATGTTTTTAACTTGTATACATCAAATTTGCTATGTAAAATATATTGTAAATATTTTAATTATCTTTTCATTTATTTTTTCTTCTTTTGTTTCTAACCATTATAAATTTTTGGTAGGAAATATATACTTACTTACTTACTTTCATCAGTTACAAAAATATAGAAAAGTCCCTCCTTTAAGAAACTGCATTCTAAGAAACTCAGGTCTGATTTCGCTGAATAAGATACTTCTCTACAAGAAACTATCCAGGTTAATTCGTATTAAGTTTCTCTTACGATGGTACATATTACTATCCTAAGGCTTAGATCTGAATATGTTTCCAATAGGTCTCAATCAACGTTTAAAGCCCAAATTGTTTAATTTCAAGAAACTTTCAGTACTGGCTCAAACTATTAGATCCTTGTATAACAGTGCATATTTTAAAAACGTCTTCTTAACAATTTTGATAGCTGCTTGGAATATAAAAGTGTTTGTTATACCATGGTATACACACCCTGTTTTGAAGAAGTATATCTTAACATTTAAAACCAATCAGGCTGTCTTTGTGATGCGAGCTTCTTAAAGGCGGGACTTCATCGTATGGTGCGACACGTGTCAAAGCCTATTGTGTTTGCACGACTATTCTGTCAAGGGCATATACATGCTTAGATTCCATCTAAGGACGAAGTATACCGGGTGAGTCAAAAAAATCGCCCTGCGTTTGAAAGGCTACTGCTCCCTGAGTATATAAGCATCACAATTTGCAATATCTGATTAAATAGCTAACATGTTCATTTATTTTTAGAATTTTTTCTGGCTAAAATTGGTCACTCCATTCAGATGCTGTGGGCAATCTTCTAAATGAATCCCTTTGAGAAACCTTAAAAAACGTCCTAACATTACAAGCAAAAAATCCGTAATGTGTTTACCTCACAGCGATGACTTTCAGCACGCTTTAAAACTTGCTTTCGTTTTGGTGGGTTCAAAAGCCTTTCCCCTAGTGTGAATAACTTATTCATGGGGATTTCATTCTCCCATGAGGACAAAATACATGAGCTCATCCAAGAGTCATTATTGCTTGGAAGGAGAACAAAGGGAAATTTTGCTTGCTGTTTTCACCCGTTTTGCAGGTTTTCGAAAGGGGCTTTCTGCAGAAAATCTCCCATTTCGAAGGGAAGGAATGACCAAGGGCCGGGTAAATTACTGAACCTAATATGAAATATCGGTGATAAGACAAATCAGTTTTCAACATCATTGCTTTGATATTCAGGATCAGGATTTTTCAAACGCCGGGCGCTTTCATTGACTCACCCGGTATAGCTCTTACAATAAACGATATTAAACATAAGATCTTACTTGTTATATAGAACGATATCAGGTAGCCATAATTGCTTTGGGCGAACGTTGATGCTTGAAATATTGTTGAACTGACTCTTTTTCCAAGAGAGAAGAGGATTGTACCATGTCTAAAACAAAATTATATCTTCGGTGAAAATCATTTCCTGATTTTTTGAATCGTTTGCAAACCGTTCAAGCATAAAAACCTCCATTCTTGCTTTGCTAGGCGATTTGCACCAATTTTTCTCGTAAACTTATATATGTGAGTTAGTATATCAAAACTAAAAGTTGTGGGAGATGGTCTAAAATGTTCCTAAAATGCAATTTGAATGGCATGCACTTATCTCACGAGTGACAGATCTGCAATTTAAATGGGCGACAAGAATGGCAGTGAACAGATAAAACTGGTCGGCTACTGTCCCATCCAGCGTCGAAAGATACGGAAAATGAAGAAGAAGAAGAAGTTGCTGGAAGTTTGTATAAGCTGAGAAAAATCTCATTTATAACATCCAAACCATTGATCTCAATTCTGATTTTATTTACCAACGTAAGTACGAAAGCTTAATTTCTCCAAATCGGTAAAATCTTTCTCAGGTTACAAGAAATTATCAAAATATTTCATCTCAAAATCCTTGAATGATAGTTTACACAGGAGCATCATGTAACATTTTTTTGTCAACTTTCTACTATCACGAGTAGAGGCTGCTAGCAAATTCTACAAAGGATTTTATGCCTCTTTTGACATACTCCGAACTGAAGCATTTTCATAAAATCGTTTATTACTTTAGAACCATAGAACTGACTCTGAAATACTAGAGTTTCATATGTGGAGATTCACATACAAAATAAAACAAAATAGGTTGGATAGCCTAGATCAGGCAGTCGACTCACTCAGGTATCCGTTGATAACTGGTCTTTCAATCATTTCATTACACTCTCAGTAGTTAGTGTAGTGGGATGATCATTGGAGTCATGCCGCGTTGAAGCGAGTTCGAGTCTTGCCTGGCACAGTAAAAAACTTGAATTTTTCACTTGGATTAAATTATTATAAAATGGAGATTTAACTACATCTGATGAATGGACTTGCAGCTTCATGCTTTCAAACGCCTACACTTCTTCTGATTTGCCTAATGTTGAAATTAAACCTGTATATTATGGCTCTATATCCAGACAATCTCTGTTAAAAGCTGTCTTGGCTTTTTCCGAGTCAAAACATCATGCATCTCAGTTAAACTATGGTTGAACACAGCTACTGGTACCAAATGATGACGTGTGTTCTAGTCAAACAATTAATCTCCCCTGGTTAAATTCACGAGACTCCATTTCTTTCAGACCATAACTTAAACCTCATGAATAATCAAAAGACCCATTAAGATATCAAGCAAAAAGTTCACTGTTGCTGAGCGAAAATGTGTTTTTGGCCTTTATAAGCGTTGCTTTATTACAGGCAGATGAGCACCAGTCGCCATTTCAAATGCAAATCAAATCTTTTTACTTGAGGTTACATTTTGTGGAGCATATCGTCTCCAGAACACGAAATTTTGGTGATCCATATAAAATTGGAGGAGTGCTGCCGATTAAGAAAACACTTAAAGCACAAGAGAAACTGTTTTTAATATCATAGAAATGCTTACTTTACACCAGCGCAAAGAAATACATCAGAAATATGACTATGGGCTGGATGTCCAAGAGGCTTATACAGTTTCCCAGGGCCTCCGACGGGACCGACAAAGTGGAGAGCCAAACTTTGATATGAAAATTTACCATAGCGCAGCGCAATAAAGTGTAGCAGGATGTAAGAACTTGTTTGTAAATTTTGATCAATTTCCAAAATTTTGGAGATTCTTTACTCACCCAGTAGACCTTACTTTGGGGTGAATTTTTCAACAGAGCACATTTTCCAATCACTTCACTTAGACGGCTCAAAGAGCCATTGGGAGCCATTATTCACTTGTAGAGACTCGCCCTTGGAATAGAATTGACCTATGGCATGGAGTTGACCTATGGCATAAAATTTACCTAATAGGGTTATCTATAATAAACCAGGTAATATCTATAATCTATAATCTATAATCTGTGGTCTATAACCTAATAATCTATAATCTATAATATAATATCTATAATAAACCACTTACAAGCTTTCCCAACCATGTTTCTGGCGCACAAACCGTGTTATATGCTGATAACAACTACAGTACTTTCCTGTTTTCGTTATTTACTTATTTATTTATTTATTTATTTATTTATTTATCAATGTTATTATTTTTTATCTTTTCTCTGTTATACCAGCACCTCTAAGGGGACCATTATGGAAATAAGGTCAGCTTGACCCTTTAATGCTATCCCTGCCACTGTAAATTAGGGGTGTTTTCCTTTTTACGTTTTTAACCTAAAGTATTGTATTGTATCTATTTTTTACATTTATTATAGTAGCTTCTATATATATTTTATGTGGCAAATGATACATACATACATACATAGGTGGCCTGAATAGGGCGTCAATTTTTCATAACTCCATAAAGCACCAATTTTCACCAGTTTCAAATGAAACCATCCTTATTTGAATCATGTTAGTGGACTTATTTATTTACGGCAAAAGCACATTTTATTAATCATTGATTATTACCAGCATGTGAAACAATTCTTTCGGAGGAGACTGATAAGGCAAAGAGTAAGGCCCCGTTTACACGAGATCGGATCCAAATGGATCCGTACCCAAACTGTAACGGATAGACCTTGCGTTTACACGGGACTCGACGGATCCGAACCCATTTGGATCTGCTATCCGTACCCAAACGGGATCACTTTCGACGGTGATCCCGTTTGGATCCGATCCCAAGAAGGTCTCGTGTAAACGGGTGGGATCGGATCCAAACTGGTACGGATAGGCAGTGACACGATTAAACAGACAATCCTTTGATGATATTTCAAAGACGAGAATCAGAGATGAGACAGAGTCTATTAGAGTGCAAAATTTCAAAGGATCTGATTAAAACAAGACAAAGGGGTTACTAGAGCGCTGCTAAGAGTTCATAAGATCCTAATGGATCCGATCCCGTGTAAACGCCCCTAAAAAGTGGATCGGGGCCTAAAATAGGATTTTATTTCAACCTCCTCATCTCCATCCAAATATGTCAAATTTTAGGTAATGTTTTCAAATTCTATTGATAAAGCTGTTGCCTTGTCTCAGCAGTGCAAGAAAAGCAGCTTTTGATAGCTAACCTAAGATTTTGATAGCTAAGGAGCACAGCGAAAAATGTATATCTATTTTCAATCAAATGCAAATTTTCTACATCCTCAAAGGGGCAGGGTCACGTAATGTAAAAAAGATTTTCCTGTTGTGGCTTTTCGGTTTTAAAACCTATCTTGTGCGAAGGCGCACTAAGACACAGAAATACAAGGGAGCTGTATTCGAACAACTTGGAGAGCGGTTGGGCCTAACACGCGCTCAGTTGAAAACGAAACAAAACAGAAAACAAGGCAACAAAACAAGACACAGGGATCAAAACAAGGTAAACAAATAATCAATCAAAACATTCGTGTCCTAACACCCTTGTCCTAAACAACGCCAAAATGCCAACAAAGATACTTAAAGTTTATCTTCAAATTCAATGCTTTATCGACAGATCGATTTGTGATAGGTCAAGTTAGATTAAGACCCCGTTTACACGATGCCGGTAGAATTTGAAAACGGCATAAAAAAGTGCCGTTTTGGCCTCCCGTTTACACGATGCCGGCAGAATTTCCAAATTCTGCCGGCAGAATTTTGTTTCGGTTAGCAAAACGGCAAAGTTTGTAATTCTGCCGTTTTCAAATTCTGCCGGCATCGTGTAAACGCACTTTGCCGGCAGAATCTTATGTCGCTTTCGTCACGAGGCAAATATTCTTAATCCCCCTATTATCCTTATTGTTGTAGTTGTTTAATCTACCGGCATCGTGTAAACGGGGTCTAACCTTCAAGTTATTTCAAAGGTGAGCATTTGCTTTTATTCAAGTTACTCAAGACGTTAACAAGTTTTTTACAATTCTATGAAGTATTTTTCATCAAATCATCTTACCTGTCGCATAAACACACTCACGGTAAATATCTGGTTCTTTTCATCCTAAAAATTGAAAATAGTAAGAGATGGTTACATCTTAAACGCTGTTTGCGATCGTCCTTGATTTGTACAATAAGCATGGCAGCACATTTGAGTAACTGGAAGTATGTCATAAATGGCTCTAGTTAGCCTGTGTTCCAGACCAGTGGTCTGGAACACAGGCTAGGCTCTAGTATGAAGTGATTGAAATTTTATCATGCAATGAAAGCTGATCCAGAAATTTACTTGTAGTGTCTGCATATGGTATTTTGGTGACCGCAGGGCAGGCAAACCATGAGGCGTATTCATATTTTGAATTACCATCATGCTCCCGTGCTCATCATATTTACAACATGTACCACTTTTGCGCATTCCTCACTGTAAAATGTCAAGTCACGTGCTTCCAGTTCATTACGTGATCGCTATATTACACTGCAGGTTATACTCGGTCGTGCATACTTGATTATTTGTCGTAGCTCACTCTGCTTGCAAGCATAGGACTCAAGTAGTGCGCGAAATATTTTATTTTGAATTAAATGGCTTGGAAGGAAATCAGGGTAATTTGCAGTGAATCTATGTGGAAATCTTTTGATATCTTGATTATTTCGAGATTACAGCATTCATCATATTTCAGGCTATCTCTTTCAGGGAGCTGTCACAAAGTACGGAACAGAGGGGGGGGGGCGGAAGGGATTTGACATGGTCATCAAAATTATTGAATGGAAAATGTTGGGCTAACAAACTACTGCAAGTGATCAACATGGGCCATAAAGCTGTATTTGTTTCAGAATTTGCTTTCAATCTTTTACAATTGTTTTAAACACTTTCAGCATCATTTTTGCTGTTCTCTTGGTCATTGATATTGTTCTCAATCTCAGTGTCTAGCACAGTAGTGTCTGCAGGTTCTTCCCTACGTCTTGAAAAGTTAAACCGGATCCCACAGATACGGTATTGACAACATGATCCATGGAAAAAAATTGAACTGTAAATTGCAGAAAGTTTTTCTTGAAGGAGCTTCTGAACCACAGAATTCATTTTGAGCCCTGGGGTCATCAAATAATTTTTGGAGATGTTTAAGGGGCTGTGTAAACAAATTCTGTGTGTTGCACTGGGCTACTTAATTTTACGGCGAATTTTGAAATCTCTTCCACCCCCTTTTGTTCAATCCTTTATGACAGCTCCCTATAGATAGTTTCTTAAATGCGAGGCTTTACTGTATTTCTTTTATTAGCTGTACAGGCATGCAAAATTTATGGAAATCTGACAAATGGTTCGACAACCACAGGCTTTTAAAGGAGTATATACTTATTGACTCTTCCGGTTCAAACAGATCATATTTATTCACAATATAACACAATCTTCTTTCGTAAGAATTAACTCGAAGTTGTGATGATTAGTAAAAATTTTCCTGGGCTCGGCGAAATATTCAGGAGATTCGTAAGAAGCCGTAAGAATTTGTAAGAACTCGTCTGATTTCATAAAAAAAATCGTAGAATCACTAACGAGGCTGAAGCTGTATGAACATTTATGGATAAACCTTAGCGGTTAAGTTTGCTTTAGCCATTTCAAGTCATGTGGCCATGCCCTTAGGAAGTTTTAGTATTATGCTACTTATTGCATTTGTGGCACAACTTTGCATGGCATGAAATATGTTGGAGACATCAAAAGATGTTTTATCAAGAGATTGATCACATGACTTGAAATGTGTGTAAACGAACCGCAGCGAATCCATACGAACTCCCATAAAATCTTATGAATTCTGAAGCGAATTCTTCCAATAGACTTTTTAGCCATTCTAACAAAGAGTCTGGATCGAGCGATATATTTATGCACTGTAATACGCAAGGTTCAATTTAATGGCGTAGGTTCACAGTCGAAAGTTGGAGAACAGCCATGAGGTGCTGTCCCTCATATAAAAAGACCCAAAGGGCCTGTTTATATGAGCAAAAACATCTCATTTGCCAGACCCGGGGCTGAGAGGTGAGATTCCACCTTCCCATAGAAACCTTTGTATTTTGATTTCGCGTTTACATGACATACGCAACACTACCGGTATAGTGAAATCCCATCTCACCAGGAGTGGGATCTCGCCTGGGTGAGGTGAAATTTTTCCATATAAACGAAACACCACTGATGTGGTGAGGTAAACTGACATTATTAATTGATTCTCATTGGTCAGTTCGTTCTGATTTCACGGAAGAGAGACTTTGCCTCGCGTCTCAGCCCCGTGTCTGGCAGGTGAGGAGTTTTCCCTCATATAAACTTATAGTTAAGAATAATGATACATTGGGTATCTTGGGCCCATTTAACAACAGCCTAAGAATAGCTAAGAAGTTTATTCGGGAATGTCAAGTTACGAAAGAACTGTACTGTGAGCTTACCACATCAACAATTTGGCTAATTGTTAATCCAAGTGTAACATTAACTGCATCACTGTCCTTTTTTACTGGTCTTGCCTGGGGCTTGTACTTATCAAATAGATGCCCAAGCAGCTCCAACTCTGCGTCACTTGAAAGACATACTGTAGGAAGCAAGTGGAGGAATAGCATCACAGATAGATAGAACATTGTGATAAGTTCGCTTGTTCCTTGCTTGCTACTAGACATTTAAATCTGCTTGAGTTGGGAAGGCATTCACTACTCAGACTTTACAGCTGTATTAATTTGATCGAACAATTTACAAATGAGTGCTTTGTAGTCTGTTTGTGGAGTTGAAACTAAGACAGTTATGAATCTTATTCTTCTTGTCTTTTGCTTTCTAAATGATTGAGTCTGCTTGAGTTTAGCGGGAGATTCTTTATTCAAAGTCTGCAACCTTACTACATGGAGCAATCAATTCCAAATAAGTAGTATTTGCCCGGTCTGTGAAGCTGTGAAGCGATGCGATGTGAAGCATATTCTGCTCGTATCATGCTTCCTATATCTTTAACTCTGTTCGATTTGAGTTGACTTCTTCACTTAAAGTCTGCATCAGTGCTTGTTTGAGCAATCAATTATCAGCGAATGATTTGTGTCCAATTCATCTGGTAATGAAACGAGGCAGTTGGGAGGCGTGTTTTCCTTGTCTCTTGCTTCCTAAATTTAAATCTTCTGATTTTCTGAGGAAATCTCTTCTCGCAACCTTTTTCAGCTGTGTCACTATGAGCGAATCATTACTGACGAGTAGTCTGTGAAGTTATGAAATGATTTTGAAAGCCCTCAGAACTTGAAATTTCTCTGGCGTTCTGCTGTGAGCCATGTATTACTAATCAGTGTGTGCTAAGTTGAACATCAGCACTTGAAAAGTTTTATTTGACGGTCAAACATGAAACTTCCTATATATTGTATCATATTCTTCTTCCAAGTAGGTCCTGTAAAGTATAAGTTCACTGTTGTGAACATCAATAAGTATGTCTAGTTGTAAAATCTCCGCAGCTTCAAGCTTTACCCTAAAGGCCTAACATTGTGAAAATCTAAGGCATTACAAGGTAACGCTCTCTAATGCACTTGAAACCTCACTGCAATAGTCCTCAATGCAGATCAATTAAAAAATTCCCAAAGATTGCTTTTGTAGCATTTCAGGTGATGGAAAAGAATGCCGGTACAATGCAAACAAACACAACGTGCGTCATGACTTTGCTAAATGGGAGGATTTGATCCCTGTTATAATATGTATCTATACGTTTGACCAGTTGTCAATCGAAAACTTTTATACGAATTATGTATTTTAGACATTTCTTGTTAATATTTGATGAGGTCTTAAGGCTATACATGTAATATTTGTTTGTAAATCTTACTAGCAATGGTCTGTAACGACACCAGAAGTGTCATCTTCAACTTCAACACCTCTTGAATTCAAATGGGCACAATGTCAGTACACTTATATTTATATAAGAAACTGCTTATAAGAAACTCAATTCTCAGATCCCAAAAAATAAGAAACTGCAGTACTGGGAAAATATAACGTAAGAAACTACTTATTTTCATAAAGGAATCCTTCACATATTTCTATTTTATTTCCGCTTGTTTCTTGTATCATATTACCTGTAAGGTACTTGAGTATAGTCTAAACATTGGAAAGGCTTCAAAGAACCTTGTTTTAAAGATTCTTGATGTACCAGGTAGTGGACATGAAGACTGTTATGGAGCCTTTAAGAGACTCGTTAGAAACTCTGAGTACTCAAAATCAGACGATTTTAAGAAACTTCCAGTACTGGCCCAAATTCTTAGTTTCTTCAGGGACGTTGGAAGCATCTCAAACTTGGGAGGGCACGACATCTCGAGGGCACTTTTTCCTCAAGAAAAAGGGGCATTTTCTAAAGATAAAAAGGGCACTTCTTTGTTTATTGCAAAATCTCGGGGGGCACGTGCCCCCAGTGCCCCCCGGTTCCTACCTCTATGAGTTTCTTAGAAAAGAATACGTATAGGGACAGCAAAAAGTTTGTTTCATTAAATGAACAGTTTAGAAGGAAAACTGTTCTGCATTGACACTGGATATTAGGCACATAATGACTACTAACAGGAACCCCGGACAGGAGAACAACAACAACAGCAACTGCTAATACCACTGATACCTCCCCGAAGTCTTTACTGCTCTTCACATTGCACATATGCTGTAATTTAAGGGCTCCCTGTTCACAACATTATTGATTTAAAATATTGTCGATTTTGTGTGGATGATTTTTCATTCATCTGCATGTCCCGAACATCAAATTTGAAACAGAATTACAAATGTACATAGCGGCTGTGTGATGTAAAATCAAAGTTTGAAGTTATCCAAGCCGACCCGTTTTGTGAATGAGATTGAGAGTCAGTTCGAATAGCTTTTCATTTATTCTCTTCGTTTCTTTTGAATGCTTCTTGTAGGAAAAGTAAATTCATTTCTGTTAGGAGGTACCTTTGTCACATTTCTTAACGACAGAATGTTTATAATCACGATTCATAGGAAAAATTATGTCAACATAATCATGGTATTAATTCTTCGAAATAACCAATCTCTTTGTAACAGGAGTACAAATTTAAAGTCAAGCTCTTGCACAAGCAGGAGTGTTTAAGGGCGAGCGAAGAGAGTGCTTTACTTTCAACTTTTGACGAAGATCTGAAGTCCAAACACAGGGAAACCAGGATCTAATTTTTGCTCAAAATAGAAATTTTCTTTCGAAATAATTGTTGCTTAGAATGAAATTGCTGTCCTTTGCCCCTTTCCTTGCTCTCGGTTACGATCGTACTTTAGTCCCCTGTGTTGTAGTTGCGTAGCACGTAGCAATAAGCTGCGCAGGAAGGAAGGGAGAAGAAAGAAAGAAAAAAGAAGAGCTAGGCAACTAAAGTACGACCAAAAACTATGTAGAATTCAAACGGTTTTCGAGGCCATTTTGGCTCTATTTGCTTAATAGTAAAAGTAAAGGTCTCTTTCGAAAGAGGAAGAGAAGCGTAATATCCTTAAGCAGAATTTTCGAAATTTAAATTTACAAAAGGGGGTGGAAATCAAGCCTCAAAAAAAGCAACTCTTAGCCCACGCATCCGACGAGGTCGAAAAATATATGGCAGAAAAGCTCTATCTTAGCTGTATCCAAATCTATGCTCCGTTTATTTGTCAACCCAATAGGTTTCTGTCTACAAACGAAGAAATTGCCAAGGATTAGCAGATTTTGGAAAATCTGGTTTCCTCAATAACGGGGGAAGCACCAAGTCCACAGCACCAATTAACAGGGACTTTATCACAAAAGACTGTACCGAGCATGAAAGATTGCCTCAAGAGATTTTAGTCGAAATTCACTTTTTTTCCTAATGTTGTTGATTTCTTTCAAACAATATTTTGTTTAGATTCTAAACAATTAAATTTGGTACGCTTGCAGTTTTTGAAAGAACCTTTGCAGAAGCGCAGTATTTCTCATTATCGAATCTAGCCGCTTGGGAGATTACAATCGATGCATTTCATGTGCTTTTGCAAGAAATAGTTGTTATCTAAGATGCTTGACCGAACAACTCAAAATTCAAATGGAATATTTTTTCAAAGAAATCATCAATGATCACGAGAAAGTGACTTTCGGTTAAACTCCCTTAAGATAACCTTCCATGCTCGATACAGTCTTACTGTGATAAAGTTCGTGTTATTCGTTGCAGTAGCGACTTGTTGCTTCCCCCGATTTTGGGGAAACCAACTTTTCCAAAATCTGCTAACCTTTGGCCATTTCTTCGCATATTAACGAAAATGTACTTCGTTAACAAGTAAATGGAGCACAGATTTGGATACAGCTAAGATAGAGCTTTTCAGCCATATGTTTTTCAACCTCGACGAATGCGTGGGCTAAGAGTTGCTTTTTTGAGGCTTGATTTCAACCCCCTTCTGCAGGTTTAAATTTCGAAAATGCTCCTTAAGAACATTACGCTTCTCTTCCTCTTTCGAAAGAGACCTTAACTTTTACTATTAAGCAAATAGAGCTGAAATGGCATCGAGAAACGTTTTAACTCTACATAGTTTTTGGTCGTACTTTACACAACAGAGGATTAAGTGCAAACGTAACCAAAAGCAAGCACAGAGGCAAAGGAAAGCAATTTTATTTATAGCAACAATTATTTCGAAAGAAAATTTCTATTTTTAGCAGCAATTATATCTTTGTTTCCCAGTGGTCCAAACATGCAATCCTTTGAGTTGTCATTTCAACAGTTTTGGGGCTTTCGAGGCGGAATGTTTATATTCTGGACTGAATTTCATACGGAATTGAATTTTGGAGGATTCCAGGTTAAGTGTTATGCTGAATATGTACTTAGAAGTTACCCTTGAATGTCGCAGCATTTATTATCCAAGAAAAATAACAGAGATATATAGGGATCCAGTCTGAATACATTTACTATTGTTGTTGTAGGGTTTTATTGTTTTGAAATGATATTTTGCCTTTCCTCCTTTTCCCTCGTGAGCTCAACGCAATGCTTGCAACATTCTCTTTTGAATGCACCGATGTGAATTAGAGTAACCAGACAGTTATCCATCTTGGCCTAAGCTCATACACAGCCAGGTTAATTTTCCCAAGACAGAATTTTCTAGCAGTTGTTTTCTGAAGGAACAGGTACATTGTAGAATTATTTTGAAGGACATATCTTATCGCCAATTGCAGTTGTGTTGGTTATTTAATTAGTTTTGTTGCGCTGTGTATGACGAGCTCGCCAATTCACCTAAAAACTTCTCTTTTTTGTCTCAGTTCTCCGGAAAATTAAATGGTAAATAAGTGGTGGAAACGAAAATAAAACCAAGAACTAAACAGAAGACCAGGTGCCACTTACTATCCTATTATTTGATCATTTTATAGACAACGCCAAACACAATAAGATATTTTTAGACTTGCATCACCCTAGTCTCCAACAGCTGTTTTAAGATTTGAAACGTTATACCTAGTCTAAACATAACATACGTTTCCATTTCTTTTATAGATCGAGAACATACAATGCAAATATTAAAGGGTGTGTTTCAACCAGCACTCCTTGCACGTGCCGTCTCATGGTTTTCTTTTGTTGTCACAATTTTCATGGACCATGAAAATGACGACAACAAAAGCAAATCAAGAGACGGTGTGTGCAAGGAATTCTGAATGAAACAGACCCTCTTATTAATAAATATCAACTGCACTGCAAATCAACTGAACAATGAAATATAAAGCGTTGTAACAAAAACAGATGGAAACTGGTGTCATAATGAATTGTCCTCAATTTTATCATTGTTGAAAATGTGAAGCATCAGATATGACATATAACATTAACAACATTGACATTTGACAGCATACAGTGTCCGCGGGTATGGGTCCCGATAGCTTGTCTAAGAAATAGCTATTTTGATACTGTTTCCTTGTTGGACCCATTGGCGAAGAATGCAGGACAACCTGGGTAACTGTTTCTGACTCTGAAGATTGATATTCCCACACTATTGGTGTAATGATGTTACGTGGTTGGCTCAAATTGTTTTACGACCGTTTTCTATGTAACCTGCAGGGATGAAATAATTCTTATATTTTGCACTGCCGAGAAACACAGTAAGGACTGTCTAGCAGTTTAAAGCGGCTACCAAAATGTTTTAAAGCAAAATGGAATGAGAAACGTTCATGTAATGTTAGTTTTTTTAAATTGACACGCGCATTGTCGTCCAACTTTCAAAGTCTCGTGGAGGGTTGATCAGAGATGTAATGTTTCAGAGGCAGCTTAACTTGCTTTAATGCCCAAAATGCCTAGATGTCTAATCGACTACGAGAAGGATGTATAGAAAACCCCACTATGCTACTCTGCATCTTGAAAAAAGTCATCATCGTACTTGCAACCTCAAGAGGTCTAGTGACTTCTTAGTTTAACTAGGGCTTGCAAATTGTTGAGACATTTCATTCTAGGTTTTTGCTCAGAGAATGAAATAAAATAGCAAAATTGGACGGGAAAATGCAATCCCATGCAATATACTACGAATGCACGTTATATGATATGATAGAAAACTGCATGATAGGACACATGACATGACATGACAAGACATGACATGACATGACATGACATGATAGGAAACATGACCTTAAAGCACAAGGGTACATGGCACAAGACATGCACCAAGACAAGACACAATACAGAAGGCAAAGGCAAGGTGAAATAAAAAGATAATGACAGAACGAGCAAATGACAAATGACAAACGACAAACGACAACCTACGAGCGACAAACGACAAACGACAAAAGATTGGAAAATAAAGAGAGAAGAATTAACACAATATGACAGAAAATAAAGCACTATAACTCTTGCAAATTTCAAAGAGTCTTTGTGAGAGTTCACAGCAAAAGCATGATCAAGGGTGTTAGGACACGAATGTTTTGATTGATTATTTGTTTACCTTGTTTTGATCCCTGTGTCTTGTTTTGTTGTCTTATTTTCTGTTTTGTTTCGTTTTCAACTGAGCGTGCTTAGGCCCAAACGCTCTCCAAGTTGTTCGAATATAGCTCCCTTGTATTTCTGTGTCTTAGTGCGCCTTCGCACAAGATAGGTTTTAAAACCGATTCGGTTTTAAAACCTATCTTGTGCGAAGGCGCACTAAGACACAGAGATACAAGGGAGCTATATTCGAACAACTTGGAGAGCGTTTGGGCCTAAGCACGCTCAGTTGAAAACGAAACAAAACAGAAAATAAGACAACAAAACAAGACACAGGGATCAAAACAATGTAAGCAAATAATCAATCAAAACATTCGTGTCCTAACACCCTTGGCATGATGTGGACCCAGTGGACAAACGCAACAGCACTCCATTTAACAGATCATGTATAGAAGTCATGCATAGTATGAAGTGGCACTTGGTGGCACTTTGCACGGTCGTCTGATACAGAGAATACAAGAAATAGGGCCCTCATATTCTTCTAGTTGGTCTGAGTTCACCTTTAATAACTTAGTGTGAAGTTGGCAATGAAATCTAAACCTCCTTATTTAGAAGAGAGAATTATCCTTGTGAACTAAAACCAGCCCCAAGCCCTTGTTGTTGAAAAGACAACATAGCATCATTCAAGCATTGCATGGTAGGAATGCAGGGGTTATGGCCAGCAGAGTGACTAATCTCGAGAAAACTGAGATAAGTAGTAAATATACATAGAAGGTTTCATCAGTAACTCAGTGTAACGACTGTAATCGGCATGCCCTTTATACGCAAAAAATCTTCTCTTGCTACACTTGACCAAATATTTTCACTCCATTCTTTTTTTTTGGTTCAATCAATTGAAAAGACATGCGCCACTGCAGGTGAGAAGAAAGTATCAGTTGATGTTGTTGTTGTCGTTGTGGTTGCTTTTGTGAAATTTAAAAGCATCTACGGATTATTTGTATACACTGTCACATTCTCCCTCCATGAATTCCAGTGACTCAAAACCCACATTACATACCAGTAATGAAGTAGCAGATATTTCCCTTAGGGCACCTACGGACTCCATTCACGCATCCTTTCTTTCACAATGAGCCTTCTTCAAGTCTATCAAACGACAGTGATAAGCTCAATGCAAAGAAAGATATGTTTATGTACATCTTTCAAGTTAAGTCTTTGCTAAACAAAGCAACCAAGGACAACTTCACAATAACTGAGTAACTGAAAATCCGCCGTACTTTTCATTCATAAATTTGTGACGTCAGTTCTGATGGATAAATACTGGTAATTCTTCTCTGGCGATTTTTCAAAAAGTCATTCATAATTCATCTGTATACCTCAAAGCAGAGGACTGTTGACATGAAAAAGTTAAATACACAGTAAATATTACTGAGATTATCAATAATAGCTGTTCCATTGCGTGCTGTTAGTGGAAGAGGATATTCACAATTGGCGCTATTTATAACTGAACAGAATGTAACAAATTTCCTGTAAAGATGTTCCAGAAATATTTTGATTTGTTTTACAACTTTGTATGATAGAGAGGGCTAAAATGGATGAAATAATATGAATAGTTTGGTTAAATCTTGCAGAATTGTGAATAACAGGTATTAGTTGATTTTCTCATCATGGATTAACAAACAAGTAAAGAAACAATGGCGCGTGTAGGTTATTCTTTGGCCTATTCAAGGAAGCTGGAAGTCTAAGCTTGATCCATACTGTACATATTTAGTAAATCTATTCCTAGATATTGAAAATTTTTTCAAAGTGGGCCTTAGCTATTTCTAATTGAAGCCCATGATGATGATGATGATGATGATGATGATGATGATGATGATGATGATGATGATGATGATGATGATGATGATGATGATGATGATGATGATGATGATGATGATGATGATGATGATGATGGTGATGGTGATGGTGATGGTGATGGTGATGGTGATGGTGATGGTGATGGTGATGGTGATGGTGATGGTGATGGTGATGGTGATGGTGATGGTGATGGTGATGATGATGATGATGATGATGATGATGATGATGATGATGGTGATGGTGATGGTGATGGTGATGGTGATGGTGATGGTGATGGTGATGGTGATGGTGATGGTGATGGTGATGGTGATGGTGATGGTGATGGTGATGGTGATGGTGATGGTGATGGTGATGGTGATGGTGATGGTGATGGTGATGGTGATGGTGATGGTGATGGTGATGGTGATGGTGATGGTGATGGTGATGGTGATGGTGATGGTGATGGTGATGGTGATGGTGATGGTGATGGTGATGGTGATGGTGATGGTGATGGTGATGGTGATGGTGATGGTGATGGTGATGGTGATGGTGATGATGGTGATGATGATGATGATGATGATGATTATGATGATGATTATGAAGGAAAATGTGCACCTGTAATTGGAATCGCCTGTTGAGCAAAATCTATCCCAATGCTTTGAAGAAAATTTGTCTTGTAGCTTGAACTCGTATTTCCATTCATGGTCCTTTCCAGCTATAGCAGCCGCAGAAAATAATTGTGTGCAAGATCATAGAATTTATCCTCGTGCTTTTGTAACTTCGGTACCCTATCCTATGATGGTGAAGCACAGCATTGCTTCGAAACTTCAAAAGTGGTCATTTAACATGGCTTAGTAAATTCTATAAATTCTCTAAACAAGGAATTTTCCTTAGCATCATAGTTGACAAAAAACAGCTTTGAACATCCATAATTTCTTTGTTTCTCGTCCGAATTACTTGAAACATGTATCACTCGATTGCTCTTGATGAGAGCTTTCACTTGATATATAATTTTTGCTAATTTGCTGACATCAGCAAAGTTTAATATCTATGACGTCATTTATATTTATGACGTCATTTTTCGAATAAATTGATGTATTGATTAAGATTTTTGTTTCAATTTAGCTTAACCTTGCTTGTTTCATGCATATTAAGTCGATCTATGTCAGAAATAGCAAGAAAACTATGGAAAACTGCAGTGACAATAAGTAGAAAGGAATAAAGAGCTAATTAAGAGCTAATTGGTCTTTAAATAGATACTTCAGAATGCTTCAAAGTACACATTTTAATTGTACAATGTATTTCCTATCATTTAAGACTATTCTCATTAAAATCGGTTGAGTATTCAATTAAATAGAATTTTTCTTGCGAAGTAGCTATAAATTGACCAGTTTTCCTTTGTTTTTTGGTTGCCTAGCTACAAATCACGTGATTGATTAATTACCATTGTTATATTTGGAAAGCTTATTGTCCAAAGAGCAATGGAGGAAAGTTTCATTGTTATATCTTTGTAGTTTCAGAGAAAAAGAGGGGGGGGCGAAAAACGCCCCCCATGCCAAAATATCGAAAAAATACCCCCATGTGAAACAGGGTTAAATATCGTTTTGGTCACTATGAGTTTTGGTCTGTATCACATCAGTTGGATGAATATTATTTGAATGCTTACATTTTAGGCTGTTCGACACTGAGGAAGTGGCGCGCGCGCCACTTGATCAGTGATAGCCGCCGAAGGCGCCGAGCCCTCCGAAGGAGCTAGGAATTGCAAACCCGCGCGCAGCGCGGGTTTGGATTCCTAGTCATAACTATATATTGAAAAAGGATAATAGTTGCAATAGGTTGTAACACATGCTATTCGTTTTGATGAACTTCGTTTCCATTCCAAAGCACTGATTCCGACAATCCACAGAATCGTATTTTCGAAGAATTTGTCCAGTCCAATTTTCGAAATTTTCGAGAAAAAATGCATTTTTCTAAGATGAGGCTCTGGGACTAAATAAAGAACACAAATGATAGGACAAAAGGAAAGGCACTTTTCATTCTCATCCATTTATTTTTGTTTTTGAAGCCTGATAAGGCCTGTAATGCATTTCCCGAGTGTTGCTGATGATGTCACACTGACATGATGACAATGGTGTCTCAATTTTTGATTGGTTAATACCTAACACATGTCATTCAAACTGTCATTAATGCATTAACAGCTATCAATAACACTGATCATTCTATCGAACAATAGTTCTCAATCTTAGGTATGTATGGAAGGATCTGTAGGGTATGAGTAAATCATAAGAAGATATGTTACGTTATGTTATGTTATGTTATTTTATGTTATGTTATGTTATGTTATGTTATGTTATGTTATATTATGTTATGTTTGTTTTGTTATGTTATGTTATGTTATGTTATGTTATATTATGTTATGTTTGTTTTGTTATGTTATGTTATGTTATGTTATGTTATGTTATGTTATGTTATGTTATATTATGTTATGTTTGTTTTGTTATGTTATGTTATGTTATGTTATGTTATGTTATGTTATGTTATGTTATGTTATGTTTGTTATGTTATGTTATGTTATGTTATGTTATGTTATGTTATGTTATGTTATGTTACGTTATGTCAATAGGGCTGTGTGTTAAAGGGTCTGTTGGTTAAAACAAGTATGCATAGTGAATGTCATCTCTTTGGTGGCTTTTTTGTCGCCATTTTCATGATAAATGTAAATAGTAACAAAGAGAGGGCTTTGAAGTACCTAGAATACCCCCATTTAGCTTAAGACACTTACTTTAAATTGCACCAAATCATAAGCAACATTGGCCTGTGTTCCTGACTATCACTCTCCTTCTTGGTGATGGTCTGGAACACAGGCTAAAGCAAAAGTTTGAATCCCAGAACTGAGAGCACCTGCTTGACAAGGCTAAACTGAGAAAATTGATGGTTCAATATATGCCGGTAGATAAGAGGCATCTAAAAACTACGATTTCTTTCAGGTTTATAGTGTGCCCCCGAATTATAAAGATAAAGAAAGAACAGCAAGGAATTTAGCTATCTGGCATGCTGCTTAATTCATTATGGACGGCAACTACAGAATAGAAGATGCAAACTGCAAGAAAATAGTGGCAAAATCTATCATGAGTTAAGGCCTTTATTGTTTTAAAATTCATTTAAATACGGCTATATACTAGGATTTGTTTCACATTGAAGTCAGGCCAGCACAGGCGATAAATGCTAAACAGCAGAAACTCCAGCAGAGAGAACATCACGAATAGTCTAATACACTCACCCAGTTTAAAAATGGGCTAAAGAATCATTTTCTAAGCTGAAAAAAACAACAAATTATATATATATATATATGTATATGTATATATATGTATATATGTGTATGGGTGTACATATATATTTTTATATGTGTATCTATATGTGTGCAGGTTATATATATATATATTTACGCACGAATCCATGGAAGAACAGTACTGGCTTTTAATATAGGTTTATTAGGTTTGTTAGAAATATCTATTACTTTCATCTGGAAATAAGTAATTTTAAAGTTTACTGAGTGGATGTCGTGGATAAATAAAATAAATGAACTGCCACTGCTACTGTTCCCCTCCAGAGTTCCCACTGAAAGGCCGATACCAGGCATGATTGCCTAGGGGGGCGAAAACCAAAATTTTCCGACGATAAAACCCTCATAAAACCATCAACAACAATAGCGACAACAATAGTTATAGGAACATACGTTAAATTTATGCATTATAGGACCGATCTAACTTCTCAGTAACTAAAATTTGGCCACATTTTGCAATCAAACTTTGAAATGAAAACAATTAGTGAATATCAATAAAAATATGCCTTAAATTCAATAATTTCTGTTGGAACTTTTTTGCTTCAACACTAGTAAATTCCTGTTTCCATGCATCATTTCTCCTCAAAATCTTCCAAAACTAATCTTTAAATCACAAGAATTCCGACAAGAGAACACAATTTTCCGACAAATGGTCTCCTGGGGGGGGCGCTTCACCCCCGCAGCTTCCCATTGGCTTCGGCCCTGTCCCACCACCCAAAAACACTGCACCTATGTTGCCAGGTAAGGCTTCATGTCTCGCAATATCAAGGATTTGAAAATTTGAGTTTGTGTGGATGAGTGTTCGAGTGAAATTATCGCCATCATCTTCCAGTCAACGTTTTTGAAAGCTCAACATAGCGATGGATTTGAAGTCGTCTGGGGGTGTTTGTTTGCGAAATGATTGATCTCTGTTCCTCGTTCAAATTTGGTACTCCAAAGAAATTTTGAATTCAGTTTTCTTCACACCTTCCAAAAACATCGACTAGAAAACGTGGGAGAAATCAGAGAAGTGAATGAATTTCCATATTTTTACAACTATTTCTTATGACAGTAGGCATATCGTAAACTGACCAAGCAAACATTCAAAAGATAGCTGAGCTTGTCAGCTACATGCAGAAACTTTGTTTGTGTTCACAACATTTGCTTTCAGGAAACTATATTCGATCTAGCTTATGAAGTTTTTGGGTCACCCTGTACTTGGAACATTTTGGATAAGAAAGTGAGTTTGGACATTACTGGCGAAGGTTTTTGCAATTTCACTAGTCCAATTTCATCGAGAATTTCCCAACTTTGATATGCTAAAATTTGATTCTAATCTATGGTGACCACTTAAAATAGAACCTAGTATTGGTCCGATTCTTATGTCATCTTTATGGGTGGATGGTTGAATACGGGTGGGTCTAACAAGAAACTGAACGATCAGATCATTCAAAATAAGAAAAACATACGAAACTTTTAGTTACGTCGACTTTTCTTGCTGTATAATTGCACTTCATTCTCACTTGCTTCTAGCATTTTATCACTAAGAAGATAAAGTGTATATCGCTTTGAAGGAACTATGCATCATAATACTCCACTGTGAATGTGTCACGCAAGCACTGGATAGAAACATCACGAATGCAACTCCTACGAGAATCCTCAAGAAACTCTGAGGACTCAGATTTGTAAATTCCAAGTAGCATGTATTTCTCGTTGCTTTTTGACCATTTTGGTCAAAGAAAAATCAAATTTTGGTTGTTCCTGAATAGAAACCCAAAATTTTGGTGATTTTGTTCTAAAGAAGGCGAAAAATTTGGCAATACCGTAAAAGCTCTATTAAGTCCCCGGGGGGCTTATTTAATTTTGGACCTTCCAGAGGGGGGGCTTAATAGAGAGGGGGGCTTATTAGAGAGTGGGGGCTTATTCAAAAAATCAAGCGAAAAGGATATATTTGGTAGCTTTTCAGTTCCTTTATTCCATATTTTGCGGATTCAACACACAATTTTCCGACTCAAATACACAGATTCGACTCAGTTTTTATCCCATATCATACTAAAATTAACATGTAAGCTTGTATAGCTAAATAAACGGAAAAATTTGTAAATTCTAGAATTTTGTATAAGTGGGGGGGGGGCTTAATAGAGAGGGGGGCTTATTTCAAATTTTGACTCAGAGAGGAGGGGCTTATTAGAGAGGGGGGCTTAATAGAGAGGGGGGGCTTAATAGAGCTTTTACGGTATCTGCCTAGAAAACGCCAACGCAAGGCACTTTTGATTCAGAATTCAGTCAACCAAAGGGTAACATTTTTCAAAAAATTGGTCTAGCGAACGGTACCACTTTGGAATTTTAGCCGGCACACCCCTACCCAAAATTTAGCCGAAAACCCCTCCCCCATGCTATCGAGATAATGATTTATTCAATGCTGTCAAAAGGAGATAAATCATGAAGCCGATGATATCATACCAAAATGGTGCAAGTGCAACCATAGACGTAAGAACCGGGGGGCACTGGTGGCATGTGCCCCCCCAAGAGTTTGCAATAAACGAAGAAGTGACCTTTTAATTTTAGAAAATGTCCCTTTTTCTTAAGGAAAATGTGCCCTCGAAGTGTCGTGCCCCCCAAGTTTGAGATGCTCATTCGTGTTACGTCCCTGGCGTACAGGACGATAATGGTGTAGTAAACACACGCATAAAACAGCGATCAACAGATAGGTAATAACTAATTGATGAACAAAAAGAATTTAACGAAATATGAATTGAAAGAATAGCAGCCAAAAACCAAAAAGATAGCCAATCCATAAAAATTTGAGGAAGTAGCTATAAGCCCTGTAATCATCGAAAACACTAAAGATGAAATACGGCATCTTGAAGTTTCTTAAAAACGATCTACAGGTACACTCATCTATGGTGTGCATTTTCCGCCAAAATTAGTGTTATCAATTTTGTCTTTGATATCCTGGTTTTATGCTATCATCTAGCAATTTCAGTCATGTTTTCGACTGTCCTGCATGCTCTGCACTGATTCTATTCCTCTTATGCCGCAAATCATCTTCAATCTACTTCGATTTTTCGTGTGCTTCGATTTTTCGTATGACGAAATTTTTTGATCGGTTAATTTCCATGTGCTTCGATTTTTCATGTGCTTCGGTTTTTCGTATGCTTCGATTTTTCGTATGAT
The DNA here is from genome assembly GCA_964020215.1 of Aurelia sp. 3 sensu Dawson et al. (2005). NCBI lineage: Eukaryota > Metazoa > Cnidaria > Scyphozoa > Semaeostomeae > Ulmaridae > Aurelia > Aurelia sp. 3 sensu Dawson et al. (2005). The sequence continues at coordinate 15,441,084 of OZ026580.1, read as the reverse complement.
TAAATTTTTTTATCAGTTAATTTCTATGTGCTTCGATTATTCGTGTGCCTCGATTTTTCGTATGACTAAGTTTTGATCGGTTAATTTTTGTGGTCCGATTTTTATGTGGTCCGATTTCTCTAGAGAATTGATAATTCATCATTAGTAGTTCTTACCTTCTAATCTGCACACTATACACCAAGTGACTGTGAGCAAGAATTTTCGTAGCTTCATTTTATTTACTTCGCTACGTTGCTTGTCAAATTAAGGAAAATGAGTTGATGGAATCCTCGATGCTGTTAATATTTTGCAAATATTTCCTGCGACCAGTTTACTTTTTCCTTGAAACATGATCCTTCACAATGATATCATGATATTCTCAATATTATCAACAAGTTTGAATTCTCATCTTGAAATTTCCCTCTTTGTATGATTGAATTCATGTGCTTACGTTTCCACACCACCTCCTCAAGCTGTTAACGTTGTTTGCAAACTGAGAGCACCTGTGAAGATAAGGAGAGAATTATTCAATTGTTTTGATTGAACATTTTGGTGCGGAGGGAGTCGAGGTGAGAGAGGAAAGGAGTAAACCATGCTAAATCCCGGGCATCAGAGACGTAAGAACCGCAGAGCACGCGGGGCATATGCCCTCCAGGATTTTTCTGTTATTACAGACACGAGGCCTCCAAAGGGGGGGGGGGGGTCGCTGGAGCCCAGGAGCCCATCATTTTGAAAGCTTGAAGCCCTGGAGCCCAGAGAATTCCCATGACAATTTTCTCGAATTTTAAGAAATAGAGTTCCTGGAGCCCAGAAGAGCATGCAATGAAGCCCTGGAGCACAGCAATTTTGTCTTTGGGAGCCCGGAGCCCATTAAACTACGCCCTGGAGACTCGGAGCCCGAGATCCCTTAGGGGGCCTCAGACAGGTGCCCTCTCTTGTTTCAGAAAATGGAAATACCTCTTTGGGATAAAGAAAAGTTGCCCTTGATTTGTCATGCCTCAAGACGAGGGGCATTTCACTCCTTCGAAAAAGCGTACGAGATTTTTTCAGATCAAAAGGATTTTTACGGATTTTTGACGGATTTTTCTTGCAAACAAAGGAATTTTTGCCAAAGGCGTACGAGATTTTTTGGAGTGAAATGCCCCTCGCCTCAAGATTTAAGATGTTTCAATCATGCAGCCCTGCCGTGCATGAAGGAGCTAGCAAGGGGGTGGGGGTGGGGGTGGGGGTGGGAATCCATAAAGTATGAACACAATTTTGAGGGTCGCAGCCAAAAGCGTCTTCTGTATCTACATCTAAGATTTCCCATTCTCCTATTTTCAAAGGAAAGGGGAGGGCTTAAAATGCTGTAAATTTGCGTACTTACTGTATGGACCCAATCTGAGAGCAAGCACGTATTATTTCAAGTGATCTGATTGAAATCTTCAGGACCATTTGAGAGCAGTAAGGGAGCACAAACCATTCCTTAAAAGGGAGGTCTAAACATAAGACAAACTCTAGCAGCAATGATGCCTTGAAGTCAGGAGTCAGGTGTGCAAAGAACGATGCTTTTAGGAGTTAGATGGTTTCTGCTGCCAGGTGGGAGGGGGGGAGACATAAAGCGTATGGTTTTAAAAGGAATTGCTTTTGATCTGGGCTCTCTCCCTGTCCCGTGCCTCCATCTCTCTGAGGCACGGGACAGGAATCACTTCTGTTGATCTGGGCTCTCTCCCTGTCTCGTGCCTCCATCTCTCTGAGGCACTGTCAAAGATCTCTCATAAAGTGCAAGTGCAATGAAGTACCTTCTGCCTGGAGGCTAGTTTGCTGTGGCCGTAATAGCTCTATGAAGCCCCGGGGGGCTTCATTAATCTTGGACACTCTCTGAGCTTAATAGAGAGGAGGCATATCATAGAGGGGGCTTATTCATAAAATCAGACAACAAGGCAATAGTAGATGATAGCTTTTCTGTTCTTTTACCCCATATTCTGTGGATTCAACAGCCATTCTTACGAGTCAAATAAACAAATTGGACACAGATTTATCCTAAACCATATCAAAATTAACATGTAAACTGTTAAGTTAAAGAAATGGAAGGTTTATGGTAAATCTTATAATTTGATTAAGTTGGGGGTTTATTAGAGAGGCGGGCTTTTTCAAATTTTGGTGCAGAAGGGAGGGAATTATTAGGAAGGGGGCTAGATAGAGCTTTACGGTACTTCTGTCTGCTCTTAACATCAAAACGAAGAAGAAAGATCGATGAAGGATCAAATGTTTGTCAAATTTGGCAAAAGTTTGGAATCACCTTCTCTGTCCGATAAAAAAAGGGCCGATCAACATCACAAAAAAGATGGAAAAACACAGATCACAGTTCGCCGTCCAAGTCTCTCAAAAGCTGATGACTATGGGACTAGTTCTTCCCTCCTCCTTCCCAAAACAATGTTGAAGCTCCGATAAGCCTGCTGACAAAGCAATGATGAGGAGTTTGACGTAAATGAATGCAAAAATTTGCTGTGAGTTCTAGCTGTGATTAATGATAACTTGAAACAAACAGCTTGAGAAAACTTAAGTGTAGAACACAGATTGTCTGGAGTTTTAAAATTTTGCATAAAATTCATCATGAAATTTAACTGCTGCTTCGACGCTCCCTTCTTATCTCTTTGTAAACTGAGCAGTCATGCAGAGTCATTCTCAAGCTCATTCAGGTGATCACAGTTCTCCTAGCTATCGCTACACCTTATGGCCCCTCATCGCAGCTACCTCAGCAACAAGGGTTAAACAATTTCAGCTCGAGGGGCATTTCACTCATTCGAAGAAGCGTACAAGATTTTTCAAAACAAAAGGATTTTTGCGGACTTTTGGTGGATTTTTCTTCAAAACAAAAGGATTTTTGCCAAAAGTGTACGAGAGTTTTTGAGAGTGAAATAAATCATAAAGTTCAACTAAATCATAAAGTTCGTTGATGGGGGCGAATGCAACGAGTCTAGTTTACTCTTCGACATAGCAACAGATAGACCTATGACATAGAGTCTCTTGTTTCCCTGTGCTCTTTGACTTGATGGCGCTTCGGTCTTCAGTCAACAGAGACTCATAATATTATTCTGATTCCTAGAGTGAAGGTGAAGGTGAAGTTGCGGTTTTTAGTGCCAAGCGCTGGGATCGCAGAAGTAGCTAAGCGCTAATCGAGTCAGCGACCCCTTTTCATGACGCTCAAGCGGTAGGATCCTACTAAGTATCAAACCCACTCCGCCTGATTATTCTGGCTTCAAAGTTAGAGGGCTACACCCGGCGCTCCCTGGTAACACCACTCCGCCACCGCTACAACTAGACAGGGAATATTGTCTAACAATCTAACAATCATGCTAACCTTTGATTTTGTGCGCTGTTTCTACCAAATCGACCATGGAGATCAAGAATTCATTCGGTACCTTTTTTATTTTTGACCGGAAATGTCATTTTTGGCGACGTCAATTGCTGAAATTTTTAGAGCAAATATGACAATAGCTTTTCACAGATATCTTTAGTCACTTATAAATGACACAGTTGGATTCAGCTTGATTAGAGCTTTCGATTAATGTATAATTTTTTGTACTTTGATGAAGTTTTAAAAATAATCATGACGTCATCAGTCCCATGACGTCATAATTGACATTTTCTTAAAATCATGTAAACTGAAATTTTTCGTTGAATTTTACTAAATCGATCATGCTTATTCCGAATCTGCAGTTGCCGAACAGATATTGAATAAGGAAATGCCTTTTTGACACATGTCAATTCCTCCAAATGTTTCAGACAATGGGAAAATGACATATGTCAAAAAGACATTTCCTTATGCAATAACAGTTCGGCAACTGCAGATTCGGAATCAGCATGATCGATTTGGTAAAATTCAACGAAAAAGTATCAGTATACATGATTGTAAGAAAATGTCAATTATGACGTCATGGGACTGATGACGTCATACCTATTTTTAAAACTTCATCAAAATACAAAAAGTCAAAGATCAATCGAAAGCTCTAATCAAGTTGAATTCAACTGTGTCATTTATAAGTTGATTAAAGATACCTGTGAAAAGCTATGGTCATATTTGTTCTAAAAATGTCAGCAATTGACGTCACCAAAAATGACACTTCCGGTCAAAAATAAAAAAGGTACCGGATGAATTCTTGATCTCCATGGTCTAAACACCTTCTCAATCAGATTACGAGATTTGGTAAACAATGCTGTCGAATTTTCAGTTCGAATGATACAGTTGAATAGATTTTGAGCGAAGTTGCTGCGGCAGGAAGTTGAAGATTTCTCTGGTTTGTTTTGGTCTTAAAAACATGGAAAATGTAGTGTTGAAAGCTCGGGGGGGGGGGGGGTACCTTAGTACTGTTCGTGGTACGGGGACGTGCCACTTTTTAGGGGTACTTTTTTCAAGCCATTACGGAATTATGGGTATCATTTTCACAATTATTTGACATTCACGGAATTATGGGTGTCCTTTTCAGGGGATTTTTCATAATTCACGGAATTATGGCCCAGATATTTATTCGATTTGTGGAATTATGGCCCTAAAATCCACCAGAATTTACGGAATTATGGGTACCAATTTTTCGGGCAAAATGGCACGTCCCCATCACATAATAGGTTGAGTTACCCCCCCCCCCCCCGAGGTTGAAAGACTCACTTTGCACTCACCAGGTAAGGTGAACTTCCCTCTTCAGATTTATGCCAAGTTTCGTTGACTAAATGTCCGCTTAGCGTGGTTTTGTCGTGTTTTTGTTCTGAGGAGTGATCAACCTTGTCCCCAGGGCCGTCCCAATATGACAAAAGGCCCTGGGGACGAGGTTGAGGAATGATCGTTGAACAGAGCTAAAGCAGTCGTTTGATCATGGTCCGATCGATCAAATGCAGAAATAGGACCAGCATTTTCACTGTTTCATTATGAGTCCCTGTTGAGCAAGGTCTACCGTAGGATACAAAGGACTTATCGTCATAAGCCTAAGAAACAGATTGTCATTTCCCCCTGGTTTTGATAATAGTAAGCAACTCTCATCTAACGACATACCGTAAACTATCTATTTTCGTTGACTAGGAGAGAAGCTAAGTTTAAGGTTCCCTGTCAGGTAGTAGGCTCTGGTGCTCTATATCTGTTTAAATCGTGAACATTTAAATGTATACTATACCTATACCTGTACCTATGAGAAATAGTTGAATTGCATTCCATAAAATTGCCTTGACGTTGCTAACTCATGCTCATTACTCGCTAGCACCACGTCATGCCGTTGACCTAGACTTATGCCTTTTCGTCCCTTGTTTCCCTGCGTTCTTTGATTTGCTGATATCACTTGGTCAATAGGGACTCATAATATTACGCTTATATAATGGGCCCACTTTTTCAAAATGGCCTAAACAGGTGGGAGTTCTCGTACACTCAACAAAATCTCTTCAAAATCTGGTTTAAAGAGCTCGAACATTGAAAAGCGAAGTTTTAGTACAAAGAATGATGTTGTGCTGACCTACAAAGCGCAAAATGCATGCGTTTCAGGCAGTAATCTTCCTCCGTAGAAGCAAAATAGATCCATCGAAGCTGCGAGAACTCCAGGCTGCTTCAACCGTTCTTTAAGAGCAACAACAACAACATTCTGAATAGCGGCCCCTGATTGGTTAAAAACTGAATTCTAGCGATTTGATTGGTGAATACGGAACCACCCTACGCGGGCCTAAAGTGCGCTTACTATTTAAGAGTAATGTTATTAGTCCCTCTTGACCAAGGAACGCAGGGAAACAAGGGACGAAAAGGCATCAGTCTACCGTCGACCATAGTCGCTAAAACCATAATTTCAACATGGCTCTCTCCTGTATAAAATCCATATAGTCCCTTCTTATATGGAATGCCAGCACACGATTTTTTAAAGGCTTAAGTTGGAATTCGTTCAGGTAAAGGGTGCTTGGTACAAGATTGCTATCTCTCAAAAAAGTCTTTGAAATGTGTTTTGGAGTGTGTCCTACGCATTTGCATACTCTATTTGTAATTGAATAAACGATTTCTGAAATACGAAAAGATGCTTCCATTCTTAGCATGGATTTCCTTAAAAACTTGTACCTGACGATTTTGCAGGCTTCATTTATTGAACCGAATTGCTGGAATGACATTGCGATTCTGATTTACGGAGATTTATTTGAAATACTACCCTAAGTGTTGTGGCTTTGAAAGACGAAATGAGAAAGAAAAAGGGGGTGGGGGCAGATAGACTGGTAACTGATGAGACGAGATAAACTCGTAATGAATCTGATAATGAACTGGGGCTGTTTGTTTTATTTTGTTTTCAATTTGTTTTGAGTGGGCTTGTCAGAATTTCTAGCTACTTAAAGCTAAATTTACTTTGGGTACCAGGGGTAAGCTAAATTAGGCCCACTACGCTTGCCGCAGTGAGGCATTGGACCCCTAGTTTAACGTACCTTGAAGGACGGCGAGGTGAGTTGCTAGGTCAGGTCTCCGAGGTCACCCATCCATAGTTTGACCTCACTTGACCAAGCTTAACTTCAGTCACCTGACAAAAAATGTATGAATCGCTTGGCCACTCAGCCCGTTTTGTATACCCGTCCATACATGAGATGAGATGGCTGCGATGATGGACGGGTATGCATTGTTCAATTGTATTTGCATGATGTAAAAAATTGTTTTTACAAGGAAGCATTGTCTTGTTGTGAACTTCCATAAAAGATGCAAGGATGTCCACAGAGCTCACAATGCATAAATTTCGCATGATCATCATATAAAAAGTAGGCCTATTAGGAAAATTTCAATTGGTCACGACTGTTCCTTTTTCGCATGACCCTCGTTAAATCGAGGTCGTTGATAGAATTTTAGTGGATGAAATCCTGAGCTTCACTTGCATGAATCCCACCCATATGATCTCACGAAGCCTTATTCATGATCCTGTAATCCAGTTCCTTCTTGCAGTGTATTTTTAGGAAGAATGACGTTTCACTTTTACAGCCTATGACGTACTATCGTATTCAAAATCTCTCAAAAACAAACTAGAGTTCTTAATTTTGTTAGAGGAGAGAGGATGAGACGTGAGGCTCAGACGCATTCGACGTTGCCATGAAAAGAGTCAGTCATGTAGAATTAGCAATAGAGCAGAGTTTACACCCCTGAAGCTAAATTGGAGGTTTATCCCCTTAAAAGTCACATTGCGGCATTTCAGTCAAATCAGGTGGGAAAATGATCAATTTCTGCTTTTCATGACATTTTCCAAGGTATTGGCGGGGATGGCAGGATGTTGTATTATGTTGCAAGGTTTGTGGAGGAATCTGAGATAAATCGGGAACACAGATTGTGTGGAGTTTTGAAATTTTGCATGAAATTCATCATGAAATTTAAATGCTGCTTCAACGCTCCTTTCTTATCTCTTTGCAAAACTGAATTGTCATGCCGAGTGATTCTTAGGCTTGTTCAGGTGATCACAGTTCTCCTGGCTATCGCTTACACCCACGGGGGGGGGGGGGGGGTTCTCGGCTAAATTTCGGGTAAGGGGGTGCCGCCCACAGTTTCAGAATGTGACCGTTGGCTAGACCAATTTTTGAGAAAATGATACCCTTGGCTAGACTAATTTTCCCTTCAAAAGTGCTCTGAATTGGCGTTTTCTAGACAAAACGTGCCAAATTTTCGCATTTTCTGGACCAAAAGTTTAAAAAAGTTGGGTTTTCTTACAAATTTACCGAATTTTGACATTTCTTTGACCAAAATTGCCAAAAAGCATACCCTTGCCTAGACTTAACTCGACCAAAATTGCTAAAAAGTACACCCTTGGCTAGACTAGAAGTCCGAAAAAGTATACCCTTGCGGGCGGCACATCCCCAGGTACCTTTACTATGGAAGAACCCCTCCCGTGCTTACACCTTATGGCCCCTCATCGCAGTTACCTTAGTCACAAGGGTTAAACAACTGCGACGTAACTGAATCATAAAATGTTTGGCCAAGAGAGAGGCCAAAGTCAAGAAGTTGTGGTGCCTGTGATTGTCTGACTTTGCTGCCAGAGAACAGTCAGGTGGATTGGGTCCTTTAGGCCTTATGCTTCATCATTATCTATGAAAGTATAAGTGTAATCATGAGCTCTCATGGGCATTTACACTAACTCTTTACACAGATACTTGTTTTTTAAACATTAAAAGAAATCATTAGTTCTTTACATAACTATGCAAGGTACGAAGCAAAATTTCAAAATATCGCTTCCGTTATCCAAACGTTTCAAAATGTCGATCTGTCATTTATTACAGTGAACTCAACTCAATACAAAAGAAGTTGATTGATCAAAAGAATTAAGATCATAGATTGAAACGTGTAGAAAGAGTTCGTTGGAAATCCTATGAAAAGATGAGGGTGCTCTAGTCCACTGCTCAGCCTCTCTTCCGCTGAATGTGCTTGAAAAGATATCTAAATTGTATGATATGAAAATACTGCATCTGTATTGGCAATAGTGCTAAATGGTCCAAAGAATGATCCTTTGACATTTTCAATGAATGAATGAATGACATTTCAATGAGTTTGATGCTCATAGAAATAGCACAGCAGTTCTTGATCTGCATGGCATGCTTTGAAATGGAAGCAGCTGAAACTTGGTTCGCTGTCAGCTTTTGGTTTGTGAAAATCCCCTTCGATAACGTGGCTCTGGTACGCACACGCATGAGCTTGGATCTTCCTAAATAAGTCAGTTCGACTTGATGGATTTCTAGTTAGTCACAGATAAATAAGAAAAATTGCTTTTCAAACAAACACTAAGAAAATTATTCAGCTTCATCTGTTTACTGACTATAATGTAAAATTGGTATCATTTTGCCTTTAATGTGCTGTGCACATGACATGCTTACGACAATTTCCAGCACATTTTAACACGAAGAATCTCACTGAACAATAATAGCTCTCAGGCGTGAGAAATCTAGCACCAAAGCATTTCTGCATGACATGTTTTTTACTTCATTTATGTTCTTTCCTTCAAGTTATTGACTAGGCTCATGATGCTTCACCTGCGGCGCTGCCCTGGCCCTGTTACGTTTAGTTACTTTTGCGCTTGGTAAACCTAGTTCGAGGAAGTGGTCCTGATTTATAGTTGCAGGTAAAGGCATACTCTTTAGCTTGTTTTTAGGATGGCAGCATGGCTGTCAAGCCAAGATGGTGTTTTTGAAACAGCATGAGACGGCTACATAACATCACTGTGAGTCTTCACTTGGGCAGCTGTGGACCGTTATTTAGCTTAACATGTGCATTACTAATGGCATGCCTTCTTGAATTGGAAGCCTGTTTGCACATAACTATCTCACTTCTGAATAATAGTTCTCAAAAGTGACGAAGTTTGCACTACAAATGACCGTACAAAGAATGTTTTTATCTTTCAACACTCTTTAGTTATTGACTAGGCTTAGCCGGCGTCACCTGCGGAGCTTCGCTAGCTCTGTCACTGTTAGTAGCTCTTGTATATTGAAAAACTCGCTGGAAAAGGGGCTTTTGACTTATCATTAGAGGTAAGATGTTTCCGGTTGGCGGCAATACGACGTTGTAGAAGTCAAGAAGCTGTTTTCAACTTTAAGCAATATGAGGTTAAAGTAAATGAACGGAGACATAGCTACCTTGCTTCAAAGCAGCACAAAACAATCACACGCAACACTTATATTCCTATTGTTTGCATCAATCAAGATCACCAAATATACAAGGATTTATTTACACCGACCCAGTTCCCTAGCTAAACTAATTTTAGATCTGTTGATTTACTTTTTGCAACGCCAGTTTGTTTATTGACCTGAGCTGTAGAGAAGTATAGTTTTGCGTGTTAGATGCGTTGCATAGGGCATGCGTACTTACTGCATATGCTTGGTTCAATGAAATATCTCAGTTTAGAGTATAAAATCTCACAAGTGATGAAATTATCGATGGAGATAATACTTTGAAGACATTTTGCCTTTGTTTGAATGCTCCTTGGTGATTTATATCTTTCTTACGACAAAGTGAATCATTGTAGAGATCTTTCTGCAACATCCTAATCTGCCAGCGTACATTTCTTAAAACATAACAGCATTACAACAACATAATGCAACATAACAGCACGTACATCAGGTGGTTCTGAATGGTTTATTTTTGATTCAGAAGCATGTGAAATGAAGGCTTGATATTTTGGAGGAACACTCTGCTCAAGCCTTTATTGAATTAAAAGGCCATTTGGATCCACCCGATAGGTAGGTGAAGTGCAGCTATCCTCCTCGAGAACTTATCCAAAGCACTCCTCACCTTACAAGCTGAATGTTAATTGACATATTTGGCATGTGATTCCATTTTGGAAGAAGAACACTTTTCTCAAATGCAGGATAATATCTCTATAAATTGCAAAATCTGATGACTCTTTTCGAACGATAGAAGCGAGAAATCAAAGAGTATTTTCTTAAATTTTTTTCTTCAATGTTAAGGTAGCTCTCCCTCATTCTATTTGAGCAATCTTTGTGGGAATTGCCATGCCCACGAAGAATCAATGCTTTCAAGTTTCTGGGTAATTCAGCGTTGGAACTGGCAAACTGGCCAATGCCCGCTATTTTTATTCACGATCTAAGATATTATTTACTCTATGTGGAGCAAATTAATTCAAAAATGGCTTAATGAAACTCGTGATTTCCAATCCCGGGGGGGGGGGGGTAAAAGTGGATATGACGGCAACTGTCCGATGTACCCCCGGGATTTCCAAACCGTTGTTCCACATACTCTAGAGGAAGATAAAAGTAGGTGATGCCTCACTCATGAGATGGAAATTGTTTACAAAGATGTTAATGCATGAAAAAACAAGATCTCAACCTATATCTTAAATAAAAGACTTTCTGATTGATAGGGTGGTGATACTTAAATTAAGATAGAATTATATGCAGGGTTAGATTTTAGAAATTGCACTAGAATTCTTTCTCCCAACCGAAGAGGTACGTCAAAAAGTTGTTTTTGACCAGTGGGCGTCACACTCAATTGAAATGAATAATTAAATTTTCATTTATTAAGTGTATTTTAATCTTGCAGTGTCGTGCAAAATGATATGGGTGGTACTGAAATGCTAACACAGCTACACACTTAATAATTTCAGATTTTGAACAACACATGATCCTATTATGGGCGTAGTTGCTGCATTAGAAATCATTACGACTTTCTTGTGAATGTAACTGAGCCATGTATTAATCGATTCTATAAGCTTATCAAATCTCTATGACATCTATGCATTGTAATTTGTAAAATCTAAACTGCATATGAAGTTAACAGCTTTGAACACTCAATAGTCTGATTTCAACCTGGGATCGATCCTGGCCATCAGGTTACACATATTTTTTTCTAAGAAACTGCTTATTAGAAAGTCAGCTCTGAGATCGCCAAAAAATTAAGAAGTTTCGGCGGTACTGGGAAAATATAACTTAAGAAAGTACTTAATTTTATAAAGGAATCCTTAACATATTTTTATTTCATTTCCACTTGTTTCTTGTATCATATTACCTGTAAGTTACTCGATTATAGTCTGAACATTGGAAAGGCTTCAAAAAAACCTTGTTTTGAAAAGTTCTTGATGTACCAGGTAGCGGACATGAAGATTGTTATGGAGCCTTTAAGAAACTCGAATGAAACTCTGAGTACTCAAAATCAGATAAGTTTGAGAAGCTTCCATTCCAGTACTGGCCCAGATTATCAATTAATCACAACTGGACTGGCCTCTGGTTAGATTTGTTAGTTGTGGAAATGACTTGTTTATCTTTCTACAGCGTGTCCTAATGATATTGTGCACCCTTAGTGCAGCTTTTGCAGAGGAACTGTAACTTCAATTGTCCCCATTTTTATTCATTTGCACCAGATGAGGGTCAGGTTAGAGCTTTGAGACCTCTCAGTTTGACTTATGGTTGCTGATTTGTGCCACAGAGAGGGCCAAATAGTTGGTAGCTTTAAATACAGCACTTCATCCTGCTTCATTTGTTCTCCAGCAATGTCAAGATTGTGTAAGTTTTGATACTAGGGTTCTAGCATCATATTCGAATTTATTTCTACGTTTGGAAGAGCTAGTGATATTGTTTATCAAAAGGCAATTTCATAAGTCAATTCAAAATGAGGTTTACGAAAACTAACAAATACATAGTTACATTTTCATAATGGAATTTAGTAATTTCCAAACAAAGGCACATTTTTGAATAGAAAGGTTGGACCTTCCAATTTGTTGGTAGTATGTAATTTAATCTTTCTGATTGATGTGAGAGCTTAGACTGATTGCATGTACGTAGTTATCGCTATTGACGGAGGGTCAAACTACAACTCATGGGCTTTAACATTGAAAATTGGGACGAAGTCCCCCCCCCCCTAAATTTCATGCCTGCGTATGGAAACCGTAGCAACACTGACCTAACTCCAGGCAATGGCGGATGGGCCTAAGTTGCCTGTTCGAACCGCCGATGCTATAACGCCTCAAAAAATTCAAATTTCCAGTGATATTAGCCATGAAAAAGCCGCAGGCATCCAGATGAATGTTTTCTCAATCCAAGAGTCCAAAAACCTTTACTGTGAACCAGGAGCTTCTAATTTTTAGGGCCAATTGGCTTTCATGAACTTCACCGAAGAAATGAGAATTTCGACTGCTCTGTTGCCTGCTTCGCTTCTGAGAATACACTGCAGCCTCGTTCTAGAGCGCCCACCTAAACATTGTCAATTTCCGTCTCACATTTTTATATAAAAGTCCTTATGTGAAAGTCAGAGCAAAAATAGAAAATGGTGTTTTCATTGTAATTGTTGTTGTGGTTGTCATTGTTGCGATAACTGGATATTGATGTCATTTAACTACTTATGATCAAGTAAAAGTAGAGTTCAAACTTCTGTTAGGGAGTTGTCATAAAGTATGGCACAGAGGGGGCGGAAGGGATTTGACAGGTTCACCAAAATTATTGGATGGAAAATGTTGGGCTAACAAACTCCTGCAAGTGATAAACATGGGCCATGAAGCTGTACTTCTTCGGATTTGTTTTCAATATTTCTTAAATGTTTTAAACATTGTCAGCGTCACTTTTTCTGTTCTCTTGATCATTGATGTTGTTCTCTATCTCAGTGTCTAATGCAGTGGTATCTGCAGGTACCTCCCTGCCTTCTTAAAACGTTATACTGGATCCCACAAATACAGTATTGGCAGAGTTCATTTTGAAGCCCTGGTGGGGTCATCAAATCATTTTGCAGATGTTTAAGGGGCTATGAAAACAGTTTCTGTTTCTTCCATCGGGCTATATGATTTTACAACAAATTTTGAAATCCCTTCCGCCCCCTCTGTTTCATTCTTTATGACAGCTCCCTTAATTCTTTCAGAAATTTCGGAAAATAGTGTCGGGAGTTTTATGGTCCAATTTTTTTGCTTGTTTTCCTTCACAAACAAAGAAGATAAAAGTCTTTGTTAACGTATTTTCCGGTAACTTGCTGATTGGGGACAGGGACTGCGCAGCCACTTAACAGTGGAGTGACCAAGTTGCGAGCAAATGGGGGTCTGGGGGCTTGCCCCTGGAATTTCTTTGGAACCACGCATGTTAGAACGTTGAAAAACTTTTTTTCGTAATTAAACGAAGGAAAAAATATTGCAGTCAAAAGCGGCATATTGCTATGTCTTTTTTGTTTGAATTTTTCAAATTGAATAAACGAAGAACGAACTTCAATGTGAGATTTAATTTGAACAAAGATCACTTTCAATATGCCGTTCACATATGGATACAACAAACAATGAATCATTTTGCTTGTCAAATGAGCTGACATCTGTCATTCGCTAACAAGTAACAGGTGTTGACCTGCCTTAGAATCAACTAATGATCTTACAATCGGACGACCATCTTTACACAGTTCTCATGTCGCTCACCTAGCACATAAATACAAAAGAGTTAGCTTGATAACCATACCCAGGTTCAAAAGAACTAGTTCTTTGAACTTGGGTCTGGTTATCAGGCTATAAAAGAGTCCGATGCAAGATATTTGGAAGATCTTGATTAAGGCTGATTTCCAGTCAGTGGAATTTTCCGAGCGGGCGGAAATTCTGTTGTTTGCGGGAGAAGGTGTCGCTCTGAAATTGAATAGATAGTTACGGCTGAGCAAGTTTTTATTGTCTAAAATTCCGCCCGCTCGGAAAATGTCGCTGACTGGAAATTGGCCTTTATATCAATGTAAATTTCGGATAGGAATTTTGAAGGGAACGCATTTCGGAGTGATGAATGACCAGGTAACTCAAGAATATTTGCCAGGAATCCTCTGCAAGGAATGCGTTGGTATAAATGACAAGTTCTGGTCTGCATCACTTGTTCTGCACATCACCATCTCTGACAACCCTAGATATAATCTTAGATGCACATCACTAGCTCTTTGACAACACAAGAGATGGTCACCATCTCTGAAAACCCTAGAAATGACTAAACGAATGATCATCATCATCATCAACCTCGTCCCCAGGGCCTTTTGTCATATTGGGACGGAGACGAATGGCAAAGGCCCTTGGGACGAGGTTGCATCATCAACATCATCATCATCATCATCATCATCACCATCATCATCATCATCATCATCATCAGCATCGTCAGCATCATCATCATCATCATCATCATCATCATCATCATCATCATCATCATCATCATCATCATCATCATCATCATCATCATCATCATCATCATCATCATCATCATCATCATCATCATCATCATCATCATCATCATCATCACCATCACCATCATCATCATCATCATCATCATCATCATCATCATCATCATCATCATCATCATCATCATCATCATCATCATCATCATCATCATCATCATCATCATCATCATCATCATCATCATCATCATCATCATCATCATCATCATCATCATCAGCAGCATCATCAGCAGCATCATAAATCTATTTACAGTAGGCTAAATACCGCAAAGAACAGAACAGCTAAAAGCGCAGCTTTTAAGGCTAACTGTATTACCAAATTTACAATTTATCAGGATAAAAATATCAAAATGGCAATGTGTATTACAGGATAAATATACAATATATAAAAGCTAAAAGTCTATCTTGTAAGAAACCCAGCGTTTGAAATGCATGTTTTGCAAATTGTTTGCAGTTAGTGAAGAACACAAATCAAAAATTCTACTGGATGGCCGTAAATAGAAGATCACAGAAGTCAGAAGTTCTCAAACAACCATTAAAAATTTTGAGATAATGTTATCAATAATCAAGGTAAATGTAAAAGATGATCAACTCATCATTTCACCAACCGAAACAGTACGAGGGCCTCCCTGTAATCTATTGTATGCGCAATAAGCAACCCACAAGAAAATTGCACTTCAAGACAGCTGAAAATCACACGGAAAATTATTTTGTCGGTTTTTAGAATTAGGCCTCCCCCTCTCTCCTGTATCTGAAATCTGAGATTTTTGTGCGACATGTGGTCATTTTAAAGGCTGGTGATGACTTGGCTGTTGATTATCAAACTTTATGAAAACAAATTTACACGCTTACTAGTTTCGTTTATTTTGCTGAGGATGACAGGAGCCCCTAAGAAAACGTTCTATCAATAGAGAATTTTGGCTCAGTCGTACCGTTTACGTCGACTTTGATCACGGGAAATGTCTGCATCCCTAATGGATTTGTCATCAAAATACTGGTGTGGCAGTAGAAATGTCTTTTTCTGAAAGCTACGATCATCGTCATCGGAACATCAATGAAAGAGTGTAAGCCTTGAAATCTAATACAACTTTCAGGCTTTTCTCTCTTGGGATCTCATCACATCTTTTACTGCACAGGGATATGGCTGCATATTAGTAAACACAAGCTTTGGTAGACAAGACGACAAGATATAAAACCCGATCACTGATCTTGATACACGGGGGGGGGGGGGTTCTTCCATAGTAAAGGTACCTGGGGATGTGCCGCCCGCGAGGGTATACTTTTTCGGACTTCTAGTCTAGCCAAGGGTGTACTTTTTGGCAATTTTAGTCGAGTTAGGTCTAGGCAAGGGTATGCTTTTTGGGAATTTTGGTCAAAGAGATGTCAAAATTCGGTAATTTTTGTAAAAAAAACCCAACTTCTTAAAAATTTTGGTCTAGAAAATGCGAAAATTTGGCAAGTTTTGCCTAGAAAATGCCAATTCAGAGCACTTCTGAAGGAAAAATTAGTCTAGCCAAGGGTATCATTTTCACAAAAATTGGTCTAGCCAACGGTTACATTTTCAAACTGTGGGCGGCACCCCCCTACCCGAAATTTAGCCGAGAACCCCCCCCCCCCGTGTCTTGATATTCCACGATGAAATATTAAACTTGTCAGGAAATTAGCTAAACTTGGTTTCAAAGAATTTTTTTAATCTCCCTAGGGTAGATGAATTACTAATTATGTAATAAGATGATATTTTTTGCAGATATTCTTAATTCTTCTGATCTTTATCAATTTTTACAAAGCTCGCTGACTTTGAGAAACAAAATAGTCTTTATTTGTTGCAGAGTTGGCTCTGAATTGATATAATTTTGAGAAACTGTGTTGTCTTGTGGCTGAAGGTGAGATGAATCTCTAAAGTACATTGCAGGTGCCTCGATGACATTGTGTCAAAGTGCGAGCAAAGCGAGTACTTTACTTTCCAGTGCCATCGTAGTTCGTGGCTCATAGAACTATGTTTCGGCTACCCAGCGTTACAACATGTTACAGCATTTTCAAAATGTTGGACAGAGATGCCATTTCATTTATATGGTTTTAAATCTGTGCCAAAAGACTTTGGGACAAACTGTAACAAAGACCAGCAAACAGAACCAACCTTTGAATGCCACTAGTAAGAACACAAGCAAATTTCAATGCTTTCGTGACGTTTTCTAAAATATCGAGACAAAAACGTATGGTTAGCACCTTCAGCCTCACCCCATCACTCTAAATCAATATTGTGAGGGTCGAATGGTATATGATTTAAGCAGCATTGAAACGTGGGGAGAATGAGTGTAATCAAAGGCTAAGTAGTGTACATGACTTGCCTCATTTATATTGGCCGAGATAGTAGGCTGCTTTGTTCCTTTATTGTTCCTTTATTCTTTCTGGAAGTAAAAAGTTTTTAAGGACAAATTTCCTCGTTTTGAGAATACGCAAATGCTTAGTTAATAATGAATTCTTAAGAATCTTGCTTCAAGATAGTATTTTGCATTAATGGTATTTCAAGACTAATTTTGTCTTAAAAAAGAAAAATGATTACTAAGGGGCCAGCATTATCAATGCTGAGTAGGGGGCGGAAGATATTCAGAGGGGCCACCAAAAATTTAGGGCAGTGAAAGGGGCCCACTGAAAACTTTGAGTGTAAAATAAGGGGCCATGAAAACGTAACAAATCTGATCATCTATCTGAAATATAAACATCATCCTTCTATGATCTTTGTTGATCCTTGTGTTTTTCCTCAAAATATCATATTTTCATAAAGTTTCTAGGTGCCAAGCCATTTATTTCACTTGAAAGCATGTCTGTGTCCTTCTTGTGTTGCTTGCCATCAGAAAATATGATTTCACACTTGATACAAAGGGGGGCCTCCAAAAATTACAGCTAAATTATCAGGGGCCCTTGAAAATCTTGATGAGGAAATGAAGGGGTCATGAAAAATTTTTATTATCAATGAAAATATCTTCCAGCTTCCTACCCACCATTATTAATGACTGATGCCTAATTTATTCTTGCTGAGGATTAGGAATTGGCAGTGTATAGGCAGGTTTGCTGTATAGACTCAGAGTTGAAACAGGCGGAAACAGGGAAGTTTACAGTAAGCAAGAATCATACATACGTAGGCTGAATATTGAGTTGTCTTGCCACGAGATATTTGCATCCACGCATCAAATAATGAAGTTACGCGTTTACAGGCAAAAGAGCCCCGCAGATAATTTTCATGCATCATCATTTGATGCCATGCATCAAAACACTCATTTGGCATCTTTGCATAGATAATGAGACAAAGATCAGCCCATATAAGGGAATAACACTCTGTTTTTGAGGGAGAAAGAAAGGGCAAACAGTTTGTCGTAAGAGATCATGGTAACTTATATCTATTCGCATTGAGCAAAAAGCTTCTGCCAGATCAAATCCAAATATTTCTGGTTTTAAGCTAGAATTATCCTTCTGAATTTAGGAAGGAGCAGTTTAAGGTTATTTATCTCCGGTATTAGCATCTGTGCGAGAAATGATACTGATGTAATCTCCACTCAAAGGCAGCTTATTGATGAATTTTCCAAAAGATTGTTACTATTTACAATGCATGGCCCACTGTAATTCAATCCTTTTACTGACGTGGCTACCGTGCCTAAAGGATTTAAAATCAAATCAAGCCAAATCATTCATTCGTTGATTTATTCTGCAGTGGTCTAAAGGTCATTTTGATTGCCTAAGGTCGTTCTTTATGCCAACGCGGAATCGCGATAGCGATTCCTTGTGGGTTTGTAGTCTGCCGCGGGAAGGTAAGCCTGTTTGAGAGATCAGTACGAAAATGCGTCAGCAAAATTTTCCACCGCATTGTATTATGACGTAAAACAATTCAGATCTTTGTTCTAATGTTTTCATGATATCCGGAGCTCAATGACGATCGATTTCATGACAATCGAAATTGTACTAGTCGACGAAGAAGCATTTGTCTGGGTCCTCACAAAGCTTCCGTTTTCTTACCCTGGGTACCAGAGCCTCAAAATTTAAATGAAAGGAAATTGGTAAGAGGAAAAGAGAGAAGGAAGAAAGGAGACAAATTTCTTTCCTTCCTAATTTTTTTCTTTTTATTATTTTTTGGCTCTGGTACCCAGGGTACCGTTTTCTTGAATTGCCACACAGGCTCAAAGATTTCGTTGTTTGGAAATTTTTGATGTGTAAATGGCTTTGAAATTTTGATTGTGCATTTGTTTACCATACAGGCTTCAATGAGAGAACCCTGGCAGGAAGTTCGCCTGGGTGTGCAAGGGCAGAGCCAGTGTTCTGGCTGCAAATTGAGCAGGTAGGTTAAGTTAGGCCAAACCAAAATTCTAGGTATTGGTATTTCCCTGTTGAATCAATCGAGGAGCTTGGTCTTCCACCATGCATGAGCATTTTTCGCTGTCTGTTGTCTCGTGAAAATTTCAAAACACAGTGTTTCCTAATGTGTCTCAGGCTTCCACTGAAGCGATGAAGCGTGGGCTTTAGTTAGCGATAGCTAGTTCTAGTTTAAATATACGGTAATCCTTCTAAATTATTCAGCTACAGGGCTTCTTTCATGACTTCCCCATTACCATTACATGAAACATATTAAAGCCAGTCTGTCCCCTGTTGTTCTGACCTTAGCAACGGCTTTATTTGCCTTATGTACGCTGGAGATAAATTCATGCGTCAGTGAGTCTCTATGACCCTGTTTCCCTGGATAAACTGCACAGACTTCTAGCATGTACAGTAAAGATGTTTATCGATTTAATTTTCATTCTTCGAGGGAGACAGACTGCTTTTAAACCATACACAATTACACACAAATACTACACGCAATTAAAACTAAGATGTACATATATTATATGCTAAGCCTTATATACAAGATTTCAAGATTCTGGACCTCCACTAACCTACTAGTAGACCCGTTATTCAAAAAAAGAAAGGATCCACGAAGCAAAGAGTGAGACCTTGCTACGGCCACTCGAGTAAATATCTTTAATTATGCTAATCCGCTATCCACATAATGTGTAAAACGTGTTTCAACGAAGGCTGCTTAAATTAAGGGACAACGCAAAATTTATTATATTACATGGCCAGTGGAGAAGAAAAATTGTTGCAAAAAAATCTGCTCGTCCCGTATGAAATCATTGCAAAAAATGCAACTGCCCAGTCATCTCTTCCTTCAAAAATGCATCTGCCCCGTATTCATGAACAACAGATGCTTTATAGTATTATAGTACCACCGATGAATTAGCCAAAGATCATAAGAAAGACAGTTCATCTCTATAAAAGTCTTTGTCAGTGACAGATGAATCCTTCTTGCTAGAAACTAACAAGGAAATTTGGCGACATTTATACGAATCTTTGCATGCATTTCTCAACTTGCATGATTAACAATTTTGTCCTCAAGGTGAGCCGTTTTATATTTTAAGGTTCATCCTATCTTAAGTTACTGCCCCATTCAAGCCCTTTCATATTTGCTTAATAAAAAGTGTTGACCCAGTCGTGTACAAGCTCAAAAAAGTAATTGCCCCGTTACGTTTTGCACCGGCCATGCTATAAAGTAAACTTTGCACTTTCCCTTTGAAGTTCTGGAAGTCTGGAACTCCCTGTAGCAAGCTGTTGCTCATTGTTTGAACAGCAGCCAACAGCCAACAACCAATAATTTTTATTCTATGGCGTTAAAGTATGTTTTGATAATTATCATCGTTCGTTTTGCTACTAAATTACTATACTACCTGCCACACGCTGCACTGTTATTTAACAGCCAATAAATTTTGATTTGAGATCCTAAATTTTTGCAGGAACGATAGGGAAACAATAGAGTTGTTCAAAACACTGAGTTCGCAAAAATAGAACGCTTATGACCGTTAACACGACTGAACAAGATTGGACAAGGTGGCAAAACGACGCAACATTTTGCACTGGACATTTGTCCAGTACATGTTCAGTTCAAATGTCTAGTCGTTTTGCCAGGGCTTAAGAATCTCTGAGTACTATATCTGAGTAGTATCAAGAAACTTTTAAAAGTCAAAAGCATGGATATCATAGCAAATATATCGTCGACCCTCTATTCTTGAGTAACATTAACTAACCGCTTATATTTTGAACATAACAGAAGACTGCTTATTCCTAAATGATGTCTTAAATGTCAAGAAACATATCTGCAGCAGTGTTAGAGACCACATTGAAACTTTATCTATTTAAAAAATAGAAACAAATTAAAAAACTTTAAGTACTAAAATGGACAAATTTTCATGCTAAATTCAGAAACTCTTAGTACTATGAACTGACCCAAGTTTCTTATGAAATGAACGCGAAGCACAAAATTAAAGATGTTAAAATGTTTCCTTTCATTGCTTAAAAGATATGAAATGACACATTGAAGGTACCTCATTCAGAGCTATACGCTTTAGGCAACGTTTAATCTTGCCTCAGAGAGCTATCATATTTAAAAATTTCATTATCCCCAAAGTCTGCAATAGTATTTTGCGTCTCATTCTGAATTCTGATATTCATGACTAAGCGAGAAGCTAGATGTAGCAAAAGAAATTGCTGGTAGTCATCAATGCTTTTGCAGTATGCTTCAAAACCAGGCAACAATGAAAGAAGCTAAATCCACTGATTTAAAAACACATCAAAAGACCAGCTATTTCTGGAAAAATAATTTGGTCTTTGATCTATTTGCCAAAAAAGAAACTTGAAGATCAACCTCATGATAAAATTTTCTAATTTTTCAAACAGGAATGCTTTTTGGGAAACCGTAATAATAAAAGAGACAAAAATCTACCGAGTAGAAACTTCTGCTACATTAACTGATATCAAATCTACTTCAAACAGCGATTTCTTATGATGTTTTTATCTTATTCTTACGATTACCTTTCTGCTTTACGATTGCTCCGTCCGATCTACACTACCAAGCTACGAACACTAAATTGAACGGGCAAACAGAAATTGTAGAAATTGAAATATGAAAGCAAAGCTCACTTTATATTTATCACGAGTGGGCTATCACAATTAGAGAATTAAAAGTGCCCCTGCCTGGGATCGAGCCAAGGATATTTTAGCCTGCGTGCAGCCTCTACTCGCCGGAAAATCACTGCACCACTCAAGCTCATTGAAATTTTGGAGAAATCTGAAGTCATTTATTGTTTCTCCCTGCTTCGGTTTTAAGCCTTCAGTAGATCCATACATAGGTATATAGAATCATTTGGCATTAGCTATATAGAAATAAATTTGTAGGATTAATCACGTTTAAGATGACACTTTTCTTGAAAGATATGTCTTCTCTCTTATGTAAGATGGCCTCTGCCAACACTCTATCGCTATGACCACCTTCCGATTTAAAGTCTGTGGCCACATAACGTAGTAGCAGTGGCGGAATTTCAGCTTTTTGAGTGGAGGGGCAAGAGCCATCAATTTTCCGAGTCGGGAGAAGTGCTTTTGCTCGACGTATTTGCTGAAAGACCTGACGTAAATAGGGTCCTTAAATGTGCTAAGAGAATAGGTATATCAGATTTTACAACTATCTAAAGTTTATAGAAAAAGACAACGACATACCATAAGGGTAAGTCGAACAGCTTTCAGGAATTTGGGAGCGAACCCCCCAAGAAAATTTTTTAGGACACACCCTCTACTTTTGCTTTACCGGTATTGAATGTGGATTTTGACAATTTTGTAACAATTTTCTGCAGAGTAGCAGCCCCACGAAATTCTTTGAGCATGAGCAAACACAATTTACTTTCGCTAAGAAGACCTCTTGGATCCCTTATCTTGCCAATGACAAACTTGAATATTTGACGAGTATTAGTAGCTACTTCTCAAACGAATTTCGCAGAAAGAACATCTACTTTGTCTTGAAACGCTTCTCGCCATCCAATCATTGCCTGCTCCAAACATAGACATGGAAACGTCCTAAGGAAATTTTGAAAATTCCAGACTTTACATTGGCTTAGAACGCCTCTCCCAATCACCAGAAATTTCGATACTGTACCAAAACTATACCCTACCACTTTCTTCACGTTATGAAAGGAATGTTAGTGCATAAAAACTTAAAAATATGTTGCAGATAGAGCGTGAGCATTTGGTTTGCTCATTCAAAATAGAAACTCTTTGCTTCTCCTTCTCAACGGCGACTCGTTTCTTCATTGCATTTTCGATCCCACCTTCGAAATTTCCGACTTCTACGGCAAAAATTTCCGAGTCTTGTTGAATTGGGGGGGGGGGCAGTTGCCCCCCCCCCAACCCCCCATAATTTCTGCCACTGCGTAGTAGCTCCTTATTTAATATGCAGCAGGCCAAACTGTAAAGACTGTCTGTTCTTACCAATGTTCTTACCAACTTGTACAACTACAAACAATTTCTCTCCGTTTTATAGGTTTACAGTGATGAAAGTTGCATCGCTTTTCCTCAAGGATACTAAAAAACTAGAGATAGTTTAATAGAAGAAGACAACCGAAAAAGGAGAAATAAGTTAAATTACACAATGACGTTTGCCTTTCCTCTCTAGGGAATGGATTTTAGGCACTTTTTTCTTCATATAATTTTCGACGATGAGCCTTTGGTAACCCAAAAAAACTGTTAGAAATTCTATTTTGCAGCAACCGCTGGTAACTTTATGAATGAGATCACCAACCAATTCGATGCATTGAGTATATTCTGAGGCAACTTGCGAATTTAAAAGATATAAATCATCTTGCATGCTTTGCCTTTGTTGCAACACCGCTCGTTTTTTGTGGGAAGCTGCTCATACGTCATTCACCTCTTAGATTTCTAAAAGTTAGGACTGCAGAAACTCTAGCACTGGGAGACTATAACTTCGTAATAAGAAATGATTTCTCAAAAGGCACTTTAGTTATGCCTAAACATTGCAAAGGCTTCAAAACAACTTTGCTTTGAAATCTTGCCGAAGATACAGATATCAAACGTGAAAATTGTAAACTCTGAGTTCGTATTCAAAATCTGATAATTTGAGACAATTTCAATACAGGCTCAAAATTGATTAGTGATTAGTTGAACATATTCTAAAGTCGTTTTGGCATTTAAATGATACAAATTTTGTTGCATTATTTACCTGTATGTCTAGCCCTGTATTCGATTCAAGGATTTACAAACATTACAAAGAGATTGATTATCCTTACCGATTGCAAGTCCTTCCATACAAGATTCTTCCTGCAATGCTTTCTGGCACCTGATACGCTCTGTAACGTCAATTTCACGCTTCACAGAGATTACACTATGGTTTAAAAGCAAAATCACCGGCCAACGTATTTTCGCACGACAACAGCGTACACGATGACAACTCATGAAATAATAATGTATGTGGATAATGTCTTTTCTTACGAATGCACGTTCTTTCTGAGATTAGAGCCTGAATTTTAATCAGGGTTGTTCTAGCGTTGTTAGTACTGAAAGTAAATGCCCTCTCCTTAAATTTTCTGTTTATAAATATTGCTTTTTGACAATGGATTCACCTGTGATGGTAATGGAATTTTTGTAGATAAAATAAGGAGTGGCTATCACGAAATAAGGGTGCCGTGATTCACTACTCCAAAAATAAACGTCACAGATCTTGGTGTCTAGAGATAAGTTGATGGGTGTGGGAGCGGGTACAGAAGTTCACCAATCATCTGAATATAAGTCTGTTTGGACTACGGGGATAAAGTCCTTTAAGGCTGATTTCCACTCAGTAGACATTTCCGAGCGGACTGAATTTTAGACAATAAAATGTTAGTCACGCGTGACATTCCATTCAAAATTACGGCAGCATTTTCCCACATTAACAAAGGATTTCCTGTCCAATCGGAAAATTCTACTGGATAGAATTAAGCCTTTTTAGAGGAAAACAGGTGATCGAAATTATTGAGGAAATTGATCGCAGATTTCCTCTCCCTATTGTTGTTTTAGCTTTTCTCTTTGATTAGCAAACGGCTGATTCAAATGTTTACAATCTAACAATCTACCTTCTACCGATGCTAGCCATTTCAACCCTCCCTTGACATGCTTGTTCATCAGACCCAGACAATTTTGATTTTGTATTGAGATGAGTCGTAATAGAGGCACGATAGCGTAGAAGTCTTAAAGCAAAAGGCAAGTTCTCCAGTATATGACAAAGCGTTTGCAGTTTTGAATAACAGACCATGTAGTATTTTAGAATCATTAGTATAACTAGTAACAGCTGCTGCTAATCAGAATAATCAATACCCACGCTTGGAAATGAGATTAGCAAATTTTATCCAGCTGAAAACTCCAGAAAGAAAAAATGTCACACAAGAAATAAATGTTTGATAGTGGAATCCTCAAGGACTCAGAAACAACTCAGGGCTCAGGCAGGCCTGTACGCTTCGTTTCCTCTTCAGAAAGGAATAGATCTCTGACAAAATGTAGCCATCAGAGCCATTTTGAAAACACAGGAAGCTATTGTATCTGTTACTGGCAATTCAGACCCATCAGAACACAGGGAATCCACTGCTAAAATTGCTCTCTGAAAGTAAAATCCGATCGTTTCCTTCGTAAAAGATAGGTTTAGATCCGTTTTTGACGAACGGAAGTTCTGTCTATGGGAGAGGGAGCATTTTCCTGTGACCTTTCCCTTTTTTGTCATGGACTGTAAGGAGTGGTTAAGCCAATAAGAAGCCTTACAGGGAAACGAGGTCAAAACTTGTTGTGCATACTGGAAATGTATGACAATTTGGAGGTTAGAGCTGCAGCGGTTTGAACAGGAGCGGGTGCTGCGGAAAATTTTTATCGCAATGCCCACGCAATAAACTTTATCGGATAAAATAGGTTCATGAAGAACTGATGAATTTTTGAGATGAGAGTGATCGCTGCGGCCGATCTTTGGGCACCTTGAGAGCAGAAACTAGTTGAACTTCCATCGCGGGACTCTTGAGATCGCTTCCCAAAGAAGCCATTATTGTCGCAGCCAGGTCTCAGCGCTGACACGCTCAAAACGCCGTGCGCAGCGCTCGTTGGGAATCTTAGCCAATACAACGCTAGACTTGCTCGAAGTCTATTCCCTGGTATATCAGCACTGAGGAAAATAATTACCTCTGCAGGGGCGTAAACTATGACGAGGACGCTGCGAAGGAAAAGCGAAGTAGAAGTTCAACAGATTTTCCTGTTGTGGCTTGTGCGAAGGCGCACTAAGACACAGAAATACACGGGAGCTGTATTCGAACAACTTGAGAGCGGTTGGGCCTAGGAACGCTCAGTTGAAAACGAATTAAAACAGAAAACAAGGCAACGAAACAAGACACAGGGATCAAACAAGGTAAACAAACAACCAATCAAAACTTCCGTGTCCTAACACCCTTGGTTTGCTCAAAGGACTTATCAACCAGGGTTTTTAGAACAAACAAGTTATTTACTGTTCTCATTTCCCGTCTGAAGCCCATCAAATTATCTCGAAATATCTTCTTTTGAGTTTGCTTAAACATGATGTTAGAGTGATGCCTTGATTTGATGAGACCAGTTTCCAAGTTTCAGGGTATTCGCCAAAGATTTTGTTAAAAAGTAATCGTAATATCTGAGTGATTCATCTTAAATTTCCGAACAGTTTTATCATTTCATTACAAATGAACAAGGGCAGATTTTGCAATACAATAGCATCAGTCGCTTTGGTTCACACCTCAATACAAAGCGATAAGCGAATGCAGACAAAAGAAATTCTCTCAAGCAGAAATTGAAAACAAACGAAGCCGCAAAGTTGCCCTGAAACCAATAAGGCAAACTCTCGTTTGGTGCGGGCGAAGGGAGGTTTTTAAGAGAAGGTATGCGCTTATAACGAAAGAAGAAGGGTAAATCTACAGTTCTGTCTCGCGGATTTTGTTTATTTGACAAGAAACCGAGCAGAGAGCATTACAATTTTTGCATATTTGTTGCTCAGATGTGCGCAGTCACTCCTCAGCTCCTGAATCAAATAAACAAAATCCGCGAGACAGAACTTTAGATTTACCCTTCTTCTGTCGTTATAAGCACATACTTTCTCTTAAAAGCCTCCCATCGCCCGCACCAAACGAGAGTTCGCCGTACTGGTTTCAGGGCAACTTTGCGGCTTTGTTTGTTTTCAATTTCTGCTTGAGGGAATTTCTTTTGTCTGCATTCTCTAATCGCTTTGAATTGAGGTGTGAACCAAAGCGACTGATGCTATTGTATTACAAAATCTGCCCTTGTTTTACAAATGTTATCATATCCCACAGCTTTATTTCTTATGAGTTTGTTGCAACTGGTTAGGATTCCTTGGGTAGAGATATCCATATTAAGTTCTTTGATTTCTAACAAGACACTGTGTGAGGGCTGTTTGTCTGCTTTAAGAGACTCTGTTGGAACGTGCTGTAGGGCTTCTTGGTTTTCACAAAACCCTAGAGATTTAAAGTGTGAGATCCATTGTTCTTGTTGAATTTCAGTGGTTGGGTCAACGCCCTGTTCAACATTTTATATAAATGACTTAACTACATTCCATCGTTCTTTTATGCCATTTTCTCTGATATTTTCTAATTTTCTTAACAGTTTTTCTTTCTTATTTTGTTGTTTCTTTATGCACATATATTTATATTCTTTTTTGTTATGATGATAGGTTTGTCTGATGTATGGATTGTTAGGAAATTTAACCATTAATTTGCCTAATCTGCCTAATGCGTACTAACATTGCATGAGTACTAAGTTTTTCAGCGCCAGCAGTCTTTCATTAATGAGGGCCCAGATTTTCATAAAATTTGCGGAAGTATGACCCTAACATTCTTTATTACCGTGGTGTGGATTTCCAAAATCAAACGTTTTCGAGTTTGAGGCATGGTTTGAGGAGAGATGCGGAGGAGAAGATTTTCGCGCCAAAACAAATGTCGAGGCTGGTCTCTTTTTGAAACACCCTTCCTTTTCCTTGGAACAGCTTAGGCCAACTATTATAAGGCCTTCTGCATTCTTTTGAACCTGAGAACTTTGCCCCTGGATTTACTGGACAGTGACAAGAAATGGATGCACTAACTCCGATCATCCGATGGGCAGATTCAAAGACTAAGGTTTTCTTGACCATAGAGCTCAGTGACACAAAGGTAGGTAGGTCAACGCTTTTTCATATGTTGTTTATTATGACCTCCAGCAGAGAGACCGTGATGTGAGTGACGTTTCGGGTATTTTAAAGGAAAATATTAAATTATTGTCAGCTTAATAATTACAGACCAATTTGGCCACACTAGGTATTAGCAGCTTTAGCAATTAGGCCTAAGCAAGCATGCTCTGAATGTTTCATCAATAATACATTCTATTTTTCAAACGTTGGTTTTGCTGATGCACACGGGAGATTTTTAATAGTCTTTCCAAAACAAACAATTGAGAACAAAAGAAATTGCTTCCTGCACGCTGGAGATTTCATCGATAAGTGCCATACTCTGCTGACTGGCATTTAAAGTACTAAAAGTTTCTTATTTGTTTCTTCTTTGTAAATGTACGAATTGTCGATGTAGCCTCCAACAGCAGGGGTAAATTTTGTAACAATAGAAATTTCAGTTTGTTTACATTTTGCTCCATAGCCAATCAACGAGCTCCATTTTAATCACGTGATCAACAACTTCCCGCGTCGAGAGTCGTAGCAGTGGGGAAAACCATAGGAAAACTACTCTCTCAACTTTTGGTCGCCGCAAAAATATACTTTTCAAGAACCTTTAGAAATTTTAAATCTGTGTTGTTAGATAAATTTCCTAACCAGGGTTGCTTGCCCGCTTGTCTGCTCTACCTGGTTTTTGTGCAATAATTTCTTGAAACGTCGTCATTTCACGGACCTCTCGTTTCCTTCCAAAGGAGCTGAGGTCCAGCGCAGGAAAACTAATATTTGCCTTTAGGAACGACAAAATGGCACTTTTAACGGCTAACATCAGTTTCAGACTGGAAACTAAAGTTACAATACATTTAATTTTGATTTACCCGGACTAAGTGTTGCAGCATCTTCCTAAAAAGTCATCAATTGAATTGAAATTAGCCGCTACAACAAAATTTGCAGAACAAGAAAACTCAGCATGGAAGGGTTTCTCTTCTGGGTGTATTGGCGGGTGTTTTTGTCAAATTCGTCGACTGATCAGAGAGTAACATGACGAATCATTTGCTGGTTTCTTCAGAAAATAAAAACACTAGGACAACACTAAACAAGACTTTGGCCGGTGAACTGAAAGAGTAACCAAGAAATAGTTACACAACAGAGTTGTGCAACAAAGTTTTGTGTCATTTAAATTTGGATTCTCCAAATTTAATGATTATGATAAAGTTTCCTTTCGATGAATGTTGGAAGAATACACATATATTTGTAAGAGATTTATAACTTAGTCTAGCATTGAAGGTTTATCAAAATTATCAGATTTTCGGTCAAGGATCGAGTTTCTTACGAGTTACGACTTCCATAAAAATCACTTGCACCCTCGAAAGACTTTCCTTGACTAAACAGGAAATTTCTTGATAATTTTGCCAGTTCAGGAGTTTCTTAGCCAGGTGTGTAAATTCAAATTCATAAATTCCGACATATTTATATTTATAATGTTCGTCATTCTCCAATTTTATTTCAAGGCGAAGTTAAATCCGATGTTCAACAAGACACGAATTATGTGATTCCTCCTTTTCCAAATTAATCCACTTACCTTTCAAGACTGAAATCTTTTAACTTTTCTGCTCCCTTCTTTTATGTCACTCGTTGGGTAAACCTTTGTGGCCGTATAGAGCTTGTAAAATCAAGATGCCAAAAACAACTTTCTATTACTCCTCGAGGCCCCTCGACGGATAAATTGTACAAACTCTTCATGATAATATCTTCTATTTTTTTCCAGTTCTGCTGCCAAACGGTGCCAAAATCTTTTTCAGTTTTGTCCCAAGATTTTCATCATTTATCGAAGCAAGCAAATAATGTTTCAGTCCAGTTTTGAATAACAAGAGGACGAATCGACAAACTCCCGCCAAAAGACTCACAAGAGAAACCTTTACATGCTGACTTTTCTTGTTATGTAAATTTTGTTGACAGGGCCATTTAGGATAAGTTGCCGAAAAACTTCTGTTGGGTAAATCAAAATTAGATGTATTGTAACCTTAATTTCCAGTCTGGAACTGATTTTAGATGTTAAGAGTGCCACCTTTGCCGTTCCTAAAGGCAAAGGTTAGCTTTTATGCGGTTCCTTCAAAGGCAGTGACAGGCTCCGTGAAATGACGGAGTTTCA
Organism: Aurelia sp. 3 sensu Dawson et al. (2005); assembly: GCA_964020215.1. Classification (NCBI taxonomy): domain Eukaryota; kingdom Metazoa; phylum Cnidaria; class Scyphozoa; order Semaeostomeae; family Ulmaridae; genus Aurelia; species Aurelia sp. 3 sensu Dawson et al. (2005). Next base: position 15,411,255 of record OZ026580.1, on the reverse strand, counting down.
AGGAATTATTTTGCAAAAACCAGGTATAGCAGACAAGTGGGCAAGCAACCCTGGTTAGGAAATTTATCTGACAACACATATTTAAAATTTCTAAAGGTTCTTCAAAAGTATATTTTTGCGGCGACCAAAAGTTGAGATGGTAGTTTTCCTATAGTTTTCCCCACTGCTACGACTCTCGACGCGGGAATTTGTTGATCACGTGATTAAAATGGAGCTCGTTGATTGGCTATGGTGCAAAATGTAAACAAACTGAAATTTCTATTGTTACAAAATTTACCCCTGCTGCCTCCAACACTACTGCAGATATGTTCTGGACATTTGCAACATCATGTAATAGGAATAGACATGCTCTACATGCAATGCTCAGAACATAAATGGTTAGTTAATGCTACTCAGGAATAGGTTGAACAACATATATTTGCCGGCTGGTGTAATCTGCATAATGCAGGTTGCATAATGCAGGTTGCAGGTCATGTTTTATGGCCCAGGGCAGCATGGCTATACCATGGGGCCACCTTCTTGATGACACAAAGCTTTTTAGTTTCAGGGGGTTTGGTTTCAAAGCTTAACAATTGATATAAAAAAATTTATCTTTTGTCTGTGTTTTTCTTTGTCAAAGTTTCTTGTGGAGCATGGAACAAATTTTGGTAATTAGAGGAGATTCTGATTACTTTGCTCACAAAGTCCAACTTTTCGAGCTTGAAGTAGGGCCAGCAGAAAGGGGTAGGCTTGGGAAAACTTGAACGTTTCCTCCGAGGAAGCAACTAACACAAGGACACAAGGGCATTTCATTGATTCCCAAAAATTTTGTACACCTCTGGCAAGGGTTCTTTTGGTTTTGAGAAAATCCATCAAAATATTAAAAGTCCTTTGCTCTGAAAAGATCTTGACGAATAAGTGAAATTCCCATGAAATTCCCCTGGAACAAACATGACATTTTCATGAAAATCCACAAGGTTATTGAGGATACCATTACAATTGCATCATGTTAGTTATGGATATTGAATATGAATAGATCATAAGCGTACGGGAAGAAAAAATCTAGGGGGGCTGTCCGACACAAAATCCATTGTTTGACCAACATTTTTGCCCGACTAAGGACAAAAATTTGCCCGAATGGGGCTGATTTTTGAAAATTTCTCCAAAGTTGGGGGGCTACCGCCCCCTGGCCCCCCCGCCTCGTACGCTTATGATGATGTCACTCATTGATTCCCCATTGATTTGATAACAATGTTTTGTTATCATCAAAGTCTGAGTCAGAGGCAATTAATCACTTGCAACCAAGCGATTTGACTTATGATATTGATTTGCTAATCCTGTGGCATGTTCTTTCCACAGGAACAGTAGCTCTTACATACCAACTATTTGTAATGCCCCTGACACAGAAATGGTAGCCTTCTTGTTGGAGACAGCCTCTTGGTACAGCCATGCAGCCCTTGGCCATAAAATATGACCTGCAACCTGTATTATGCAACCTGCGTTATGCAGATTACACCAGCCGTATATTTGCCAATATATCTCTACATCTAACTTATAGGATGTTTCATCATACCCAGACTGGAAAGTTTGTGTCTTGCGCGGGCAATTTGAGATGGCCTACGTAAGACTGCGCTGAAAATTTGCGGTTGAGAACACTGGATTAAAACAATAGATCCTTTGTAGATTAAACAATAGATTCTTTGTTTATTGCCAACTGTGCAGCCAAGGTTGAAAACCGTGTACGTTCCTGCGCGCGCAAGATATCGCTCGCACAGTACAAATTTTCCAGTCTGGCATCATACTTCTCAGAAATAATATATAGTACTAGAGTTTCTTGTAATTTTAGTCATCTTAGTACCAGTTTCTTATAAACCAGTTTCTCATTAAGAAAAAAACATGTGTGGTGATGGATGTTTTAAGTGTTGCATCATCAAGTGAAATTGATCAGCTGTTTTCTCATTCCAGGCCCCTAGGCTTCATTTCATGCAGATTGTGTCATAATACAGCTTAGGTTTCAAATCTTTAAAAAGCTGGGTGTAAAATTCTATGACCTATTTCTTTGAACTGAACGGCTTCGCAGAAACTTGAACTATTTTACAGTAAATCTGCCATTGGAATTTTCTGAAATCTTCAGTATTTTTGGAAATACAGTGTTTTTCCTCTTTGTTGAAATGCAATTTTCTCTAGAATTCAAGAAAATTTTCAAAGGAAACTTGAAACAGTTGTAATTTCTAAACCTGTTGACAAAAGATCAAATAATTTTCGAGAAAACCATAGTCTATGGATGCCTACAATATGTTATCAAGCAAAATTCTTTCACTCTTCTAGTTTGTGATTTAGAAATCTGATGATGTCACATCGTAAAATGAGCTGACGAATAAGATAGGCTGTGATTTCGACAAATATTCAAGATTTCTGAAAGTCCAACAGCAGAATAATAAAAAGTGGCTAAAGTTTCTTTCAAGTCATTCAGTTTAAAGAAATGGGTTGTTGAATTTTACACCCACCTTTTTACACTGATATAAAGATTTGGAACCTATGCTTCATAATGCCCAACCCAATGTCCCATTGTACCTGAATTCACTCTGTTGTTGAGAAAGATGAAAATTTCTCTCAATCCATGCACCTTTGCTTTGAAAAAAACCCAGTTAACTTCACTAGTTCCAATTGTTTAAGGACAGTAGGTCTATTGTTTTCCCATTGTGCTTAACTTTTCTCCACGCCTGTTTGCTTTCCAGCATTGCAACTAAAAAAGAAATGCTAGAAACTTATGCAAGTTAAAAAAGGCTTAAATTTTGTGTCAAAATAGATGCCCGAGGTTCCATAGAAACAAAAATTTCTAACTTTTTCTTGCTTGTAATAGGAAACTCCTCTTTCTTTCAAAGATTGCATTTCATAGGAAATGTGTTCCTCTGTGTTTACCTATTTATGTTTTCAAGTTATAGCAATTCATATATTGTGGAAATATTGGAACATTTTATCATGCTTTGTAATGAAATGACATACATTTCATGGGTCACACAGCATCCATTGAATGTTTTTTTTGGTTTCTTAAGGATCCTTGCTGAAAAATATTTTTGTACAGTCTTTTACATGACTCATGACTCAAGAATCCTTAGTAGGTCAGGATGTGAAGAATTCTTGGCAATTCTTAAGAATTCTTGGCAATTCTTGTCATGTTGATGTTTGCAACCCCTGTACTGTATTTTGTAAATTTTTTAGGACCCAGAAATTGTGGTAGAAGAAGATAAAGTTAGTTTTAAAGGTAAGTCTGATATGAATTGGCAAGTTATGAATTTGTGTTTTGAGGCCATGCCCTGTAGAGGATCAGAAAATGCATTTTTGTGAGAATTAGTGGCCTTCATATCACCAAGTTGTCATGAAGTCTATTCTCATTCTAGTAGGCTGCCTTTGTATACTTGAAGCTGAAGTGAATATTGCTTTACAGTATCACTTTCAGACAACATACCAGGTGTCCTAAAAAAAGGTAACAGATTTGATCAAGGCTAGTGTAAAGAATTGAGCTCGAATAAATCGGAAATCATCTTTGAACTATTCCTTGATAGTTAACTTGTAGATAGATACCTTGTTTGTTGATATTAGAACATTGAGAAAAGACATTTTTATCTTGAAAGTCCAGATTTACTTCCATTTCGAAACCAGAGCTTTTAGGTTTTGGCACAAATGCACTGTTTTGGGGAATCTGCTAAAGGACACACATAGCACAGAAATTCTGAACAAGGACCAGTGTGCTTAGGTACACATTTGAATGGAAATGTAAAAACTAAAAACTGACAAATGTATCAATGAATATAATCACCAAGGAATATATTTCTTCAATCAAGATGAATTTACAAGGTAGAAACGATTTAAGCACGAGTGAGCACTTTCGAGGATCTTATCCTTGTGAATTTTTATCCTTTGGGTATACGTGATTGCTTGTTTCGTTTTAATTCCAATGGCAACAAAAATGCATTTTATTCAAACAAGGAAAACTTTTTTACACCAATGGAATTATTTCGCTGATGAATAACTTTTATTTGCAAGGTGTAATTCAAAGGTTTTGTTGAATGAACGGAGATGCGTCTTTGGGAAAAAAATTTGGGAATTTGATTTCAAGTTTGATTCGGATTTCCATCAAGAATTTTTCCGAAGCACTAGGTTTTCTGCCTGTACTTTGCTATGATTCAGGAGATTCCACAACAAGTGCGTCAACAACTTAGGCCAAAACCCAAAAGCTCTGGTTTAGGGATGGAGGCAAGTCTGGACTCTCATGCTAAAAATTTCTTCTCTCAATGCTCCAATATCAGCAAACAAGGTGTCAATGTTCAAGTTGACTATCGAGGAATAGTTTTAGGATTATTTCCAATTGATTCAAGCTAAATCCTTAATGCTAGCCATGATCAAATCCGTTACCTTTTTCCTGGGACACCCGGTAGAGTTCTTTCAGTTCAGACCAAAGTGCGGTTGTCACCCGAGGAATTTTTACGTCAAGAGTTCCAGGTTATAGGATTTTTATTGTGACCTTGGCTTTGAGGTTGAAAACTTGTAGTGTCTTCCGGAAAACGCATGGACATATGACTGCAGCCTAATCTAGCAATAGTTTCTCATTTCAAAAATTTCAACCCATGCCTTTGAGAAGTACAGGGGACAAGATACATTCCAATATTGAGATGCAGAACGGAGAACAACAAAGAGACATATTGTTGGTTTTAATGAGTGTGCTACTCTGAAAATAAATTACTAGTTTACAAGGTTACTAATAGAAATATGTTAATAATTAGCGATGTAAGGATTTACACATGACAATACATGCAACACTAAGTGCACATGATATTAGGTGCACATGATCTAAGATGTACACATGATGTGTATGCAGATGAGCATTCCTACCACAAAGGGAGTGGGGGCAGCTACAGCCCCTGCCAGCCCTATGGCTGCACAGTCCCTGTGCCAGGGCACTTAGCCATATCATCATGGGAATATATAATTCAGATTGGATGCATCCCAGCAATCCCCTATGCTGGAATTTTCTTTCCTTCAGAAATAGGAAATTTTATGTGTGTGTGTTCCAAAGCCAATGAGAAAGGAAATTTGTTATTGCCTCATGCTGATCAAATTAATCCCATGCACTTGATGAAGTTGAGAGGTGTTAGAACTGGCTGTATTCACTAAATCACCATTTCTACCAAGCTGCCCTGCAGATAATGATATAAAAAGATGCCAAGGGTGTCACCAAGCATTTACTGTAGATACCAAACAACATTCGAATTACGAATTTCTGTTAATCATAGTTTGTATCCATAAATATTTTTTCCTGTTGATTGCAGCAGACTTTTGGCTTTGAAATAGGGTTTAAAAAATCAAAACTAAAGGGTATCCTATAGCTTTCATCGGAGCGACAAAAATCAAATAACAAAAGACAGGAAGAGTCCTTAGGCTGGCGAACAACTTGAGCTGATTACAACAACAACAGTGTTGCAATTGTCCAATCAATGGCTATCAAAAGTTTTCTATTGTCTCTGTGTATGGGGATAACACAAAAAGTATGATGATTTTTAACACAACCATCATGTCCCTAACATTTTCAGGTTTTTTGGGTCACCCTGTATTATTTATCTGACTTGATGCTGATTCTCTCTTTTTAGGATTTGGCAGTGGTGCCAGAGGAGAGAATCTTTATGAAGCAACGTTGACTTTGTTTAGTGGCATATATAAGCAAGTGTGTAAATTTTTTTACAGTTTACATTTTGAGCATTGCTTGGAAAATTCATGTCATATGAGGACATACTGAGGCCTTGTCATGAAATTAAAGTTATTTCATGAAGTGGCTTTTTGTTACTCATAGCACAGACTATTTCATGCAGTATCTTTACAACAGATACATGGCCCCATGCCATAGGTTAATTGAATTCTTGCTATCTTTGTTTTATGTGGGTCTAAGTATAGGAGCCTGTTGTGGCTAAGTGAAATTCTGGAGTATCAACCGTTTAGTTATTGATATTTGTCAATTGAGGTGCAACCAAACATACCCATCATACAAACAATCAGAGTATGATATAATATATAATATAATATAATATGATATAATATGATGTAATATAATATAATATAATATGATATAATATAATATAATATGATATAATGTAATATAATATAACATAAGATAATATAATATAATATAATATAATATAATGTAATGTAATATAATATAATATAATATAATATAATATAATATAATATAATATAATATAATATAACATAGTTACTTTATTTTTGAGAAACCAACCTGAAATAAAGTAATCATATTATATTATTATTATATTATACTCTGATTGTTTGTATGATTTCATAAAGTTGTAGAAATTAATGAACTTCAGCTTGAAGTTAGTTGACAGAGCTAAAAACAGGTTATCTATAAAAAGGACAGAGGAAGGTCTACACACGCTATCGTTCTAGCTGAACAAATTCCACACATATGTTGACATTTTCAAATATGATAGGATACAATAGGCTAAATTTAGGCATGCCTATGCGTTTCCAGAGTTAGCTATTTACTCCTGTTGACTTGCTTCAAACAAACTAAGATTTGCAAATGTAAAAACATGACAAAGAGGTTTCTTCTCACAAGGAAATTTTGAATGCTTGACCAAAATTCTGCCTTTATCATCATGTCATCTTTTCTTTCAGAAAAGTTCTTATAAACTGACAGACAGATGCATATCTTTCACACTGATCAAAAACGAGAAAGGTAATACAAAGATCTGAAGGCTTTAGTCGACTTATTTCTATTTTCTTATTGAATTTAGTGGAAGTAAAGTAGAAATATATTTTGGTTTCCATAGCCTCTAATTTTGCAGAAACATGGTGCAGATCCTTGTCAGAGAGGTGGTATTATGATCCTTATGAATTCAAGGGTTTTCAGGCAAAATTTTGGTCAAATGAAAGGGCAATCATGTTCAGAATAACTTTTATGATGAATTCGGATGAATTTCATCCAAAAGTCGTAAATTTAAAACTTCAGTCAGCTAAGTGAACACCTCTACCACGTCCCGCGGGGAGGGGGGGGGGTTGCTTGTCCAGGGAAGTGATGGGGTGTGTTGCAAATCTCTCCACACCCTGTACCCTGTCGTATAAAAAATACCCCAAAGTATACTCTGTCGTATACTAATTTTGCCTTAAGCATACATTATCCATTGTTTCAAGAGAACTCTAAAGAATGTCCTTCCACATGATGCCCTGTGGCATAATTTTCTTATCAATTGTAGTACCCTGTCGCATAATTTTTATCAGAAAAGGACACTCTGTCGCATAATTTTTGCCTTAAAAGGACACCCTGTTGAGCGCACATCCCGTCGAGTCAAGTATAGGACTGCTCCCTCCGGGTACCAGTTGTGCCAAAAAGGTCACGTTTGAAATTGTAGTACAAAAAGCATTGGATGGGTTGAGATGAATCAATTTCACTTGATAGCAGAAAGACTGATGTATGTCATTGATGTTTACCGTCTTTTATTAGCAAGGAAATTACAGGTAGAGTTAACTTTGCAAACGTTCATCGATTGCGAAATGGCCAACATGAGTGTGAAACATTCAATCAAATGATAGGAGGTTTCTCACAGAACAATACGCAAGGGGATGTAACCTCTCTCGAGAGTTATAGGAATGAACTTTAAATGAATTCGAAATTTTTCGGTCCCATGGCAATAAATATGCTGATGACACCCGACAAGTTTCTGTACGGCTTGATTGAGTGTTTCAGGACGTTTTTAAAGGACAAGTCCGTGGTTGGTACCATCAGGGTCAATTGACCCTGGTACCATTGATGATAAAATATAAGATAATACTGTTATGAATGGTGTATCATACTTTCCCCCCGTATTTTTTGCCCGCGGGGAGTACATAACTTGTGGATGGACGGGGGGGGGTCTGCCACCAGGTTTTCAGAAAGCTTCCCTCTTCTAATTACCGACAGTTGCCGTCATACCCACTTTTATGATGAATTTTGGCGCAAAGCTACCCATTTTTGACAATATTTTACCAATTTCTGGAAAACCCACCCATGTTTAAGGAAAATCTGCCGAAAAATGGACCATGATTTAGAGAATTTTGGACCCAAAAACGCACCCGCATGGGCGGATCATACCCCGTGCCCTCAATATGTTATGTTGATTAGACTAAGTGCTAAGAACAGATGCATTTACACTTAAACGGTTCATATCACAACTTTCTAGGATTGACAGAACAGGGACAGTGTCAAGTAGTGTCTTCTAATACCAAGCAATCGTTCTCACCCAAGTTTCGTTACTGTTTTGATTGTTCATTCATTTGGATTTTGAATCATTGAAGAGTAAATTTCACTTTCAAAGCTCAACAAACTTCCAAAAATAATGTATTGTTGAGTTGCCCCAAAAGCTTTTTCCATATTGCACATTGATAGTAACTGCATGATGTGATAACCATGTGGCTTAGACTGCCTCAGAAATTTACCTGTTTAAATGAATTACCTCTGCGAATGCAAACCTGTTTGGACATGGAAGGTGGCAAAATCTAAGTTGTAATTTCATCTATTGCTATCTATCTGTCTATGTAGCGTCCTCATAAGTCCGAAGCTTGCCTATCATGGATTTCCAATATTCCGTGTTCTGCGCTTTCCGTTTCAATTGTCCATATTTTGCAATTGTCAATGTTCTTTGAGTCATCTATAACATAAACTGAAATTAAATCTATTAAATCCAAGGCTCTTTGGCAGGAACTGCTCAACCGCTGGTACTTTTTTTGAACATCCAGTAAAGACAAAAGACTGATTTTTGCTGATCACGGGACATGAGATTCAATTGATTCTTTCTAAATTTAGAAAGCTGGCCTCGTTTGTTGAAAGAGGAAACAAAGCCTGGTTGGCTCAAACTGGACTTCGATAAAATGTCGATTGATGACTCAGAAAACGAAGAGCGTGAACCACAACTTCAGGTATTTACATTGTAAACCTCATGACTGTAATGTTGTATTGAATCAAGTGTTAAAGGACTCTTATCAGCGAAGGAGATAAAAATGTGAGCAATATATGTTCCTTTCGAAAGCGTTTGCGTTTCAGACGAGAGCTTTTGAAATTCTTTGATTTTCAAGGGTTGTCTTACCAATAGGATACTGCCCTGTAATGAATGATATGATAATTTTTCTTCAATACGTTTTTCGGAAAGTAGAGATGGTATCTGGTAATTTGACAAGCTACTTCGTAAGTTTAAATCAGGGTAAATGCTTTATACCCTGTAAGTTTCAAAGCATTTCTCAATTACCCATCGACTGATTAATCGTAAGTAGCTAACATATAAATTTAGATAAGAAATTTAGTTTGTCGCATCGTCCTCAATTTTCGAGCGATTTCATAAAAATGCTTTTTCTCAAAATCCTTCAAAGTAGGTTTAAAGTGTTGAAAAGCCTTAATCATGTTTGCTGTAAATCCAGTTTCATTGTGATTGAAAATGCACAAAAACGGCTACATTTGAGATAAATGTGACAAATTTTTAAAAAGACTAAGTGTTTTGTCTCAGCTGATCAATATTTTACCTTCCAACAAATATCATATGAATCTGATAAATTGTTTGGTTTTCTGTCTCACCGGTATTCTTGCAAGATATAGATCTAAGTGATTTTAGGTTGAAAAAATTAAAAAGTTTCGCCCTAATAAACTTTGGCTACCATTAGAGTGTGAACTACTAAAAGTTTCGGTAAAAGCTTGGGCGAAGTATTTGCCATGCAAATATTTTGTTGCTCTTAATACCTCAAAGAAATTTGTTGCGGGTTATTTTCGATGGACATGTTTCAGGGAAGGTTGTATTTCATTTCCTGTCCTCTGAATCATATCATATGTTTTTCAGAATATATCATTTGAGAATAGAGTTAAAAGTGACCTGGACAGAGCTGATGAAGAGAGTAAGTTCTTCCTTTCCAACTTATTCCGTTTGTCTCTTGTACAGCGAAACCTTTAGATACTGAATGTGCCAAAAAGAGGGCACATCAGAGCTATTTTGCGACCCACTTTGTGGAGCGAATCGCTTCTTTTTCTCATTTGTTCACAAATAGGTACAATGAATGACTTTACATACAAGTCGAATGGATTTCACGTATCATCGACGGAGCTGGTCAATTTGATTAAGATCTTTTGAACTTCAGGTAAGTACTAAGCAACCACCAAGTCCCTTAACGCAATTGTTTTTTTCTTTGTATATTCTGTTTGATATTAGATGTCAGGAATTTTATCCACTAGAATTACAGGAATTTTTTGCGATCGTGACATTCTTCAATAGACCTTTTAGCTATTCTACAAAAGAGCCTGGATCGAGCGATATTTTTATACAATTTTATACGCGAGGTTCGATAGAGTGGCGTTAGGGCTTCGATCGCAATTGTGCACATTCGAAAATTCTACAAATTGTAATGAAATATCGTTCGATCCACATTCGCTTTCAGAATAGCTAAAAGGTCTATTCATCCCAACCCTGACCTGACATCTCATATCAGACAGAATCTAGTTAAAGATCCTGTGCTCCCCATGATCCTTTGTATGCGCACAAACCAGCAAAACATCACAGTTACTGTAACCAACGCACTTTGACCAAAGCATATGGGAATCAAGTAGCTCTAAGGAGAAAAGCTGCCCTAATCCTTCAATTACTTTTGGGAAGGTCTTTTGTTTGATTTCAAAGCGATGACTTCACAACTTTCATTTGAAGGTTGAAACGACAATAAAGTCTTGCGATCTAGGCCATAATCTTTTTCATACAGCATGAAATTCATTGTCAGACCAGAAAGGATCATGGGGAGCACAGGGTCTTTAAGTATCCATTAACTTTTAATCTCTCGAATTGTGGTTGTATATAGTTTAACGTTGCGTGTTTGTATGTATATGCTATGGGGCAGCCATTATCTTCTGCTCCCCCTCGGTGTCGTCCCTGTGTTGTTGATGGTAACTAGAAATGAATGGTAGAATGTAAGATTTATTGAAAATATTTTAGATGATTTGAAAAATATTTGCAACAAATAGATATTATTCATCGATGTCACAAGGAGTATTGAGTTGATAACCCTGTGAAATTTAGCAGTTGCCTTGAAATCTGTCTCAAAATAGGATTCAATTGAAACTTTTTGGGAATTGGGATTGTATTGAATGCACGCTTCTCATCATTGTTGTGTAAGAATGAATTATTCAAGAATTCCTGAAAGAATTCTCTTGTGCTCTTGGCCAGTTTAATTCTGTTCCGTTCTGTCTCTGTGTACTGGATCCTAGTCAGCCTTACCTTTGTGTAGCAAAGTTTTCAGCAATATATGCCAGATTATCTTAAAGACATTTTGACGAGAAGAGGTCTTGCCAGTTTAATATGATTTTAATTCAATTTATTTTGATAAAATGTCCTATCAATGGAAGGAACAGCGATCCTTAGTTCTAATCATCAATTATCAATCGAGGTTTTTACAGATGGAAGAGAGATAAATTTGAATCATTTCTGATTGTTGTCATATTTCTTTTCGCAGTTCTTGCATTTATCAAGATAGCTTATCTGGCAATTTACAACACTGGGCAAGGAGTGGCTTTCTGGGTGTTGGTCATAAAACTGTTGTACGGTTTATGTACATCAGGGCAAGGTATGTTTACTGTTTTTGTGCCATAATGTACGTTAACTTGCTTAAGTTAAGTGAGCATGCATCGTATGGCTTCGTATGAACAGCTGCTATACTCTGACCAAACGAGCAAGCATTTTCATGCCAAACACTGCAGATTTGCTTTCCAATCATGAATGCTGTTATTAATTGATCACATAAAATATTGCCCTCTAAACACTTCACCTATTATCAGCATATGGGTGACGTGAGTAAGAACAGACAAACCCGTTCGAAAGGTCACTGCTTCTTGGGTATCAAGACAGTAATTTCGACCAATAGATAGTTTAATAATGCACACACTGACAAATTAATTTTCAAAGCAAAAATTACCGAATTTTTCTTTCAAGAAACAATCCATTTAAGCGGAAAACATTTCTTCAAAACTATGTGCAAGCAAGATTTTTCCTCTTTTGTACTTTTTATTGCCACTGATTTCAATTTCAGATGCACTGTTCACAGCATATGACAAAGTCAGTGATCTGCTTCTTACTTGTCAGCTATGTGCTATATTAGAAATCATCAACCCATTACTTGGCATTGTCAAGACTGGCGTTGTTGCCCCTCTTATTCAAGTAAGTGACCAATTCATATTTCTGCAAATAGCGGTCGGTAACATCATATGATAATATTACTTGTATTCAGAATAAAAAGTTTACATCAATGTATAAGAAATTACATTCGAAGTACTATACAGCACTACAAGGACGATACCAAGGGGAGATCAAAAGATCATGACTACCACAAAAATAACAAAATCTGCGTACAATTACGAAATGCTACCTATAAACGATTTTTACTTATAAAGACTAGAGCCGGTTTCACATCGGACATTAGGTTCACATAGGCGACATTCATCGTAGTTTAACAGTGTCATGAACAACCATCCAAGTTGATGCAAGTATTTACTCTCATTAGCATGACAATAAGCCTACTCTCTTACGTTGAGGCTCCCTTGCTTCACTACGCAGTATCCTTGAGGATTCTCCGCATCGGGGAGTACAATAAGCCACTGTTTTCACGTTAAATCCTTCCCAGTTTATGTACTATGTTGCAGCAGAGGTCATTAAAATTCAAACAATTCTGTTTTATAGGTTGGGGGAAGAAATTTCATATTATTCATTTTGATTCTACCAAATAAAGATTTGCATTCCAGCAGTGTGGTATTTGTTTTGTTCATTGCTTGGGCGACAATTGAAATGTACAGGTAAGGACAATCTATGTTTATTTACTTATTACTTACGCTGCAGTGTCACAATTGACTTGAATAGTACTCAGTCATTGTATAATTTTTAGTTAATACATTGTAAATCAAAGTGAAATCATTTTACATCTTTGTGTCCAAGATTTTGAGCTCTACTAAGCTATGATGTTTGTGTTATTACATTTGTCACCGTTTTTCATTTTTGTGTTTTTCTGAAGAATTTTCAATTTCTCGACTAACTCCAAGATCTTAGAAGGTCTTGTAGACCACACTTTGTATTTCTTTTGGACTGGAAGCCCATAGTCGTAAATAGATCTCTAAAAGTCTTGGTTATAAGTTTTTGCCGAGAGACATAGCCCCTGAATCGCCTCAGCTGAGCTTAATTGTCTGTTTCCATATTGACCAAGGTGAACACGGTAGTTGTGTATGCAGGTCGTACCAATAAAGTTGTGCATCGTTTAGGTGGCTGCTGTTGAGGAACTTTAGCTTCAATTGTCTTGGTTTTTACACGGTTGTCATAGATCAGGCGTCAGCTTCTGGCAAGTGGTTGCGAAGGAAACGCTAAATAGGTGGTTGCTTAAAAGACATGTGCACATCAAGTAGTGCTTGAAAGAATGGATTATAGCGTCATATTAAAAATTTCCATGCATTCTTAAAAGGGTTGATAGCGTTGTCTTGCAGATAAAAAGCTCTATCAACACTCTTAAAAATTAAGAACAAATCAAGGTACAGCGCTAGGACCATTTCTTTGAAAAGTTACCTGATAATGACAATGCTTGAGAAAAACAGAAGTGTTGTTTTTGAAGCAGCCATTTATTTATGCAGCCATTCCTCTGTTATAAATCAGCAGCCACTGGTCAGATTGACCCCAACGTGGTCGCAAACTGTGTTTTAAAAACTGAGACTATTGTAGTTACAGCTCCTCCAAAGTAGCGATGCAAATGGGACCCAATTTTGGGACACCATGTACCTCCATTTTTGCGATAGCAATCAGCTGAAACACCTCCTCCCGCAAGGAAACGTTGTTGCAAAATAACTGTCAAACAGTTCTGTAAAGTCGCATTTTGAACCATAGTCCTCATCATATCTTTAATGAAACATCATTTAAGAGAGAGGATGGGAAATTTACAAAAGGAGGGTGAATTAAGCGAAATGTTCCTATGCATTTGGCATGCTTTGTTTATTTTCCTGTTTTGTTATGCCTTGTTGTTATGTATGGTGACAGTACTTTAAGGGAAGAATCTTTTACGATTTGGAAAAAATGAGAAATCTGTGGAATTAACTTTCGCAAAACTGCCAAAATGGGAAATTTAGAGGGAATAAGCTTCCACGAATTAGGTTTCTTATCAAGTTTTGTGATATCTCAAATGTTACTTGACTCTTCTGTGGATCATTTGAATCTCCTTATTAGCAGCATATCTAGAAGGGATTGTTGTCACCGAGATAATATTGAATAAGAAGAAGAGGACTTTTTAATTGAATGAATATTTGACTCCATCTAGTAGGAAATTTCACGAGGATCCCAAATTTTGGCCAAATACGCGAAAAAGTGTAAGTTTCTTCCCTCAAAGTTTCTTCCCTTGAGATATTGTTCAATTAGTTAATTTTGTCTTCTTCTCTTTAAGGTATCCATTTTATGTATTGTCATTATTCCGTCAGAATATCCCTGTGATTACATGGCTGAGATATTCTTTATGGGTTGTTCTTTATCCACTTGGCCTTACTTGTGAAGGTATGATTCTGTATTTCTTTATTTGAATATTCTAGTTGTTTTTGATACAAAGAAGGAGGGAGCCCTGCTGAATTAGGCGACAAAAGTGTTCCGTTTCATGAGAACTTATCAAATTTTTGTCACGCTATCACTGTGATTGATGCAAACAGATTTTTATTTCCAAGTTGGTAATTGCTTTCTTCTGTCTCGAAGAGGATTATGAAATTGTGGTGTGAAGTCTTTGTTTTCATCAATAATAATAGAAGTGAGTTTATTTCTAATTGCTGAGGACCTGATTACATAGGATTTTTCATGGCAGGGCTGGGATGTCAGCCGCCGACCCGAAATGAAAAGTATCCTCGATTGCATGGGAGCTTTCAACCCAGGACTGAAATCTGCCGTCACGCGTCAAACTAGTTCTTCAATTGCGAAAACAGTCCAATATTTTAATGACATCTGTGCATCCAATGTAAAATAGTAGGGGTTAGGCGATAATTGCGCGTCACAATAATAATCAAATTTTCATCCCGGGTAGAGCAAAGTGCTAAAATCTTAGCCCAGTGGTGAGTTTCAACCCAGGGCTGAAAATTCCTCATGAGATCGACGAGAGCAATTTACAAGTCACAAACCAGAGAGGGGAGCTGGAATTTCACCTCGGGTAAACGGAATGAAAATCCAGCCCGTGTTGATATATTTATATTTATTTCATATTTGAATCTTTTAAGGAGGGTTGCCCTTCGGCCGAAGCCGTTTTTCAAGGGGCCCTCCGATAAAAACTTAATTACAATAAACAGTTAATAATAAAACTAGAATATAAAAAACCATAATTTAAAAGCCTATTTACAATAATACAGTATTTACAATGGAAAGAAAAAGTTAGCCCTTTTTTGATTTCTTAAAACCATTCAGGGAGGATGCCGTCTTAGACTCAGCAGGAAGGCTATTCCATAGTTTAGCTCCCCGGAAAGAGAAGCATTTTTCCCCATTTGCTGTATTTTTCTTTGGCAACCTTAAATCAGTCTCAGTGTTCCGGAGGTTGCGGGAGGCGCATGCTGAGTTTCTGTTGAAGAGATTGCACAGGTATTGCGATGCCAAATCATTGAGTGACTTGAAGACCATGTTTTAGACTCATTACCAATGAGTTCTTCAATGGTCTTCCAGCCCAACTCCACAATAAGTGGTCTGCTTGGGGTATCTAAGCTGCTATTTGTAATGATTCTAGCAGCACGATTTTGGAGCTTTTGCAGCTGGTTGATTTCTGTAGAACCAGCACAGCCCCAGACAGAGCAACAGTATCGAAAGTGGGGCTCAACAATACCTGTGTAGAGAGTTTTCAAACTTTTCATAGGCAGAAAGGATTTAGCATGTCTCAAAAAGCCGATCGCCCTGGAGACTTTGGTAGAAACTGCCTTAATTTGCTCTTTCCAATCTAAGGAGCAATCGATTTGCACTCCAAGGTACTTTGTCTTTTGAACTACTTCGAGTTCATTGTCACATATTTTCAGTTCCAAGGCTTCACTTCGACTTTTGAGAGAGTTGTGTTTCTGCTTGGTGGAAATGAGCATTAATTGAGTTTTTGCCACATTCAACGAAAGCTTATTGCCTTGCAGCCAAGTCTCAAGTTTCGTGAGATCGCTATTTATAGCCTCATTCAACTGAGTCAAATCGTGAGACTGATGACAAAGACTGGTGTCATCAGCATACATAGTCACAGATGAACCTTGAACAGTCTGAGGAAGATCATTGATATAGATGAGGAAGAGAAGCGGGCCAAGGCATGAACCCTGTGGGACTCCCACTTCTATTTCCCCGACATCCGAATCAACGCCATTAACCCTACAAAATTGTTTGCGGTTCGATAGGTAAGACCTAAACCAAGACAGCTCTCGCTGTTGAACACCATAGAGTTCGAGCTTTTTACAGAGAATATCATGGTCGACCGTATCAAATGCCTTTTTCAGGACAATAGATACTAATCCCACGAGCTTACCTAGATCAAGCCCGTTGTACCAGTCATCGCTCATTTTAAGCAAACATGTTAGTGTGGAATGAAGGCGCAAGAAACCTGATTGGTCAGATGCAAAGAGACCATTTTCTTTCATATACTGGTACAACTGGTTGAAAACAAGTTTTTCAAAGAGCTTTGAGATGACAGGCAAGACTGATATGGGGCGATAATTAGATTTTTCCGCCCTAGCTCCATCTTTGAAAATCGGAGTAATTCTAGCTACTTTCCAAGAATCTGGAAACTGGCTAGTTTCAATGGATGTGTTAAACAAGAAAGCTAGGGAAGTATCAATATATGGCAAAGCAAGCTTCATAAAGTAGCTAGAGATATTGTCAATCCCAAAGCTCATTGCTGTTTTAACCTTGGCAAATGCATCCCTGATATCTTTTAGCTCAATTGTCTTAAAGTGAAACTTGGCCTTATCTTTGTTAACTTCATATTCACCCGACAGAAGGGGGTTGGCGGCAGGTTGTATTTTATCTGCAAGATCCCTTCCTATAGTGCAAAAGAAATTGTTCATAGCATTAGAAATATCCTTTTTATTCCGAGTTTCAGTACCAGATTCTTTGACACAATCAATGTTACTTGACTTTGATCTCTTGTTGAGAAGTTCATTAATTGTTTTCCAAGATTCTTTCATATTACCTTTACATGCAGAAATCCTATTGGCATAATGCTGCTTCTTCAACTGAACATTAAAGGCCTTGACATTATTACGGATCTGTCTATAAGAGTCCATAAGGATTGAGGATTTACCTTTGACCGCTGATTTTTCTATTTTGTCTCTTGTTCGCATCAAGTCCCTAAGATCCTTGTCAATCCATGGGCAATGTTTCTCAGAGACCCGCATTTCACTCAAAGGGGCATGTTTTTCTATGATGAGAGAAAACATTTCAGACCAATAGTTAACAAGCAAATTGATATCGTCAGTTTCTGTAAGCATTTGTTCCCAACATATCCCAGAAACATCAGCAAGGAATGCTTCCTCGTTAAAATTTTTCATTTTGCGAGTCTTAATCGTTTTGTGACCTTTTTCTACTGCACCATTAAACTTCCGAATGCAGTAAACCATATAGTGATCACTCAAAGAAACCTCGTGCACTCCTGATTTCATAATGTTTCTGGGACATGTTGTAGCAACATGGTCAATGACAGTTGCAGTCTCAAGGGTGACTCTTGTTGGTTCCTTGATAAGCTGTTTGAAGCTGAAAAGCTCATACAAACTAGAAATGTGTTTTGCATTGTTATCCAATGTCTGATCCGATGATTTTTCGGCAAGATCACAATTTATGTCTCCAAGGAGAATAATTTCCTTGCCTTACTTGTCAAGAAAAGCTAGAGCTTTTTCCAGCTTATCAAAGGAGTCAACAGGGTCACTTGGTGGTCTGTACCAAGCAACAACAAGAAAACTTTCATGCAATCGGGCCCTAAAAAGGCTTGCTATGGGGGGGGGGAGGTGAGGGGCGAAGCTTTCGTCTCTATAGACTTTGTTCATATTCAACTAACGTGTTTTGAACCCACGTCAGGTAAAATGACCATGCACAAAGGTAAATCATCTCTTTATCTGTTCATACAAATGACTGATTCGCAATTTTCGTTGTACGAAGTTATCAACTTGTATGAAAAGCATGTTGCCACCAGAGGGAGGAGAATCACGTAATCTGAAGTGGGTTTAAAAACGTTCGCTGAATTTATCAATTGAATCAAGGTCTGTGCTCCCGCTACTTTCAATCAAAAGATTGTTCTGCCCAACCTCTGGAAGCTGCCACACTCCCTCTACCCCATGTATTCACCACTACATTTGTCAGAAAACAAAGATAACTGTCTTTTTTCTTTCAGGTTTGATTGTGTACAAATCAATTCCATATGCCGAGCGAACTGGCCGCTTGTCAGTGGGTTTACCAAATCAACTAAATTTTGCATTCAACTTCGCTTATTTTCTCAGATGTTACATGGTACTACTTGTTTTTGGTAAGTATTTACGTATCCAATACTCAAAGTTGTTTGTGCTTACATTCCTTTTATTGATGGAATATGGACATGCCTTATTTAAGTGCTCGTCGATAGCTTCAAATTCAAGAAGACTTTTTCAAAAGTTTTTAGGCCAACTTTTCGAGAAGATAATACACCACTTTTTAAATAAATTTTCTGATTTTAGAAAATCTGGTTTCACTCGTTGTGGCATTAGGCACCTTTTGTGAGTGCTAATATCTATATTGTATGGAAAAAGTAATTTAATGAAATATTTCTATCTGTAATGTGGACAGAAAATGACTGACCCATGCCCATGGCAGAAGTAGCAGTGTATAATAGTAAAACAGATTTTTTTATGCTCAATATAAAAGTTACAACAACAAAATTACCTACAACACCATCTACGAACTACTATACAACACTACAAAACCGATGCCAGGAGGAGCAATAGATTATGACGAACCCCTGGCATTTAACATGGACCTAAAAAATACATCTGAATATTAAATACAAAGTGCAAATGCAAATGCAGTGCAATACAAAATATAAAGAAAAACAAAAAACTTTTTTACGAATAAATACTTGAGCCGGTTTCACACTGGATGTTAGGCCAACATGGGCGATAATAGTGATGATAGTGCAAAATTTTTTGACGTTGATTTTGCGAATATATTTGTAATCAGGATTTACAGATTTACAGGATATCATCCTATACAATGTTTAGCTTCTATCCAATTCAAGTGGCTGTTTTAATGATGAAGTGGAATCTTGACGTAATTCTATTTCCAATATAACAAGATCGTACTTAACTCTTTTTAGTTTTCAGACACTTAATGTTTTCGAAGATTGAATCAGCATTATGCTTCAGATATGTTTTACAATGACCTGTAAATCATTGATAGAGATTAAAAATTGTGCGAACAGTTGCCCGAGTAAGGAGATTGATGACAAGCTTAAATTAAAATGTGAATCATAATGTTTCCCACCAATGTCCAGCCCTCAAACGAACAGTCACACAGCAAATTAATAACAGTTAGGATGAGCTATAGCATTAGATTTAATTGAAGATATCAAAGTATGTTCTTAATATGTATTTAAAAGGAATTAAAAAATTAATTGAATGGACTTGATTCTCAAAAGTCCTGTTAAACTTTATTGGCGATCATACCGGGTGAGTCAAAGAAACTTTCCGCGTTTTGCGGGCTATAGAATAAAAAGTATGTGACCGATAGACAGAGCAGAAACTGCGCACGCATGCGCGAAAACTCGTAGCTTTGAGCCCCCGTAGCTCCCTGCAACAGATTCCAAAATTAGGCAACACTTGGTATTTTCTTCCTAGGGTCTTGAACTCTTGATTCATCATTTCAAAAAGCTTATCTCTCCAAACACTTCCTTATCTCAGATTGGTCGATGACGTCATTTTACGCAGTTTCTGCTCTGTCTGACCGATATTCAAAACTGAAATGTTAATCTATCACTCAAAGGACATCTTAGATGAGAAAACCTTGTATGGTAAAATCACACATCTTTAAAATTCAACAGGTAGGAAAATACCTGTAGGGGTTTGTATAGGAATCGAAAATTCCATGTTCCATTCTGGTCAATGATTTATGTGACATTGAAGTTTACATTGTTAGTTTTAGAAATAGAATTGTAATTTCAATAGGAAGTAAATTATGGATCAGAATGGAATGTGGAGTCCTTGTTCCCAAACATGCCACTTACCAGCATTTTCTTGATTTCTTGATCAAGATGACGAGTAATTTTAAACAAGATTTCTTATATAAGTTAGCCTTTCTCTGATAGACAAACCTTTCAGTTTTGAATATCGGCCTCATATTTTTTATTTCACACCCCTACAAACGCGTAAATTTTTTTTGACTCATCCGGTTGATTCCAATTCTTTAAATCGATGTAGGAAGGTAAGTTTGGAAGTTGAATTGCATGTTCTTTTACTTGCTTATCTATTGTTCTCCCGAATGTTACACCAACCATCTTGAAGATTTGGAACCGAGGTTTTATTTGTGGATTAGGAGTATTGCATCCAACCTTGAAATGCAAAATTACAAGTCTTCATCTGACTAATGGTGTCTTCTTTTAAGAGTGCATCTTAATTATTAGAAAATGGAAACTAATGGTGCGGATGAAAAGCGAAGGAGAAAATGGACACATTATATTTTTTAGCACACTAAGGTCTTTGGAGTTGATAGTATCATCAGAGTATCAACTTGAACTTCCTCAGTGTGCTGATAAATATAATTTTGGTCTATTTCTCTTTCGTTTTTCATCCGCACCATTAGTATCCATTTTATTGTTTCTTTACTATATGCATACAGGGTAATCTTAAAACATTGTTTGATGTTTTGTAAAAGTGAGCAGTGGTGAATTTACTATCAATATTAGCCAAGAATAAGTCAATTTATGGTGGTAACCAAATTCCTCCCTAAAACTAGGTGGACAAAATTGTCTTAACTTTAAACTTTTTTTCACATCAAACATTGTCCAACGCACATCGATTGAAAGATTTCAACGAGTGGCATTTTGAATAAAGAGGAATTTCAATTTGAGCGAAGGAAAGGAAGCTTAGTCTCGAGTGAATGCTAGCAACTTTTTTCAAATCACATGGACATAATACCAGATTTAAATAATCTAACAGCCCATTTCCTCACAATGTCAATATCTTCATGCCTGCACTTTTCGGCAAACGTCAAAGAACTTTTTGGACACCCAAAAGCTTGCCAAAAATAATTTCCGTTTATCCCCAGAAGAAAGCCAGACATTTGATCAATTTTTCTCTTGAATTTTAAGAATATTTCTCTTTCTCAGGTGGGAGTTACATGATGAAGCACTTGCTTATACTTCGTGGGATAAAGCTTGGATATCGGAAAAGAAGAAAAACTGCCCTGAAGAGAGACTGAGGGACACTCAATAACACTTTGCCCGATGTGTTGAATTCCAAGCGGAAAAAGCGGCAGAAACTCACTGTGATCTTTCCGATTTTGAAATAAGATTTCACGAATGATGATTGAATCTTCTTTTGAACTGAGCTGCTTCAAAGGTGTTTCAGGTACTTTGCTGTAGTTCTTTTATTGGAAATTTTGATGTCTTGATCATTTTCAGAATGAGAGCGTATTATTTTCATCGAAAGAATGTGCGAAAAGCTTTGAATAAATTAGTCATGGTGAGCCATGAATTAACAGCACGAAAACCGCAGTTGTGTATGCTTGATTTTTCAACAATTATGGAATGCAAGATGGAATGAATATGAACAATAGCACCATAATCGTCGCGTTGTTTGTTTGTTTTAGATGAAACTGCGTGTACCTGTCAATACATTAGTTTCTAAAACGATACTTCAGGAAGGTTTGCAACCTCAGAGTCTTGAACTGGCCTCTGGTCCGTCCTTTGTAGCCAAATACCTGGTGTCTCAAAAAAAAGTACCCCCTTTTGACTGGAAATAGGAACGAAACGATAAGATATCAGTATTCTCCGAGTAGACAGCTAAATTTATCAATCTTCAACTTAGATCCACATACCTTGCATCTAAAAATTGGCCACCAAACACTAGAGATACAAGCTTGCAAAGTCAAAATTTATAGTGCACCCGAAACCAGAGGTTTTGTAAAAGGGCCTAGCCATGATTTTCTATCACGGGCATGCTGCACAGGAATTTCGACTTTGACCTTTAGCTTTCTCCATTGAAAAGAATCATACCTTGAAATGCTTCAATTTTTCTACAAATAGTTATTCCTTTGAGCAATCAATCCGTGCATTGCATTCCACTCCAAGTGTTAAAGAAGAAGAAAAGGAACATATGCGTGCGCATTTGGGAGATGTTGCACGACTTCATCATTCTTACCACATTTTTGTTATATTTGCTTAATCAGGGCGAATCCCACGAGTCTTTTTTATTCTTTTCAAAAGCGAAAAACTGAAAGTTAAAGTTTACAGGTGCTTTGGAAAAGATCCATAATACAAATCATGGCTAGGCCCTTTTACAAAACCTCTGGTTTTGGGTGCACTGTAAATTTTGTCTTTGCAAGCTTGAATCTCTGGTGTTTGGTGGACGATTCTTAAATGCAAGGTATGTGAATCTAAGTTGAAGATTGATAAATTTAGCTAACTACTCGGAGAGTAATGATATCTTATCGCTTAGTTCCTATTTCCAGTCAAAAGGGGGTACTTTTTTTGAGACACCCGGTATAAATCAATAAGAGCGGAGAAATAATGTCCAAATATTTGAAAAGGTATATTTTCAAAGGAAGGACGAATGTGAGAAATCTGAGACAAATTTTGGAAACTTAGTATCTGCACTTTCTGTTGATATAAGTTAGATTTGTTACCTCAAAACGCAATTTTGTTGCCTCAAACAAGCCTGCGTGCAGACTCTACTGATTCGTTTTCAGACAGGTTCTCCTCCCTGTAGAGTCTGCGCATCAGCGACCAAATCCTTGTTGTCAGTTCATTAGAAACATGGAACCTTTCCTGATTGGCTGACGCATATCCCCTTTCTTTCATGAGCGTCTCTGTCTTTGTTCGAGTCTGCAGGTATTTAATTAGCTCTTCCATGGACAAAGCTGACCAATGAAATTTTATTGTGTGTGGGTGTTATGCCTTCCCACTCTATAGGTCGCTCTATTGAATCCAATTCAATGAATTGGTTCCTCTAGAGAGGGAATCGCGCGTGGCTCAGAATAAGGATTTGGTCGCCGATGCGCAGACTCTACTGGAGGAGAACCTTTCTGAACAAAAGTCAGTAGAGTCTGCACGCAGGCTACCTCAAACGCGAGGCACAAAATAGCTTTTTAACGTTGTACGCTCTTGTAAGCAATAAATTTGCCAGGAAAATATATTACATTTTTTGTACAATCTTTGCCAATCAATTTTGCTATCGCTAGGATTCCTACATTCTTACACATCGGAGAGAGAAAACCAAGTTAGGTGCTATGAACGTTAACCGAAACCTCAAGCAGAAATCTGTCGCTTGCGATTTCCCGACGTCGTCGCAACCGCAATACTAATGAAAAAGCGGAGATGCTGAAATTCTGAGGATGATCGAGATATCAAACAGTTGCTTTCAAACCATACAATTTACAAGAAGACTTAGTAACCATTTACAAAATCTTTTAAAGAATTAACACCTATGCTTTTAGGCCGTCGCTAGCTATTAGTACCTGTAGATGATTCGGTGTAAGCCGTTGGGTTTCATTCTATTTTACAAAAAATGTCATTCAGTCAAATCTAGTTAAGGTACTAAATTTCTTCGTCTGATACTGATCACAGAAATCATGTTCTAACATCCAAATAGACGGAAAGAGAATAAGCACAGTGCTCTAATTTGAAGTTAACCAATCAGTGAACCCAATAAAGTTATCACTTTGTCGGGGAAAAGGTGCAAAAACGAATTCCATTTGTTTCCAAAAGTAGGCTTTTAGCTTTGATGTTCATTGCTTAAAGGGTTCTGATTTGGAGTGCGAAATGTGCGCTGCAAAGGATTATCTGATGATTTGCTATGATATGTGTTAGACGAAAATATTTATCATGTATCCATGTTTTTGTTCTCAACGTGTTCTCTGGGTGTTTTCAACGTGATTTTCAATTTGTGTGCAACACCAAAACTTGTAATCCGCTAGATAAAAAAATCAAACTCAAACTAGCTGATACCCCTTCTTACCAAGGGTGTTTGGACACCGATCTTTCAATTGATTATTTGTTTACCTTGTTTTGATCCCTGTGTCTTGTTTTGTTGTTTTGTTTTCTGTTCTGTCTCGTCTTCAACTGAGCGTGGTTAGGACCGCGGTTTTAAAACGCATCTTGTGCGAAGGCGCATTAGGACACATAAATACAAGGGAGCTCTATTCGAACAACTTGAGAGCGGTTGGGCCTAACCAGCTCAGTTGAAGACGAAACAGAACAGAAAACAAAACAACAAAACAAGACACAGGGATCAAAACAAAGTAAATAATAAATCAATCAAAACATTGGTGTCCTAACACCCTTGTTCACACTTGCAAGTAAAACCATCTTATACTAACCGGTTTATCGAATGGCTGCTTTTAATTGGGCAATCAAACAAATCGAATGCCTTTGGTTCGTTAAGTTTATCTTTTTTATATAAAGCTGGTTTAAATGGTTCAGTGTGAATGCAGCATTCCCATGTCATTCTTGCCAAATTAAACCAAATGAGTAAACAAGGAAGATTTCGTTATATGTAAAATTTATTGTCGTTCCACAGAGGTTCAAAAGATATTTTCCTTTCTGGGAACCAGGCAAATGGCGAAAATTTTCTATGAAGACACATTATGTTATGCAAAATGTTTTTGCTGGCCATGATGTGCTGAAAAGGTCCAATGGATATTCCAACCAAACAGGAGAATCAAAATAATCTTTCATTAACTCTCCTCACTTACTTGAGAATTCTTAATTCTTGAAAGGAATTCTTGAAAATTCTTAATAACCCTTGGAAATATTGATGCTTGCAAGGCCTTCCGTTTTGCCCCGGATTGTGATCAGCAGAATAGAAGATTCCACTTTTCGCCGAAACTGTAAAACAGTCATCATCTTGTATGGAATAGCTTTTATTGACAAACCTTCTGACATAGTTTGAAATTTTCTGGGAACCTAGTTCCCAGGTTCCGATATGCGCATACTAACCGGTTTTGTGTTGTGCAGGAAAATATAAAGTCTGAGGTCTTAAAAGAACAGACCGAGCTTGCGAGAATTGCATGCATGAATTGCATAATATAGCTCAAATGGGCGTTTCCATCATTTTCCAAGCGTCTGGAAGGCGCGGTCATTACACCCCAGACCCCCTCACTTTTCAAGTGCTGCGTACGCCTCTCTTCAAATTTACCGGCTCTTCAATTCGTTTTGATGAGATTGTTTCAACAATGGCAGCTAACAGGAATCCCTATAGACAGCAGCATATTCAAGCTGAGATAACAAGGGACATGAAAATGATTGGGTCTGGGGGCAAGACACCAGGAAGATATGCATTCATCTTTGGCTTAGAATGCCTCGTTCAAACATTTCTTAGAAACCAAAACCTTGCTGTCTACCCTTGAAAAACCGTTCTTTGCATGCTTTTCAAGAATCTCAGATACCACTTCTTGACAGATCTGCCCGACCCCCCCCCACCCCACCAATGTTATTAGATTTTTGTGCGGATCTCGAGGATCAACTTTTTGAAAAGTGGGGGGTCTGAACACCCCTTGGGTACGCCACTGGTATCTCCTTGGTAATAACATCAAAAGGAAAAGTTCTTCCTCCACTCTTGATACAAACAAAACAATTTACGTGCATCTACTAAGTGCCCCAAGGAAGCTTTTTGGACTTGTCTCATTTTCACCGAAAAGTATGACTATAGGCTCTCATTTTCTCCGAAAATGGCATCTCTTATTACTGATCGAAATTTCTCCTGGAAAGTAAGGCTACGGGCTTACCTTTTCTCCAAGAATGCCATCTCTTTGTACTGATCGAATTATTAACATTGAAGTAAGGCAACAGGCTTGACTTTTTCCCGAAGATAGCACCTTTTGGATTGATCCAATTTTGATCTGAAAAGTAAGGCTATAGGCTTACCTTTTTAACAAAAATAGCATCTTTTTGGACTAATCCAATTTTGATCTGAAAAGTAAGGCTATAGGCTTACCGTTTTAACAAAAATAGCATCTTTTTGGACAAATCCAATTTTAATGTGAAAAGTAAGGCTATAGGCTTACCTTTTTAACAAAAATAGCATCTTTTTGGACTAATCCAATTTTAATGTGAAAAGGAAGGCTATAGGCTTACCGTCTTAACAAAAATAGCATCTTTTTGGACTAATCCAATTTTGATCTGAAACGTAAGGCTATAGGCTTACCGTTTTAGCAAAAATAGCATCTTCTTTGACTCATCTAATTTTCAGTTAAAAAGTAAGGCTATAGGCTTACCTTTTTAGTCAAATTAGCATCTTCTTATATTCATCTAGTTTTCACTTAAAAAGAAAGGCTATAGGCTTACCTTTTTATCAAAAATAGCATCTTCTTTGACTGATCCAATTTTCACTTAAAAAGTAAGATGATAGGCTTACCTTTTTAGCAAAAACAGCATCTTCTTTGACTGATCCAATTTTCACTTAAAAGATAAAGCTATAGGCTTACCGTTTTAACAAAAATAGCATCTTTTTGGACTAATCCAATTTTGATCTGAAAAGTAAGGCTATAGGCTTACCGTTTTAACAAAAATAGCATCTTTTTGGACTAATCCAATTTTGATCTGAAAAGTAAGGCTATATGCTTACCTTTTTAACAAAAATAGCATCTTTTTGGACTAATCCAATTTTGATCTGAAAAGTAAGGCTATAGGCTTACCGTTTTAACCAAAATAGCATCTTTTTGGACTAATCCAATTTTGATCTGAAAAGTAAGGCTATAGGATTACCGTTTTAACAAAAATAGCATCTTTTGGACTAATCCAATTTTGATCTGAAAAGTAAGGCTATATGCTTACCGTTTTAACAAAAATAGCATCTTTTTGGACTAATCCAATTTTGATCTGAAAAGTAAGGCTATAGGCTTACCTTTTTAACAAAAATAGCATCTTTTTGGACTAATCCAATTTTAATGTGAAAAGGAAGGCTATAGGCTTACCGTCTTAACAAAAATAGCATCTTTTTGGACTAATCCAATTTTGATCTGAAACGTAAGGCTATAGGCTTACCGTTTTAGCAAAAATAGCATCTTCTTTGACTCATCTAATTTTCAGTTAAAAAGTAAGGCTATAGGCTTACCTTTTTAGTCAAATTAGCATCTTCTTTGACTCATCCAATTTTCACTTAAAAGATAATCCAATTTTGATCTGAAAAGTAAGGCTATAGGCTTACCTTTTTAGCAAAAATAGAATCTTCTTTGACTCTATTTTTCAGTTAAAAAGAAAGGCTATAGCCGTTTTAACAAAAATAGAATCTTTTTGGACTAATCCAATTTTGATCTGAAAAGTAAGGCTATAGGCTTACCTTTTTAACAAAAATAGCATCTTTTTGGACTAATCCAATTTTGATCTGAAAAGTAAGGCTATAGGCTTACCGTTTTAACCAAAATAGCATCTTTTTGGACTAATCCAATTTTGATCTGAAACGTAAGGCTATAGGCTTACCGTTTTAGCAAAAATAGCATCTTCTTTGACTCATCTAATTTTCAGTTAAAAAGTAAGGCTATAGGCTTACCTTTTTAGTCAAATTAGCATCTTATATTCATCTAGTTTTCACTTAAAAAGAAAGGCTATAGGCTTACCTTTTTATCAAAAATAGCATCTTCTTTGACTGATCCAATTTTCACTTAAAAGATAAAGCTATAGGCTTACCGTTTTAACAAAAATAGCATCTTTTTGGACCAATCCAATTTTGATCTGAAAAGTAAGGCTATAGGCTTACCGTTTTAACAAAAATAGCATCTTTTTGGACTAATCCAATTTTGATCTGAAAAGTAAGGCTATAAGCTGACCTTTTTATCAAAAATAGCATCTTTTTGGACTAATCCAATTTTGATCTGAAAAGTAAGGCTATGGGCTTACCGTTTTAACAAAAATAGCATCTTTTTGGACTAATCCAATTTTGATCTGAAAAGTAAGGCTATAGGCTTACCGTTTTAACAAAAATACCATCTTTTTGGACTAATCCAATTTTGATCTGAAAAGTAAGGCTATAGGCTTACCGTTTTAACAAAAATAGCATCTTTTTGGACTAATCCAATTTTGATCTGAAAAGTAAGGCTATAGGCTTACCGTTTTAACAAAAATAGCATCTTTTTGGACTAATCCAATTTTGATCTGAAAAGTAAGGCTATAGGCTTACCGTTTTAACAAAAATAGCATCTTTTTGGACTAATCCAATTTTGATCTGAAAAGTAAGGCTATAGGCTTACCTTTTTAACAAAAATGGCATCTTTTTGGACTAATCCAATTTTGATCTGAAAAGTAAGGCTATGGGCTTACCGTTTTAACAAAAATAGCATCTTTTTGGACTAATCCAATTTTGATCTGAAAAGTAAGGCTATAGGCTTACCTTTTTAACAAAAATAGCATCTTTTTGGACTAATCCAATTTTGATCTGAAAAGTAAGGCTATAGGCTTACCGTTTTAACAAAAATAGCATCTTTTTGGACTAATCCAATTTTGATCTGAAAAGTAAGGCTATGGGCTTACCGTTTTAACAAAAATAGCATCTTTTTGGACTAATCCAATTTTGATCTGAAAAGTAAGGCTATAGGCTTACCTTTTTAACAAAAGTAGCATCTTTTTGGACTAATCCAATTTTGATCTGAAAAGTAAGGCTATGGGCTTACCGTTTTAACAAAAATAGCATCTTTTTGGACTAATCCAATTTTGATCTGAAAAGTAAGGCTATAGGCTTACCTTTTTAACAAAAATAGCATCTTTTTGGACTAATCCAATTTTGATCTGAAAAGTAAGGCTATAGGCTTACCTTTTTAGCAAAAATAGAATCTTCTTTGACTCATCTAATTTTCAGTTAAAAAGTAAGACTATAGCCTTACCTTTTTAGTCAAATTAGCATCTTCTTATATTCATCTAGTTTTCACTTAAAAAGTAAGGCTATAGGCTTACCATTTTATCAAAAATAGCATCTTCTTTGACTGATCCAATTTTCACTTAAAAAGTAAGATGATAGGCTTACCTTTTTAACAAAAATAGCATCTTTTTGGACCAATCCAATTTTGATCTGAAAAGTAAGGCTATAGGCTTACCGTTTTAACAAAAATAGCATCTTTTTGGACTAATCCAATTTTGATCTGAAAAGTAAGGCTATAAGCTTACCTTTTTATCAAAAATAGCATCTTTTTGGACTAATCCAATTTTCACTTAAAAAGTAAGATGATAGGCTTACCTTTTTAGCAAAAACAGCATCTTCTTTGACTGATCCAATTTTAACTTAAAAGATAAAGCTATAGGCTTACCGTTTTAACAAAAATAGCATCTTTTTGGACTAATCCAATTTTGATCTGAAAAGTAAGGCTATAGGCTTACCGTTTTAACAAAAATAGCATCTTTTTGGACTAATCCAATTTTGATCTGAAAAGTAAGGCTATAGGCTTACCTTTTTAACAAAAATAGCATCTTTTTGGACTAATCCAATTTTGATCTGAAAAGTAAGGCTATAGGCTTACCGTTTTAACCAAAATAGCATCTTTTTGGACTAATCCAATTTTGATCTGAAAAGTAAGGCTATAGGATTACCGTTTTAACAAAAATAGCATCTTTTGGACTAATCCAATTTTGATCTGAAAAGTAAGGCTATATGCTTACCGTTTTAACAAAAATAGCATCTTTTTGGACTAATCCAATTTTGATCTGAAAAGTAAGGCTATAGGCTTACCTTTTTAACAAAAATAGCATCTTTTTGGACTAATCCAATTTTAATGTGAAAAGGAAGGCTATAGGCTTACCGTCTTAACAAAAATAGCATCTTTTTGGACTAATCCAATTTTGATCTGAAACGTAAGGCTATAGGCTTACCGTTTTAGCAAAAATAGCATCTTCTTTGACTCATCTAATTTTCAGTTAAAAAGTAAGGCTATAGGCTTACCTTTTTAGTCAAATTAGCATCTTCTTATATTCATCTAGTTTTCACTTAAAAAGAAAGGCTATAGGCTTACCTTTTTATCAAAAATAGCATCTTCTTTGACTGATCCAATTTTCACTTAAAAAGTAAGATGATAGGCTTACCTTTTTAACAAAAACAGCATCTTCTTTGACTGATCCAATTTTCACTTAAAAGATAAAGCTATAGGCTTACCGTTTTAACAAAAATAGCATCTTTTTGGACTAATCCAATTTTGATCTGAAAAGTAAGGCTATAGGCTTACCGTTTTAACAAAAATAGCATCTTTTTGGACTAATCCAATTTTGATCTGAAAAGTAAGGCTATAGGCTTACCTTTTTAACAAAATAGCATCTTCTTTGACTCATCCAATTTTCACTTAAAAGATAATCCAATTTTGATCTGAAAAGTAAGGCTATAGGCTTACCTTTTTAGCAAAAATAGAATCTTCTTTGACTCTATTTTTCAGTTAAAAAGAAAGGCTATAGCCGTTTTAACAAAAATAGAATCTTTTTGGACTAATCCAATTTTGATCTGAAAAGTAAGGCTATAGGCTTACCGTTTTAACCAAAATAGCATCTTTTTGGACTAATCCAATTTTGATCTGAAACGTAAGGCTATAGGCTTACCGTTTTAGCAAAAATAGCATCTTCTTTGACTCATCTAATTTTCAGTTAAAAAGTAAGGCTATAGGCTTACCTTTTTAGTCAAATTAGCATCTTCTTATATTCATCTAGTTTTCACTTAAAAAGAAAGGCTATAGGCTTACCTTTTTATCAAAAATAGCATCTTCTTTGACTGATCCAATTTTCACTTAAAAAGTAAGATGATAGGCTTACCTTTTTAGCAAAAACAGCATCTTCTTTGACTGATCCAATTTTCACTTAAAAGATAAAGCTATAGGCTTACCGTTTTAACAAAAATAGCATCTTTTTGGACCAATCCAATTTTGATCTGAAAAGTAAGGCTATAGGCTTACCGTTTTAACAAAAATAGCATCTTTTTGGACTAATCCAATTTTGATCTGAAAAGTAAGGCTATAAGCTGACCTTTTTATCAAAAATAGCATCTTTTTGGACTAATCCAATTTTGATCTGAAAAGTAAGGCTATGGGCTTACCGTTTTAACAAAAATAGCATCTTTTTGGACTAATCCAATTTTGATCTGAAAAGTAAGGCTATAGGCTTACCTTTTTAGTCAAATTAGCATCTTCTTATATTCATCTAGTTTTCACTTAAAAAGAAAGGCTATAGGCTTACCTTTTTAACAAAAATAGCATCTTTTTGGACTAATCCAATTTTGATCTGAAAAGTAAGGCTATAGGCTTACCGTTTTAACAAAAATAGCATCTTTTTGGACTAATCCAATTTTGATCTGAAAAGTAAGGCTATAGGCTTACCGTTTTAACAAAAATAGCATCTTTTTGGACTAATCCAATTTTGATCTGAAAAGTAAGGCTATAGGCTTACCTTTTTAACAAAAATAGCATCTTTTTGGACTAATCAAGTTTTGATCTGAAAAGTAAGGCTATGGGCTTACCGTTTTAACAAAAATAGCATCTTTTTGGACTAATCCAATTTTGATCTGAAAAGTAAGGCTATAGACTTACCTTTTTAACAAAAATAGCATCTTTTTGGACTAATCCAATTTTGATCTGAAAAGTAAGGCTATAGGCTTACCGTTTTAACAAAAATAGCATCTTTTTGGACTAATCCAATTTTGATCTGAAAAGTAAGGCTATGGGCTTACCGTTTTAACAAAAATAGCATCTTTTTGGACTAATCCAATTTTGATCTGAAAAGTAAGGCTATAGGCTTACCTTTTTAACAAAAGTAGCATCTTTTTGGACTAATCCAATTTTGATCTGAAAAGTAAGGCTATGGGCTTACCGTTTTAACAAAAATAGCATCTTTTTGGACTAATCCAATTTTGATCTGAAAAGTAAGGCTATAGGCTTACCTTTTTAACAAAAATAGCATCTTTTTGGACTAATCCAATTTTGATCTGAAAAGTAAGGCTATAGGCTTACCTTTTTAGCAAAAATAGAATCTTCTTTGACTCATCTAATTTTCAGTTAAAAAGTAAGACTATAGCCTTACCTTTTTAGTCAAATTAGCATCTTCTTATATTCATCTAGTTTTCACTTAAAAAGTAAGGCTATAGGCTTACCATTTTATCAAAAATAGCATCTTCTTTGACTGATCCAATTTTCACTTAAAAAGTAAGATGATAGGCTTACCTTTTTAACAAAAATAGCATCTTTTTGGACCAATCCAATTTTGATCTGAAAAGTAAGGCTATAGGCTTACCGTTTTAACAAAAATAGCATCTTTTTGGACTAATCCAATTTTGATCTGAAAAGTAAGGCTATAAGCTTACCTTTTTATCAAAAATAGCATCTTTTTGGACTAATCCAATTTTGATCTGAAAAGTAAGGCTATGGGCTTACCGTTTTAACAAAAATAGCATCTTTTTGGACTAATCCAATTTTGATCTGAAAAGTAAGGCTATAGGCTTACCTTTTTAACAAAAATAGCATCTTTTTTGACTAATCCAATTTTGATGTGAATAGTAAGGCTATAGGCTTACCGTTTTAACAAAAATAGCATCTTTTTTGACTAATCCAATTTTGATCTGAAAAGTAAGGCTATAGGCTTACCTTTTTAACAAAAATAGCATCTTTTTGGACTAATCCAATTTTGATCTGAAAAGTAAGGCTATAGGCTTACCTTTTTAACAAAAATAGCATCTTTTTGGACTAATCCAATTTTGATGTGAATAGTAAGGCTATAGGCTTACCGTTTTAACAAAAATAGCATCTTTTTGGACTAATCCAATTTTGATCTGAAAAGTAAGGCTATAGGCTTACCTTTTTAACAAAAATAGCATCTTTTTGGACTAATCCAATTTTGATCTGAAAAGTAAGGCTATGGGCTTACCGTTTTAACAAAAATAGCATCTTTTTGGACTAATCCAATTTTGATCTGAAAAGTAAGGCTATAGGCTTACCTTTTTAACAAAAGTAGCATCTTTTTGGACTAATCCAATTTTGATCTGAAAAGTAAGGCTATGGGCTTACCGTTTTAACAAAAATAGCATCTTTTTGGACTAATCCAATTTTGATCTGAAAAGTAAGGCTATAGGCTTACCTTTTTAACAAAAATAGCATCTTTTTGGACTAATCCAATTTTGATCTGAAAAGTAAGGCTATGGGCTTACCGTTTTAACAAAAATAGCATCTTTTTGGACTAATCCAATTTTGATCTGAAAAGTAAGGCTATAGGCTTACCTTTTTAACAAAAATAGCATCTTTTTGGACTAATCCAATTTTGATCTGAAAAGTAAGGCTATAGGCTTACCTTTTTAGCAAAAATAGAATCTTCTTTGACTCATCTAATTTTCAGTTAAAAAGTAAGACTATAGCCTTACCTTTTTAGTCAAATTAGCATCTTCTTATATTCATCTAGTTTTCACTTAAAAAGTAAGGCTATAGGCTTACCATTTTATCAAAAATAGCATCTTCTTTGACTGATCCAATTTTCACTTAAAAAGTAAGATGATAGGCTTACCTTTATAACAAAAATAGCATCTTTTTGGACCAATCCAATTTTGATCTGAAAAGTAAGGCTATAGGCTTACCGTTTTAACAAAAATAGCATCTTTTTGGACTAATCCAATTTTGATCTGAAAAGTAAGGCTATAAGCTTACCTTTTTATCAAAAATAGCATCTTTTTGGACTAATCCAATTTTGATCTGAAAAGTAAGGCTATGGGCTTACCGTTTTAACAAAAATAGCATCTTTTTGGACTAATCCAATTTTGATCTGAAAAGTAAGGCTATAGACTTACCTTTTTAACAAAAATAGCATCTTTTTGGACTAATCCAATTTTGATCTGAAAAGTAAGGCTATAGGCTTACCGTTTTAACAAAAATAGCATCTTTTTGGACTAATCCAATTTTGATCTGAAAAGTAAGGCTATGGGCTTACCGTTTTAACAAAAATAGCATCTTTTTGGACTAATCCAATTTTGATCTGAAAAGTAAGGCTATAGGCTTACCTTTTTAACAAAAGTAGCATCTTTTTGGACTAATCCAATTTTGATCTGAAAAGTAAGGCTATGGGCTTACCGTTTTAACAAAAATAGCATCTTTTTGGACTAATCCAATTTTGATCTGAAAAGTAAGGCTATAGGCTTACCTTTTTAACAAAAATAGCATCTTTTTGGACTAATCCAATTTTGATCTGAAAAGTAAGGCTATAGGCTTACCTTTTTAGCAAAAATAGAATCTTCTTTGACTCATCTAATTTTCAGTTAAAAAGTAAGACTATAGCCTTACCTTTTTAGTCAAATTAGCATCTTCTTATATTCATCTAGTTTTCACTTAAAAAGTAAGGCTATAGGCTTACCATTTTATCAAAAATAGCATCTTCTTTGACTGATCCAATTTTCACTTAAAAAGTAAGATGATAGGCTTACCTTTATAACAAAAATAGCATCTTTTTGGACCAATCCAATTTTGATCTGAAAAGTAAGGCTATAGGCTTACCGTTTTAACAAAAATAGCATCTTTTTGGACTAATCCAATTTTGATCTGAAAAGTAAGGCTATAAGCTTACCTTTTTATCAAAAATAGCTTCTTTTTGGACTAATCCAATTTTGATCTGAAAAGTAAGGCTATGGGCTTACCGTTTTAACAAAAATAGCATCTTTTTGGACTAATCCAATTTTGATCTGAAAAGTAAGGCTATAGGCTTACCTTTTTAACAAAAATAGCATCTTTTTTGACTAATCCAATTTTGATGTGAATAGTAAGGCTATAGGCTTACCGTTTTAACAAAAATAGCATCTTTTTTGACTAATCCAATTTTGATCTGAAAAGTAAGGCTATAGGCTTACCTTTTTAACAAAAATAGCATCTTTTTGGACTAATCCAATTTTGATCTGAAAAGTAAGGCTATAGGCTTACCTTTTTAACAAAAATAGCATCTTTTTGGACTAATCCAATTTTGATGTGAATAGTAAGGCTATAGGCTTACCGTTTTAACAAAAATAGCATCTTTTTGGACTAATCCAATTTTGATCTGAAAAGTAAGGCTATAGGCTTACCTTTTTAACAAAAATAGCATCTTTTTGGACTAATCCAATTTTGATCTGAAAAGTAAGGCTATGGGCTTACCGTTTTAACAAAAATAGCATCTTTTTGGACTAATCCAATTTTGATCTGAAAAGTAAGGCTATAGGCTTACCTTTTTAACAAAAGTAGCATCTTTTTGGACTAATCCAATTTTGATCTGAAAAGTAAGGCTATGGGCTTACCGTTTTAACAAAAATAGCATCTTTTTGGACTAATCCAATTTTGATCTGAAAAGTAAGGCTATAGGCTTACCTTTTTAACAAAAATAGCATCTTTTTGGACTAATCCAATTTTGATCTGAAAAGTAAGATGATAGGCTTACCTTTTTAGCAAAAATAGCATCTTCTTTGACTGATCCAATTTTCAGTTGAAAGATGGGGCTATAGGCTTACCTTTTTAGCCAAAATAGAATCTTTTTTGACTGATCCTATTTTCACTCGAAAGATAAGGCTATAGGCTTACCTTTTTATCAAAAATGGCATCTTCTTTGACTGATCCAATATTCACTTAAAAAGTAAGGCTATAGGGTTACCTTTTTAGCAAGAATAGCATCTTCTTCGACGGATATAATTTTCACATAAAAAGTAAGGCTGTAGGCTTACCTTTTTAGCAAAAATAGCATCTTCTTTGACTGATCCAATTTTCACTTAAAAGATAAGGCCATATTCTTACCTTTTTAGTAAAGATATTATCTTCTTTGACTGGTCCAATTTTCAGGTAAAAGATTAGGCTACAGGCTTACCTTTTTAGCCAAAATAAAATTTTTTTGACTGATCCAATTTTCACTCAAAAGATAAGGCTATAGGCTTACCTTTTTAGCAAGAATAGCATCTTCTTTGACGGATCCAATTTTCACTTAAAAAGTAAGGCTATAGGCTTACCTTTTTATCAAAAATAGCATCTTTTTTGACTGATCCAATTTTCTCTTAAAAAATAAGATGATAGGCTCACCTTTTTAGCAAAAATAGCATCTTCGTCGACTGATCCAATTTTACTTAAAAAGTAAGGCTATATGCTTACCTATTTAGCAAAAATAGCACCTTCTTGGATCGATCCAATTTTCACTTAAATGGTAAGGCTATAGGCTTACCAATTTAGCAACAATAGCATCTTCTTTGACAGATCAAATTTTCACTTAAAAAGTAAGGGTATAGGCTTACCTTTTTAGCAAAAATAGCATCTTCTTTGACTGATCCAATTTGCACTTAAAAAGTAAGGCTATAGGCTTACCTATTTATCAAAAATAGCATCTTCATCGACTGATCCAATTTTCACTTAAAAAGTAAGGCTATAGGCTTACCTTTTTAGCAAAAATAGCATCTTCTTTGACTGATCCAATTTTCACATAAAAAGTAAGGTTAAAGGCTTTCCGTTGTAACAAAAATGGTATCTTTTTGGACTGATTCAAATTTTACTCGAAAAGTAAGGCTGTTGGCTTACCTTTTTAGTCAAATTAGCATCTTCTTATATTCATCTAGTTTTCACTTAAAAAGTAAGGCTATAGGCTTACCTTTTTATCAAAAATAGCATCTTTTTTGACTGATCCAATTTTCACTTAAAAAATAAGATGATAGGCTTACCTTTTTAGCAAAAATAGCATCTTCATCGACTGATCCAATTTTACTTAAAAAGTAAGGCTATAGGCTTACCTATTTAGCAAAATAGCATCTTCTTTGATTGATCCAATTTTCACTTAAATGGTAAGGCTATAGGCTTACCTATTTAGCAAGAATAGCATCTTCTTTGACAGATCAAATTTTCACTTAAAAAGTAAGGGTATAGGCTTACCCTTTTAGCGAAAATAGCATCTTCTTTGACTGATCCAATTTGCACTTAAAAAGTAAGGCTATAGGCTTACCTTTCTATCAAAAATAGCATCTTCATCGACTGATCCAATTTTCACTTAAAAAGTAAGGCTATAGGCTTACCTATTTAGCAAAAATAGCATCTTCTTTGACTGATCCAATTTTCACATAAAAAGTAAGGTTAAAGGCTTTCCGTTTTAACAAAAATGGTATCTTTTTGGACTGATTCAAATTTTACTCGAAAAGTAAGGCTGTTGGCTTACCTTTTTAGCAAAAATGCCAACTTCTTTGACTGATCCAATTTTTTCTTGAAAAGTAAGCCTATAGGCTTAATGTTTTCAACGAAAATGGCATCTATTTGAACTGGTCCGATTTTGACATAAAAGTAAGGCTTACCGTTTGCCGAAAACGACATCTTTTCTGAACATTGTTGAAAAATGCTGACAACCAAACACTATGTGAGAACATAAGAAATATAAATGCAAGATGATGATGAACAGTATCGTTCTATATTCCATCGATTTTGATTAGTTTACTCGTACATTTGTATATAGCTGACTAGATTATTCATAATCGATCTAAAATAGAGATACAACAACAGTATTTCTCTTTATATTCATCGGTAAAAAGACTATGGTAGACTCTGACCCAAACATAACAGAAGATTTATAACAAAACGACAGCATAAATATAGTAAATTTTTCTAAACATTTCGATGTTTGTATTTGAAGGAAATCGCAAAGAGGTAAAATGAACAGGGGTGATAGCGTTGTGGTGCAGTAGTGTAATCCTCCGAATTCGCAACCAGAACAATCTGGAGGACAGGGTTCGATCCCCGGAACAGCCCCATATCTTGAACGTCGTTACAAGGGGTCGCGCACTCGATTAGGTCTTCTCTATTTCTGCGATAAAAACCGCAACTTCACCTTCATCAAAGATGGCCTATCTTACTTGATGGCATATGTCGTTTCATTGTGTAGCTGAAGAGACAATGTGTGATAAGGCAGTCTATTCATGACGGCCATTCAATACCTCCAACGCTAACTCCCTCCAAGATCGAAACGTTTGGAAAAGTTCACTGAAAATCTTGAAGCTCTCTTTTATATCCTACATAGTTAATGCAAGAAGTACACGATTTATCGTTATAACAGAACAAAATATAACAAAGCATCATTGCATATAAGTAATAAGTTTCGTAACGTCATCAGCGAATCAACATTAACAGGTAAATGGGGAATAATTATTATAAAATGTTATCTTACAGTTAACCTATACAAAACGTTTTGCCATTTAAACCGCAGTAGCATTTCCTACTAAAGTTACATAGAAGTTACTAAAGTTCTTTACTGGTTGAAATAATCCCTGGTGTCTAAAAAAGTGCCCCCTTTTGACTGGAAATAGGAACGAATCGATAAGATATTATTACTCTCCTAGTGCACAAGAGATTACACTGTTGTAAATGGTGTGTAGAACTCTTTTTCAATTTTTATTCTCTTTCAATCTGCGAAACTACATATTTCAATCTGCTAAGAAGTGCGAAATGACGTCATTTTCTATGACGTCACTTCACTTCATGTTGACCTGAACGAGGCAGCAAAGTGTTTATTCCATTCACATTGCTGGCCTCCTTACCGCGCCTTCGCACACTAGTAGAAAATACAAAAATGGCGACGATATTTGGCCTAACTTATGAAGATTCATTAACCAATTTATGAAAGCTGGAGGCATCAAAACTTGGAAAGAACTCATGATTGGTGTTCAGCAGTTGGTAAGGTTGCCTTTTAGCAACAATTTTATCAACCCTGGACTTGTCCTTTAAACATTCTGGGCTCTGAAAGTGACCTCATGGGACTGTCTGAATTGTGCCTATGTCCATACTTACATTACGCTTACGTAATCGAAAAAATCAGTTACTCTTGAGTCAATGTCAGGCATGTAGTTAAAAACCTCAACTCTCTCCCTTATGACCTTCAACAAGCCAGCAGGCAGTCCTTCTCCCTTCAGTTTTAGACAGCCACTGACATTCAGCTTTCTTAACTTTCTGTTTGATGTTACCATGGCATCAGCAAGATCACGTAATGACGATACAGGCATTCTGTTATACCTTTAAAGAAACGAAAAAAACCTTTAACTGACAATTAAGCTAAAGATGACGGCAAAGAACTTTTTGCCAAAATCCACTACGTTCAAATAGATGATTGCGATAAAGATGGCGGCGAAGAACTTTTTGCCAAGATGCATTGCAGTCGAATTACGAATCTTTATGATCCTTTAAGGATTCGATTAAAGAGCCAGCCGGTGCATCTTGCATAAAAGTTCCTCGCTACCAACTTTAGCGCAATCGTCCAATACAAATCTTTCACGATTCTATGGAAATTCGATTTAACAATGCAATGCATCTTGATAAATAATTGCTAGCCTATAGTTTAGGGTAATCGTCTATTAAGAGCTTGCATTCAGCA
This sequence comes from Aurelia sp. 3 sensu Dawson et al. (2005), assembly GCA_964020215.1. Classification (NCBI taxonomy): domain Eukaryota; kingdom Metazoa; phylum Cnidaria; class Scyphozoa; order Semaeostomeae; family Ulmaridae; genus Aurelia; species Aurelia sp. 3 sensu Dawson et al. (2005). The sequence goes on along the minus strand of OZ026580.1, from coordinate 15,371,724 downwards.
CCCAAAGTTTACGCAAGATTCAAATGTTCATAATCCTAATATTCCTGATTTAGATTTTATGATTATAATAGATTTGAGCATTTAGGATGTGTTTGGTTGGCAATTCCAAACCTACCAAATTCTGAAAACGGTGGACTTCGCAGAAATGGAAAAACAGTTCCCAATCAAACACAAATCCTTCAAAACAGCAGGTTTCAGATTTATCCTGGCGAAGACGAGGTTTCCAGCTGAAAAATACGAGGACGAGTCTGGTGCTTGGCAGCAAAGAGTAAAGTTACCGATTACCGTAGCAAAGTCGCCTCGTTTTCAGAGCTCTGCAAATGAAATCGAGAATCTCTCCAAAGTCTGCCAAACTTCCTGCCTTTTGGAGCAGAAGGTTAAGCAGGCCTGCCAAACCTGCCAAACCTGCTGTTTTCGAAATTGGGAGTCGATCAAACACAAATTCCGAGTCCTGTAAGTCTACCGTTTTCAGAATTGGTACCAATCAAACACACCCTTAGAAGGGGCTGGATCGCCAAAATCGTTCAGGGTGCAACTTTACATCATCAGTCATCATTTACCGTCAAATGCCTTTAAAATGTTCAAATTAATAATTGTCACAAAAACAAAATCGCAAAACTAAAATAATGAAAAACTAGCAAAAATACGAAAATTTAGGCGCTGAATTTGAATAGGATATCAGGAATTCAAATAAAGTAAAAAGAAATATGATCATGGCATTCAAAGAGATTTGCTGCAACACAAAATTGCTCCTGCGAAAGTCAAAACAGTTGCTTTAATTCACGGGTTTTTCAAATGACAACTTATTTAAGACTTTGGAGCAGCATCTTATTGCACCTAATTCGTCAACAAAATTTAAAGTAGTCAGCTGCCGCTCTACTTGGTGCCCCAAAGTACTTCATTTCAAAATCACCAATATTAGATTATTAAGCTTATCGTCAAATTTTCGTCTTGATCTCTTTTGTCAATGCTCCAAATATCTTAAAGATGATTATTTTCTAATTCGTTACATTCAAACGAAAATAATTTTATTTACTGATTAACACTATACACTAATTACGTTAGAAATACTAAAGGTGCGACAAAAGATATAAATTACAGTCCAACACAAAGTATAGTAGGTTCAGTCTAGTGCAAGCATGACAGACGCATTGTCGAGTACCCCCTCTTAACTCTGAACACACCTCCACTGTCGAGAAATTCGTTGAAATGGGTTGAAATGGGTGGGCGGGGAGGGGATCTGCAATACAAAATCACCATCGAGCTGCAAAAGATCTTGCCTCGTGTAAACCTTATATATTATATAATCCCTTGGGTCACTCCTAGGCAGTACTGAATTACGCAAAACTCTAGGGGGAAATTTTCCACTTCTTAAATCTCCGGGGATCAGTAAATTGATTAAAATGTAGCTTTCAAAACTTAAAGAATACAAAATTGCATGCTGAAAATCCTTATTCTATAAGTAGCATCGTAATTTTGCCACTTGAGATTCTATATCATTCTTCAAGTGTGCAATTATAGTTTTCGTTCTTTTATGAAATTTTTGACAAAAAAAGATGCTTATCATGAATAAAGAAGTTAATTTGGCAATGAACAGTTCTCTTTCCAGTGCGCTTTTTATAAAATCTCATAAAAATACAACAATTACACAACACAAAAGATTGCAAAAACGTTGCCACAAGAAGAATGAAAATGCACATCAACCCTGTGGCCATTTAACACATAATTTGAAATTTAACATTTAACACATATCTACACATTAAAGAAGAAATTAAATAATATTTACATAGGAAGGATGTGTCAATGTAGTGCACTGTGATCCAGATTATCGAATTTAGCCAAAATTTGAAGTTCTAGATTTCCGCTCGATCTTGTTCTTGAGACATGCACCATAATCTAGGGGTTCATGTGCTGCAAAAATTTTCAAGATCAGTCGACCGAAAGCGAAGATATTGATTTTTGAAGTTGGGCCTAGATCAGAACTTTGTTTACATGACCGGCAGAGGCATAGGACTGTTTTGATAGCAAATTACGATTCCTTGTATCTAGGCTCAGACTTCACCGATTGTTTTCGTTTTAGTCTCATTCTGATCCTCTAAATGTGTGCTTTGAGGCAATGTAAAGCATGCTAAAATGTTTTGCCGTTTTAGTGCCGTTTTTAGACCATTTCACAATGGTACTTTTCAAAAATATTCTTGTCTTCAAAAATCAATTTTAGAATTAAAAGCTAAAGACAAAAAAAGTATGTTTCGCTATGCTCTTCAAAATTGCATCAACAATTAGAAACGCCTTTCTGGCAAGTTTCTACCAAAGGGCTGGTGCCAATTCGAACCCAAAAACCTTTTATGACTATTTTCATTTCACAAGTCTTCAATTTGATTTGTAAGTCTTTTGCATATAATAATCACTAAACTTTAACAGACATCCAGTGAAAGGACCAAATGTGACCAGGCCTTACCTACATGTTAAAACAGTATAATGACTAACATTTGACACACCTTGCAAGGCTTTATTTGCTAAAATTCTTGCAAAATTGAAAAATTGTGAATTCTTTTAGGGACAAATGGCTTCAAAATACCATTTTGGCCTTAAAAACGTTCGACTCTGGGCTTTAGCAGGCTTAAAGGACAAATAAATGGCATACCGTTGACTCTGCATCGGTTGCAGACAATTTGAAAACTTTCTGTTTGACTTAATCTAATTTTTCATCCCGAAATGTGCAAAAATGTTAAAATCATGTACAAAACTTGTCAAATTAAGATCGTTGTCAAGATTTTTTGGAGGCGAATTGACACCAGCCCTTTGGTAGAAACTTGTTAGAAAGGTGTATCTAATTGCTGAAGATATTTTGAAGAGCGTAGCGAAACATACTTTTTGTGTCCTTAGCTTCCAATTTTACAATTGATTTTTGAAGACAAGAATTTTTTTGAAAAGTACCATTATGAAATGGTCTAAAAATGATCATAAAAAAGCAAAATATTTTAGCATGCTTTGTATTGCCTCAAAGCACACATCTAGAGGATCAGAATGAGACTAAAATGAAAGAGATCGGTGAAGTCTGAGCCTAGATACAAGGAATTGTAATTTGCTGTCAAAACAGTGCCATGCCTCTTCTGGTCATGTAAACAAAGATCTGATTTAGGCCCAACTTCAAACATCAATATCTTCGCCTTCGGTCGATTGATCTCGAAAATTTTTGCAGCACATGAACCCCTAGGTTATGGTTCGTGTCGCGAGTCTAAAATTATATTAGGATTAGGAACTTTATTTTTTTGCCTTGATTTGATAAAAAGGGCCTAATGGATCACAGTGTAGTGGGGGTTTGCAACTGAAATTTTAAAGCGCTTAGTTGCATGAATGAATTTTAGAGTAGCCTCTATGAGTCCTAACAATTCATTTGAGAGGTAAGAAATGTCACCAGGAGGCAATATTGCATTGAAACCATTGAGAAGCTCGCGTCTAGGTTCTTCATAAGATTGGCAAAGCAGTAGGTAATGTTCAGTGTCCTCAGCACCAGAGTGGCGTAATGTTCTAAAGTTACCTTTTGTTCGAAAACTAAGGGCCCCGAAGGGGCCCCAAGCAAGTAAATTCCTTTGTCATTCTATTGTAAAAGTGGTGCTGTAGCTTTGATAAAATGACCAAGAGGCCCCATGCCTGCATGATGTGTCACTCTAAATGAAAAGCGTGTTGATGGGATGGGACATTTCTCCATTTTTCAAAATATAGTCCTCAGGTTCTTTCAAAACAAGGGGAAAGTTATCGGGTATACATAGGTACGGTAGAGTGTGAATTTTAGCGAAAAAAGCTGGAACGTGACAAGGGATTGTGAAAAGCATTTTTAGCCTACGTAAAGGGTGCTTGCGCAAAAATTTATGAAGGAGGTGATTCATAGAAAACTTTGGCAAACTTGTCAAGTATTCCAATTTGACACGGTAAGCGTTGGAGCGAGATAGGCCCTCTGAGGAAAAGTAAGTGATGTTGTCTCAAAAAGTTTAGATGTAATCAGGAGACGTTTTCTAAGCCGAAGTAGCAGATGTTTTGTCAAAATTTTCCTGGGGGCTTCGCCCCCAGACCCCCTGCTCCCAAGCCCAAATTGATTCGTCCTTACTATGCTGCTGCCTTAGACAATACACTAGGTTGCAACCATTAGCCTCAAATTTTTAACTGGAAATCCTTTTCTATGTCTATCATATCATTTTACATATGCTCTTAGCTGGGGGCCCCGAGCTCAAAAATCCTTAAGGGCCCCGACTGCCTCCGTTACGCCACCGCTCAGCACCATCATTTGCAAGACAGCTCGAGTCAATAGCATCCCTAAAATAAAGCCTCAATTTGTGAAAATTAGTTCGCTGAGACCGACTTTTAATTGTGCAAGAATAGCTAGACCTTTGGGATCATGAATCCTATGTACTGGTTTTGAAGGCAGCCGAAGTAAAGCTAATATTTTTTATTTAAAAACAATTAGCAAGGGTGCCTGTCTAACTTCAGGAAGAAGCTTGTCCCATTCGTTCAAACAATTTGGGTAAAAGCTGTTTTTAAATCTCTCTGTTCTCGCCTTCATTTGCCGAAATGATATTTTGCTCACGAAGAGGTGGCATAAGCAGTTCACCTTCAACTAAAACAAACATAAGGCGTCTACTCCATCGTGCAATCGCTTCAAAACTAGGAAGCCCTGATAAGGCTAAATTTGCCAGAAATCGATCGCAGAGCCAGCTTTACCTGGCAAAATAATTTGGTATTTGCTGTACTGGAATAAAAGTCCACTGAAAGGGCTTGGGCCTAGAAAATGACAAAGCGTCTGCAAAAATGTTTTGCATACGCCACCTTCTAACTCGATACAAATATTGTGGTTTTCTTTCGCTTACAAAACAAGATTATATGAGTTAAACGACTAAATAGGGCAAGACACAAGCATTTTGATTTGAACTGAATGAGGCACGGCGTTTTGGAGAATAGCCGGTTATCAAGCTTGGTAACAGGCTATCCTCGAAACGTCGTGTTCAGTTCAATTCATGTGAAACTGCTTATATTTCATCTCATCTACTTGTCTGCAATACATTTCTTGTAGCACTTTACACAAATGTAGGAAATCAGATCTCCTTACCTTAGGTCGAGTTCCTCTAATGACTTTAATGTTTCTGGCTTCGAAAGTACGTTAGTGAACCATTTCATTTGTTCCGTACCTATGTTGGCAAAGGATAAGGAAATTACAATGTCACTAACATGCATCTACCGGGTGAGTGAAATAATCTTGCAACTTTTGAAAAATCACACAAACCTGATTAATTTACTAATTTTTACATCTTCTGAGCATTTGTGTCAAGGTCTAAGTAGATTTATTAGGCGGTTGTTGCTTTGTTCTTTCAGGAGAGAAACCATGAAATTATGGCGTGAAAAATGAAATTGAGAGCAATTTTGCTGTTCAAAACATAGGTGAGAGCATGAGAACATAGGTTCGAAAGGCCTCAGTGTCCAAAAAATCAGTCCTTTTCTTTGCGTCCGCCTTCTTCATAGTACTAAAGTTTTAGTAACCACTTTAAGTATCAAGTTTTTTTAAAATCTACTAAATAAAATGCACTATCAGTAGATTTTACGGTATTTGATTACTTCTCCTTCTCACCTGATCTGTTTTGACTCAGATCTAAACACTTCAAGGTTGCATTTCTTGAAAATGATTCGAAGAACTCCTCTGTATAGCTGTCTGAAATAGACAATACAAGGTGAAAAATTAGCCAGAATACCAGCTTTACTATGAACTCTAACATTAGGACCATGACGAACATCATCCTGAGGGCCATGTCATTTTAATGTAAGGTCAAAATTCCACGACATTTCCAGTTATCAAAGGGCAGACAGACGCAAACGTCGATGACAGATTCTACATGGCAGAGTTCAATCACTATAGGCCTAAATGTCAAAAGATGCTTAGGTTACCTTTCTCCCTGTTGTAATTCCAATGAAATTAAAGTAATCGACTCTCGGGGGAGGTACATGGCTTGAGGATCGGCGGGGGTCTGCCACCCCGTTTTCAGAAAGCTACATTCTCATAATTACAAAAAACTTTCCACCTTAACTCGTAAAGCTCTTAAAGAGTTAAGGTGGATCTTCACTTAAGGTGGCTCACTACTGAAAATTTCAAAATTACGAAACATTGAAAGGTGGTTGTGTACGAAGTAAAAACAAGTTCAAGACACAAAAAAAACCAATAAGTTAAGGTGGCTCGCTTCTGATATAAATTTAAACTGCTACACACTGGGTGTCCTATCGCTCATGCTCTGAATCATTAAGGTTCAGTGGTTCTGAGATTTCAACTGTATTTGTCCTCCGTGGATGGCCAATGATCATGTCTTCGGTTTTTTTCGGGTTTGCGCTTAGCTTGTTTATCCGCATCCATTCAGAGACGTTTCTTGATTATTTTCGGGTATTTGTAAGTAGATCATCAGTATTACTAGATGTTAATGTAACATGTGTGTCGTCTGATAGGTAGATGATAAATAGGAGTGGTCCCAAGCATGACCCTTGAGGTATACCACATGTTACCAATCTAGCCCCCGACTGTTGTCCATCAACTGAGCAGAATTATTTTCTACTACTTAAGAAGGATGTGAACCATGCTCCGGAGATTCCCCTGATACCGAGTGTATTTAACTTTTTTATCAGTATTGTATTATCTACGGTATCAAAAGCCTTAATCAAGTCAAGAATCACCGCCAAGTTGAGCCGTTTTTTGACCATATTGTCCTACCAATAGTTAGTACCATTTATCAGGGATGTTATAGTAGAATACAGATTTCGAGAAGCAGATTTATTTTGGGTCAATACTTTGTTAGAAATGAGAATAAGCTGATCGTGAACTATTTATTCCAATATATGACAAAAAACTGAGGTGACAGAGATAGGCCTATAATTTTTTCCATCACTATTTGAGCCTGACTTAAAAATCGGTGTGACTCTTCCTAATTTCCAGATATCTGGCAAAATACCATACTTCAATGACGAGTCGAAAACTATGGTTAGTGGTTTCCAAATGAAGTGTGCTGCATCTTTAAGTAGCGTAGTGGAGATCTTGTCCGGGTCCGGTGCCTTACCACCCTTAGTTGCTTTATGGTATATAGCACATATGTGTCATCAATAGGTACAAACATCTTTTTTTTCTGTACATTGACTGCTTGTCAAGAGCAATGTCGATGGAAATAGGTTAAAATGTGTGAAATAAACAGCCTAGAAAGAGCTACTAAATTGGCCCCCTCCCTGAAAACCTTCAAAGAACAGTTATAGTCGGGGACAACTTTTATTTCATTTTTACGTTCTCTTTTATAGCCTTAGTTTTGTATGATATTGTAAATCAGGGTAGGTTAGTAATTTCTTTTGTCTTGGTAATCATTTTAATCTTTTAAACACGTCAGGTTGAAAAACAACTATATTTATGAACCTATTTAACCTGTAAAAATATTATAAAATGAAATGAAATATCTCTGTCAAAAACTCCAGTGATGACTCGATGCTTAGCTCTCAAGAATACACTCCAGATATCTCGCGCACCGTCACACCCAACAGAAATCCAGTTGATAAATTCAAAAAATGAAGAAGATACACAATCTTACCTGGAGAGATACACATTCTCAAGAAAAGATGGGTAAGTCTACCATCGGAAATCAACCTTGCAAGACTTCCATCCTCGCTCACATTATAATCATTTATAGAGACATCAAGACATTCCAAAGATGGATGATCTACGGAAAGTATAATTGAAAATCAGTATAAGTTAAAAAGTTTTAAAAATGGTCGATGTAGGATTTGAATGAATTCAAAAGAAACACTGGCTACTTCGCTTGTAATTCTACCCTAGAATTTTCTCAGATCTTCAAAATTTGCGAATTGGAATGTTTTTCTTAAAAAAAAATTCGAAAAAACACAAACTACTGTGAATCTTGACGAAATAAGAAATAATTTTTTCAAGTCATAATAGATTAAAACTAACTGATATAGATACATGCATAGATGCACTGCCCTTGGTGTAGGAAGACAGGAAGACGAGGTCATCTGGCCTCCACCAACAACGGTACCTTAAATTCTACAAATAAAACTTCAAGACTGAAAAAAAATTAAGCAGTATAGACAGGACAGAAAAAAAACAGCATACAAATGGTCGAAAGGAAAGGAGGGGACTTGCATTTCCACACCAACCCATACAGTGGGTCTAGCCCTTTTACATGGTAGACTTCTATTAGTTTTGTACCATCAAATTGCAAATCGACGGTACCATCATGACGAAAGTCAAGCACCTTCGAAAAATTTTGAGGATTTGGAGTGGAACTGTCTGGAATATAAAATGGAGAACTGCTAGTTGATCGTGTTATTTCTAACTGACTTTGGTAATCTTCTAGAAAACCATAGTTTATAGACGTCTACAGTATGGCATCAAGCAGGTCTCGCACTCTTTTCATTTATGATTTAGATGTCTGATGACGTCGTATACTCAAATGAATTGAAAAATATAAAATATGCTGTAACTTCGAAAAGTACTCAAGACTGCCGAAAAGTCCGACGGTAGAAATAGAGACAAGTATCTAAAATTTCTTTCCAGCCATATACCTTGGAAAGAGCAAATTTACATAAAATTCTTAAGAAAGCCTAAGCCTCAGTCATTCACTGGAGTGTCAACGGCTCAAATCGGGTTTTCAAACAGTGATATAACGTGTATCTCAGAAAAAAATATACAAATTTGGTTGGATCCAGGGATGAAAATTCAGCAAGCTCTGGTTTGGATGTAGAGGGAAATTTGAACCTTCAAGATTATATAAATTCAAGTCAACAATATCAACAAATGGGGCATCTACGAACAATTTAACTATCGAGAAACATTTGAAATTGATTAATCTTCAGTTGAAGCTAAATTCTAATGGCTGGACCAGATCAAATCTGTATAATTTCTTTCTTGGACACCCGATACATTTTGATTCACTCTGCATCACCTAAAAATAACAGAGAATAGCTCACCCTTAGCCATATCAAAGATGGCTTTGCACCCTGAGGTAGGCATTGCGCAGGACACAAGTCTAACAACTTTGATGATAGGGACAGTTTTGAGCACACATGACAGCAAATAAGCACCCTTGCACCAAAAATCATTAGAGCTCAAATCTAGGTATGTCAGACTGCTCCAGTTGCAAGTACAAATCAAATCATCATTCAAATACATTGGCTGATTGTCATGAAACTGGCAAGGTACTTCAACACCCCCAATTCCCAAAGGTGGTCCTACTACCGCTTTCTCTTGGTCTTTGTGTCTTTGTTCACAATTGCAGCTAACTTCAAATGGATTAAAGATGTTGCAGTTCCTCAACGTAAGGCTCTTGAGCTTTGGTAATTTCGAACCAGATAGGAAGTCACAATCACCCATCTGGTGCCAGAGCAGATAGTCTGTAGAGTAGCAGCCCATAATACAGTTACACAATTCGATCTTCTCGGTTGCGCAGACTCTTTTTTGGAAAATACCCTCATCTTTTCTCGAAGTTTGTAAAATCGATGAGACAATTTTATCGACATTGAAATGTTCAACTAGATCATTTGAGCAAAAATAAAATGTCCTCAAATTAGGCAATTTCTCAATGATGTCACATAAAATGGAGATAGAACTGCTATTCAAAACGCAATCAACGAATTTTAGCTTCGTCAGTCGAGAAGTTTCTAAAGATGAACAGGAGTTGAGTGAGTCACAGTTAATGGATGAGTTGGGTGTATGACCACTGGATTGAACATTGAACTGAACATTTAATCGACCATCATCGATAAAATTCGTTGATCCATCCACAACTTTGTCAAGTTCATAACTTTCAAGTACATCACCGCATAGAGCATCATCAAAAGTAACATCTCTTGAACCGAAATATCTCTCATTGTTTTCATCATGTAGGTCTTCTTTCATGTCTTCAAGCGCATCGACAAAACCTGATTCTTCGGGCATAAAAACTCGAGAAGTTCTCATTCTGTCCTCTGAATCTGCAGTATTACAGGCTGCTATGGGCACAGTTTCTTCTTTCAGAAACTTTCTCTTCTTGAATGGAAAGTATAAATCCCAATTCGTAGGACTACTACTTCCCTGCCTACTGTTTGTCTTTGCATTTTGAACATCAAACTGTAAGCTCCTTTTCTCAGATGCAACATTTCCCTGTGTAGTCATTCTCATTTTGCTTTGAACATGAGCCTGGAAGTCTTCACTTTCAGATGTAACGTCTCCCTGCTTAGCAGTTCTCGTCTTGCTTTGACCATCAGCTTGAACGCCATCATTGCTCTCGTAAATTCTATCTGAAATAGATTCACACTTTCCAGTTACAACGGTACAGTCAACAGTCTCATGTCTATTGCTAAGATATTCAAAGGCATGCTTAAAAGATCGCTCTTCTTCTTTTACATCCTGAAAGCGCTGACAACTTGAACCATTTTCCAGATAAACTGCTTTGCTTGCGACAGCTTGACCATTGGTCATACCCCTTTTGCACAATTCCTCCATAATTGCTTTGAACTTAGACATATCCTTTTCCAAAATCTTTGTATTGCGAAAGCTTATTGCAGTCATTCTTGAGAAATCACAGAAGGCGAAAACATCATGAATAACTTCAAGGTGAGAGGGCTTAAACCTCAAGAAAGAATGAAATTGAACCTCTTTGACATTTTTCGTTATTCTGTTTAAAATCCAACTATTTTCTTCGATGATCTCCTTTCGAAACTTTAGCATCCTTGGGTAGAAACAAATGAAATCCAGGGTTTCCTCACACAGTGATGCGAATCTGATGTGCCAGGTTTCAGCTTCACTTTCATTCAGTTTGGGAGTTTCAAACAAGAAGAATCTTGTCTTCGTCAAGTGAGAAGTGTCAATATCTAAACCTGAAACAAAAATTGGCACAAGCAATTTAGAAGGAGCGCATAAAGTGAGGCAAGAGAAACTATAAGTTTAACAGTTTTGTAACTAACGCCCTCTTTGTAGCTTAGATTTTTAACAGCTCCGTTTGAAAACCACAGGTAATTCTGTCACCTATCAACCTGTATAACATTTTAAATGACGATGATGATAAAGCTGCCCTTGTCGGGTGTGTAAAAAAAAAAAAATTCGAATTCCTCAACTGAGTTCTGGGCATAATTTTGTAAAGCCTCTTTAATGCATCGCTTAATTCGCAATGAATTATGCGAATCGGTTGGTGGCTCTTGGGTGCGGCTTTGTGGGCAGGTGATGCATCTTTCTTGATTCACCCGGTAGTTTTTATTTCATTCCATGTCAATTGCCACGGGGTTGTCATAGTCTACTGCTCCCCGTGGTATTATCGTCCTTGTAGTGTTTCGTAAAGTAATTGCTAGGTAGTGTAATAGGTAATTCGTTTTGTAACTTTTTAATGGAATATAAAAAAAGGAACATCAATTTTTGACAGATAAGGAAAATTTGTACACAAAGCCAGAAATAAAATTAAAGTCAGAAAACTGGAAATCCTCTGCTGTTATAAGCGATTCCATGAAAATTCTCATTTGCAAATAGGTTAAAACTAATAAAAAAGCGATCAAAGTTTTTCTAGGCTGAGCTGGTATGACAAACAGGAATCTCTTGGAACGGAAAAAGGAATTAAGAAGTAGATTGGTTATAATCATATCATATCATATCATATCATATCATATCATATCATATCATATCATATCATATCATATCATATCATCGGTTATTTAAGCATCATATCATATCATAATCAGTTGCACAAGCAATCTCTTAACCACAGGGAAGCCAGGATTGATTGGTAATGAATGAAAATGATAAATAACTAAAATGTGGAATAATTAATTTCGGATTTGTCCTCTCTTGCCTTGTGGAGATTGAGTCTTTGTGAGTGAATTACGGATCACGTAACTGCGAAACCAGCAAAGAAAAATAAAGAAACAGCGCAGAGATCAAATAAACTCATTCGCAGCATTCTCTGACAACTGTTATTGCTAATCTATTGTATATCGTAGATAGTTGGTGTGAACTAGTTGTTGTAAATATATTTGTTGTAACAAAGACATATTTTGTAATACAATAGCACAAGTTGCTTTGGTTCACATCTCATTTCAAAGCAATTAGTGACTGCAGACAAAGGAAATTCTCTCAACCAGTAAATCGAAACAAACACGGCCACAAAAGCTCACGCGAAACCAGTAAGGCAAGCTCTCGCCTTTGTGAAAGCGAAAGGTGGTTTTTTAAGAGAATTTGTGTGCTTATAACGAAAGAAGGAGGGTAAATTTGAAGTTTTGTCTCGCGGATGTTGCTTTTTTGATTCAGAAGCCGAGCAAAAGGTTTTATAATTCTTGGGTATTTAATTTAGGGCTTAAATGAAACAATTACCACACAGCTCCTGAATCAAATAAACAAAATCCGCGCGAACTTTAGATTTACCCTCCTTCTTTTGTTGTAAGAACATTATTTCTCTTAAAAACAACTTCTCGCTTCCACGAGGCAAGAGTCTGCCCTACTAGTTTTGGGGAAAATTTTGCGGTCGTGTTTGTTTTGATTTTCTGGCTGAGAGAATTTCCTTTGCTTGCAGTTGCTAATCGCTTTGAAGTGGGATGTCAATTTAAAGACCCATTGCTATTTTTTGTGACCTTTTCTGCGCCGAATGAAATGCAAAGCAAAGGGAATTTAGGCCCAAAAGGACTTTCAGATAATACGAAAGTCGACTTTGGCGCCACGAAGGATTGTGTTTAGCAATGTGTCTTTAAAGTGTTGCCTTTTAATTACATAATCTGTCCTTGTTATTTGTTGGTACCTAGAAATAAAGTAACTGCTTATATGTTAATGATTATGATTATTATGATTATCTAAGTAGTACAGAAAGATTCCTTACTATTTCGAAAGAGTTCATAGAATTGCCATTGAAAGTAGAATTCTTTCCAGCTTCTTCTCTGTCGGTCCTCTGACGTTGTCACGGCAATTAATTCATATGTTTCATCCCATTTTTTGATGCAATTGTGATCACAAAGCGCATGCCAATGCATGTCCGAATCATTGTCTGAAATGTTTGAGAAGATAATATCACTAGCTGTTAACGCAGTTAAATAAGTACTGCTTGTAGTGTTGTTTATAATGCAATTTCACAGATGTTTTAAAGAATAAATATCAGAGTTGCAATGCACGTCCAAATCATTGTCTGAAATGTTTGATAAGATAACATCATTACTCATGAGTCACCCTTCATGGGCAACGTTTGTGAACAAACATCTGTCAGCATCAAATGTTCCCCTGACTTGCATTACCAAATAAATGTTGCTTGCCTTCTTGTCTCAGACCTCCTTTATATGGTACAAGATGAATATTCGTACGGACAGCTTTCACGTTCACACGAGGCCTGCATAATCCGCACGAAGTTTATTACGGCTAGTACTAATATTCATATACCTACGAAAGCCTACTAATTTGGGATGAAAAGAGCAGAAACTGCGCGCAAGCATGAAAATTAGTAACTTTAAGCCAACCTAGATTCCTGCAACAGATCCCGAAATTAGGCAACACTTTATATTGTCGTTTTAGGCCTCAAAGTGTTGATTTATAATTTCAAAATGTTCATATATCCAGGCACCTCATCATATTTGATTGCTAAATGACGTCATTCTGCGCAGTTTCTGCTCAGTCAGCTTGATGACAATTTGTACGGCACCGTACAAACGCTTTTCCCGTACAAATTTTAGTACAGACTTGCAATGATATTTTTTTCCATTCGACACGAGGCGTAAAAATGATGATTCCTTCCTTTGTTCCTTTGCTGTTGCCCCCATTGTTGCTGCCCTTATTGTTGGGCTAATTGGCGGGCTTTCTTTGTTACTACTAGTATGAGTGAAAGTTTTGCGAGGCGAAAACAGCTCAATTGGTTGCGTGTAAACGGAAGCCTAAATGGACTAATATTAGTATGGTACCGTGTAAACGGGTTTTAAGGGTCTGTTTCTTCCAGTATGCCTTGGACATGTCGTTTATTGGCTTGCCTTTGTTCTCTTTTTGTTGTTGCCATTTCCATGGCCCATGAAACTGGCGACGAACAAAGGCCAACGAAGAGACGACACGTGAAAGGAATGCTAGATGATACAGACCCTTTAAGCTTAATGAACTTTCGTCTGTATGAATCTTCATCCACTACCTTGTAAACGAGGTCTCACTCTAATCACTTGCTTTGTACTAGCTTTGTTACTTACCAGGAGGGAACTGCTTATCGGAATGGGAAAAACTCGAACCTGGGATTAGACTATTCAGCTCTGTAAATATTTTCATGAAAAAATCATTGTCAATCATTCGTCCAACTCCGAAGTTTTTTATCGTATTGATGACCCAAAAGGCTTATCCATCCTAACGCAGCTATGTGTTGGACTCAGTAAGCTAAATTTTCGCAAATTTAAGCATTACTTTTCGGATATTGTTGCTTCATGGTCTGATAAATCCTTCAAATGAAGAGTTGCAAAAATCATCCTCTATGGCCATGAACAGTTATCGTTTGATTCAAATACGAAAATTTTCACAGAAACGCTAGAATATATCCAGGCCCCCAAATGTTTCAATAAGTTGGTAATGAAAACTTGTACGTTAATTCTCCTCTCTCCTTAAATGTTTTCTTTTTCATTTATTCGTGAGATCGTTTTTGTGTTAGCTAAATAGCATCTTGTGCTGTACAATTAGTCATATTTTAGGGACTCAATGTTCTATGTTAAATGCCAGGAGGTAGTCATGATACTTTACTCCTCCTGGTATCGTCCTTGTAGTTTGGTATAGTAAATCGTAGTGTCTCACGAGATTCGTTAATGTAAACTTATATATTGAATATGAAAAAATATGGAAAGCAATGATTAATTCTGCATCTTCGATCGCTCATCATTTTACACTATCATGCGAAATCTTTCTGTAAGCTCCTTTCTCAGAGTTTACTTTTGTCGAATGGCTGATTAGGCTTCCGTAACTGTTATAGTCATTCCTTCTATCATAACGCAACATTGATTGTGCACGTCACAATTGGATTTGTCTTAGGTAGGTAGGCTTAGACTGCGTTCACACGATGCCGGCACATTTTGAAAACGGTGAAAAATGTGACGGATAGGCCTCCCGTTCACACGGAAACGGAACATTTTTTGCCGGCAGATTTTGAAAACGGTAGATTTTGACAATGGATTTGTGAAAACGGCATCGTGTGAATGCTAGCTCAAATTTTGCTACCGTCACATTTTTCACCGTTTTCAAATGTGCCAAATTCATTTTCGCTTCAAAACATACCTTGTACTTCGCCGACGCTGATTTTATTGGGGGGTGCAATTGAGTAACTTCATTTGCTCATTCCACGGAAGCCATCTTCTTACGAGAGAGTTATGCTGCCTGAAGTGTCAGACTTCTCGAGCAGGTTGTGTTTTTAGTGTAAATGCGTTTAAATTTCACCAAAAAATTGATATCCTTTGATTCAATTTGCTCTTGATGCGAAATATATAAGTGTTAGGACCCGGGGGGGGGGGTAACTTCAATAGATGGGTGACGGGGGTGTGCCATTCGACGTCTGAAATCGCACCCTAAAATTTATGAATTTTCGCGAAAACGATACCCCAAAATTTACAGGCCATTGAAAATGTATACCCTAAAACTGTGACAGCCATCCAAAATTTTAACAAAGTAAGTGAAATTTGATCAAAATCAATACCCTAAAGAGTTATTTTCTAAAATGACACCCCAAAATTTATGACTACTTGTGATTCTAACAAAAATGATACCCCAAAATTTATTTTCTGCTCGAAAAAAGGCACCCTAAAAAAAGGTACATCCCGTACTTGCACATATGGTAGTTACCCCCCGGGTGTTAGGATAACGAATAGGCGTTTTAGAAAGGAGTACTGGTGGGGACTACCATTTCTATGAGGGAGGACTACCAATAACGTCTCAAGAAATATGATATAGACCTTTGTTACTGTTTGAAATATCTTTTGCGTGCCCCACACAGTTCACACGAGTTTTTGGTTGCGCGCCTTAATCCCTGAACGTGAAAGCCCTGTCTTATCAAATTTATTCCATGTAGAAACTACCATAAATCCCTCAAAAAAGCGCTAGCAATATTTCACTTACCATTCAATATTCCATGAGATTCAAACAAACAAAGTCCATTTGCTGAGAGCAATTTTGCAAGATCATCCAACAAATGGCCAGGAAGACCTAGAAATGGAAAGGACGAATCACCGTTGTAAGTAATATATACAATGGAGTATCAATGATTTGGTTGCACACTTGAAACAACAGAACAACATGAACGCATCTGCTACCACTAGGTGCATAAGAAGCAATCCACCTGTAGCACTAAGAATTGCTTACTATACGACCACAATTCTGCTTTTGCGGCCTTGCTCAGTATGGATTGTGCTAAAACTATCCATCAACCCAATTTAAAGCTCCTAGCAATAGAAACTTACAAAACCT
Organism: Aurelia sp. 3 sensu Dawson et al. (2005); assembly: GCA_964020215.1. NCBI lineage: Eukaryota > Metazoa > Cnidaria > Scyphozoa > Semaeostomeae > Ulmaridae > Aurelia > Aurelia sp. 3 sensu Dawson et al. (2005). Next base: position 15,355,271 of record OZ026580.1, on the reverse strand, counting down.
AAAGGAACACAAATATTTATTTTAGAAATCGAGGTACAAACTGTAAGTTTAACCCTATTTCATGTGGGGGAGCATCCCCCCCCCAAAAAAAACTTTGCTACATTGTGCCTAAATGACACAAGATATGATGACTAACCTCTGTGACTTTTAATCAAATTTAGTTTGGCAATTATAATTTCAATAATTCATTGTTTTATTTAATAGATTTATGACTGGTAGCAAGCTGCAACATCATTTCACGATAGAGAAACTCTATGATTCCAAACGGAGCTGAAACCTACCGGGTGTCCACAAAAAAGCATAAAGTATTTCAATAGTTCCTGTGAAGGAGCCTTGGATTCAAAAATTTTCATTTTCGGTTATGGTGTAGATGAAATATCAACTTGGATTTTGTGACGTTCCATGTCCAAATCGGATTTGTATTCACAGACTAATTCACTTCTTAAGTGGGCAAAATTTCTAAAATGAATTGTATCGAGAAAAGGCCATGATGGCAGGCTGTGCGTTGGATCTTCCTTGGATGAAAGATGCTTGCAGCGAAGAACAAGTAAAAATATTTGAGGCAGGAACACCACAATACAACGCAAAAGAAATTACGACTATTATTTTGATTAAATATTGAAAATAAATATGGTATACGAGAGCTAACCATATATAATCAATATTTAATCAAAATAATAGCCGTAATTTCTTTTGCGTTGTATTGTGATGTTCCTGCTTCGAATGTCAAAATTTCTAAGGCAGCCAGGACAGATGGTTGTTGATTTACGCAGTTATTATTTTTGTGTAATTTGGAAAAAGGTTTTATGGCAGCTTAACAATACATTATTTTTGGAAGTTTTTGAGCTATGGAGGTGAAAGTGAAATTTACTCTTCACTAATTCAAAAGCCCAGTTATACTGAGCAATCACCAGAATAATGATTCTTGGTTGAGGAAGATCATTTGGTATCAAAAGACATTGCTTGACCCTTTTCCTGTTCCTTCAGTCCTAGAAAGTTGCACTGTCAACTGCTAAAGGATTAAAGGTGTAGAAATGAATCTTCTCATAACACTTTCTCCAACGGATATAGAAAAGGTTAAATTGTTCTGGAAATTCTTGAAGAAAGGAAGAAATGCCTTTACCAAGTGGTAAGTAAACATGATATCCAGGTGACTATTTGTCTCAGAGCACCTCAGAAATTTTGCCGATTTAGATCAACTACTCTGCGAATACATATCCAATTTGAACATATGAGGTTGCAAAATTTAAGTTGAGATCTCGTCTATGTTATAAACTGAAAAAAATTCTTTGAAACTAAGGTTGCAGCTAAGGCTCCTTTGTGGGAACTGTTCAAAGGCTTATGCTTTTCTTTGCAACACCTGGTATACCAGCTGTTATAAAAGAGAGAAAGTTAAAATTCCTTGGCCAAATAAAATGATCATTATTGGGACTATCTAAACTGATTTTATCCCAGAAGGCAGCGCCAATGGCACAATGAACACCAAAACACCAAAACACCAAAACGTAGCAAGACAGATGACACCAAGACCTGGATTGGTTACCATCTTGGGACTCTATAAATGCCATTGTAATGGACAGAGAACGATGGTGAAGTTTGTATTATGATGTATCGCTCTCTGTACAAAGCAGAGAAAATGAAATATAAAAATAATTCATTGTTCTACCAGTTGTTCCAAAGAAGGTGACAAATCTGATATGGTGTAGCACTTAGAGTATTGCTTGGTCAATCAGCAATGATTTCTAAAACATTCCTTGACAGTTAACTTGAACATAGATACCTTGTTGATATTGGTGCATTATAGCTGCAATATTAATGTTTAAAGTCCAAGTTTGCTTCCACCTACCGACCAAAGCTTTTGGAGTTTGGCCTAAGCTGTTAGCATGCTCATGGAATCCCTTGAATAATAACGAAATACAAGCAAGAAACCTTGTGCAAAGGAATAAATCAGAGACTGATTTTTCAAACCAGATTTACAAACTTAGTCCAGAAAGACACCGTTCTCAAAACCTACAAAAGTCTTGGATTTCATCTGCCCGGTAAATTCATCAGTGAAATAAGTCCCTAGGGCATTGATAAGTAAATTGTGTTGGAATCTTAACTGCTTGAATGAAATGCATTTTGTATCATCTCCCTCAAAACTATTTTGAAACATGCAGTTGCATTTACTCATTCCAGAGAACATAAAAATGCTCACTCGTGCTTGGCTTGGTGTATTTTTGTAAATGAATTTTTACTAAAGAAAGATATTCCTTGGTGACTATATTCATTTAATAGTTTTGACCGTTTTCAGTTTCTGTTCTAAAATGTTAAAATACACACAAAAACTGGAATACACAAGGAAAGATATGACGTTCGTAGTGACAAGGTCATCGAGTTCCCACTAAAAACAACATATTACAAAAATTTAATGTTCATTTGTCAGTGTGGCACAGTAAAAGCTTCAAACAATAGAGCCACACCCTTTCTCAGGTGTGCAGTGGTAGGAGGGTGCCCGCACCCTGGCCAGTGGCCGGGGCTACTGGCCGGGGCATTTCCAGAACCTTTCCATTTATTTTGCCATCCCTGGCCATCTACAAGTGTATCTATGATCTATATTTATGATCTAATTTGCCAGGGTTGCTTAATTTAGCATATCTCTGAGAGGTAAAGAATAAGGCAGAAATAATAAGGGATTTGGATCAACTGTCCCCTCCAAATGTGATCAAAGTTGGAAAATTTACCAAACAAGAAAGAGGAGGGTGCCCGCGCCTCAGCCAGTGGCCAGGACAGGCCGGGGCATTTCCAGAACTTTCTCATTCATTTTGCCAGCCCCGGCCAGCCCGGCCATCTACAAGTGGGCCCTGGCCATCAGAACTTTTCCACTTATTTTGACACTCCCTGCTGGCCGGGGCACCCTCCTGCAGTGGTATTTCAGGAAAAAAATCTCAGGTATGCACTTGCCATGGGGGTCACTGGGTGGTATGCAATTCCATATTTCCGCAAGTTTTCTGCCCTATTTCCGCAAATCTTCTGAACACAAAAATTGACTGTTTCTGTTGTTCATTGGGCCTGTGAGCACAGTCTTCCTGCTTCATTTTGAAACACAACACGATCAACGAAAACCATTTTCTTTCCATTTTGCATGTGCCAATTACATGCAAACAGTTTTGCTGACATCATGGGTGTTCTTTTTGTGTGAAAAGTTTGTTTTAAGTAGTCGTCGCTGTGGCAATTGTCTTCACATCTTCGTGATATGTAATATTTTCGTTTGTCAATCTTACACAATATTTTCATGGAATTAGCATGAAACCTGCTATGTTTTTTGCAGAAATATGAGCATTCCCCAAAAATGCAACCAATCGATGCAATGCAATCCGCAGAAATTATGATTGAATTTCGCAATTCCGCACCCAGAATAACTGGATATCCGCTATCCGCAAAACCCCAGTGAGCCCCTTTGCCATATACTCTGCAGTGTGGCTGCAAACCTTATTAAACGAATAGAATTGTTATTATTGCCAAAAGGTAGACATTAACATCGAATAAACAATTGTAAATTACCATTGTTAGCAATTTCTGCTATGTTTGCTGCTAATGTCTCATCTTTTGATAGCCTGAACAAGCATATTTGGGAGAGCTTCATAAGCTGGAAACAATCGTTATGCCCCACGAGTTGTGCCATTCTTCTATTATTGGACACCTAGGCCTTATATCATGGGCCTACTAATCTGAGCTTCATCGTCCTCCTGAGGCTTCGTCAAGGCAAGACGGTTTACATGGGGATATGCTGTGTCAGACACCGGTTCTCTCTATACCTTCCTGTGACTTGTTGGCACACACCTTGTTACTATCCGATTAGATTTCCGGTCCTGCTTTCTTGACTCTGTCTTGTTTGGCACTGCACCCCTCCAAGTATGTTGTTTAGGCCATGTGGACCATGTGACTAGACTCATTCCAGATGCGATGACAACAACAACAAAAACAAGCCAAAGTTGGAGTTAGAGGAGCATAGCTATTTTTCGTTTTTTATGCGCACGCACACTCGGTTTCAAGTAGAGACTTTAATTTTCTGCAAGTTGATATATCGAGGAAATCGGCAGAGGCAAAGTGTCATACTGGAAAGGCTGCAGTACCAGACTTACTACCCAAGTCCCACGGTGCTTTTGAGAACAGTTAAGAATTTGGTTGTTTACTTTTGCAATCGAGAGTCTACCAATTAATCTAAACTTCGCTGAAACTCTGTTCAATGCCAGAAGAGAACTAAAACATACCCAAACTCCCAAAATTGCCCATTGTGATCAAGTCTACTAGAGTTTCTTGATTCCCTAGAAGTGCCTTTAGTTTCATTTGAAATATGTCCTCACAAAGTGGTTTCAAAATAAAGACAACTTGGCTCAGTCTGCTTGCTTTATTCGTGATGTGAATGAACAAAGTGGAATCAAAAGCATTAACAGAGACCTGGTGGTGGAAATATTTTTGATTTTGCAACAGAAATTCTTGCCCTTGAAATTTAAGGTGCATTTTTCTTTTAGGATTAATAATATTGTTGAATACAGCTCGTGAAATATGCCCAGTTCGATCATGTAGGCCAAACACTCTTTCCTGGTGACCCTGCATCATTCTAAAATATCTCTTTTCCATTAACAGAACTAACTTTGAACATATAAAAACAGACAGGTAAATGCACAAATAAAAACAGACAAATTCAGTGAATGAAACTTGAGAACACCTTTCAGAATTTAAAAATACTTAACTAGCATAAGAAAATATCCTGCAATAATACTGGATAGTTCTGCAAATGTTGTGAAAATGTTCCTGAAATGTTCTTTCTTTCCAGCTTCTCAGAAATGTAGGAGCCATGGATCATTGGGAGGGGGGCACATGCCCCATCTAAGATTTTACAATATTCATAATGGTGCCCTTTTTAAGAAGTGTCCCTTCAGCTTAATGAAAAACTCCCTTGCAGTGTCATCACTGGGACCCCAGGAAGTTGTATAACTCCACCCCCCCTTGCTTTTGATCTCTCTCTGTTAAAGCATTATGTCATAGCTTCACAATCACAAGGGAGGCTAAAGAGGAAGGCCTCTTTATCATTGGGGGGGGGGTGGGGCTATACAACTTCCTAGGGTCCCTGTGGTGCCATGTTCCCATGTTTAAAATGCTTCCTACAGCACTGAAACCTTGTTTGCAATGGTTATATATGCTGCGTATTCCAGTGCTGCTTTCAAGTCTCGTTGGCATCTATGTATAAATCATCAAAGCTAGTGAAGTTGGATGGGCCAAGGATATTTTGAGCCAGTGCAAGTGAAATCTCATTCGTATATGTAGGATGCATCGAAGGTGCATATATCTGCAAGACAAAAACAATACACCATTTTGCAAACACTTGTCACTATATTTCAGATTAATACCTTGTCATGGATACCAATAGTTGCACAAGGCAAAACAATAGGAAATAACATGTTCAGGTCATTTTTATGAGGGCAGAAGGGGCAATCAGCTCCATGCCCCCTCTCCTGCATTCCTGGCTTTCTTCATTTAAAGTGGAATTAAAAACTAACATGACTCATTGTTCTCAGAAATGCAACAAATAACTAGCGCATGGCCAGACTGCATGCAATCGTGGTGGTTTCCATCATATTTTTATGGTAGACAGGACCTCGCATTTTGCTGTACGCCGGTGTACACAAAGCTTCAAATCTTGAAGTCTTGTAATCTATGTACTATAGATTATCTCTTGGCATATGCAAAATTTACCCAGCGGATGCATAGGCGATTCTACCTTGACCCTACTGTGGGCACAAGGCTGTAACATCAAAGAGGAATTGGCTAAATTTCTGACCTTTAATTCATTAATTTGTTACTCCTTGCATTCTCTGTCAGACAAAACTCTGAAGTAAATATTTGCAAATCTTATGACTTTTAAGTGCGAAACTCGCTTAGCTCTCGATATATCAGGGCTGAAGTATTTGCTTCTTGTGACACATGACACGTGGTTCTTGTCCTGTCAGTGATTGTTCAAGGACAAAGCTTTTCCTTCCCCAAATCGTTGTCAATGTAAACAAAACCTTCCCTAAAAAAGACGACTATTGACGTTGAACGCAAAAAACAGTGGACATACCGACACTGCCATACTGTTGTTGAAGCACTTGTAAGTGCATTAGCAAAGTTTGGTGATGTGGCACGGAGCCGATTTGGAGTAATAAACACCTGAAAATTGGCGATTTCAGCTGACGAGTGTTGAACCATTTTAGACTGCACTTTGATAAATAACAATTTACCTACCTTGTCGACCACTTACGAACATAAGCTTTTGGATATTCCATGTCAAAAAGCAGTTCTACCAACCCAAACAAATGCCAGACTTCCAGCTGGAGTATTTCGATGGAAAAACGATATGGCAGAAATGGCTCCCTCTGCTACTTGGCTAACATGGTCCTAGAGTAGTGTCCACAAAACCTGAAATAACTTTCCAACGCAAAAAACAGTGAAAAACCCACCTGATAGGCGATGTTCCTGAAATCCTTGGGAAGAACTCCTGGAAAGATCGTGATGTGGCACGGTGTAGTTTTTGAGAAATTTACTCTTTTGCCAATCGGAAGTTGCATGTGATTTAGGCCGTTATTCCATGACCACAAGAAGTCTTCAAATAATTATTTTTAATGCTAAAATTTAGTCGATCATGATTTCTCCATCTTGTCCAACCTTTCCAGCATCTGAATTCATCAGTTGATTTATGTGCGTGCGCACGTGCTCACGCTGGAATGCAAAAGCCGCTGTCCAATCCATTTAGGCCCGCTGCCTCGCGAAATTTGAAACCAAGCTCTCAGACTGATGAATTTGCGTGGTCAGCGGTTTCTGAGACGAATTTTCACCATGCTAGTTAGAGGGACTTACCAGACTGATGCCTTTTCGTCCCTTGTTTCCCTGCGTTCCTTGGTCATGAGGGACCAATAACATTACTCTGAAATAGTGGGCCCACTTTAGGCCCGCGTAGGGTGGTTCCGTATTCACCAATAAGACTCTCATTAACAAGTATGTTTACAACACCCCAAAAGGAAAAATATTTGCCTGTTTCATTGACTTTCGAAAAGCATATGACTCCGTATGCCATAAAGCACTTTTTCATAAACTTGCAAATTTGAACATAAGTGATAACTTTATCGAGGTCCTTAAAAATATTTACTCGAAAACAACATGTGCTGTAAAAGTTGGCCGCAATAGAACCAAATTCGTCAACTATACAAAAGGTGTTAGGCAGGGTTGCCCATTAAGCCCGCTTCTTTTCAATACTTTCATAAATGATCTTGCTGAAACTCTGGAAGACAAATCCGCTGACTCATTTACATTACCCAATGGTTTCAGTCTAAACTGCCTCATGTATGCAGACGATATCGTCATTTTTTCGAAAACAGCTAATGGTCTGCAAACACTGCTCAATAAGGTTCAGGTATATTGTGACAGGTGGAATATGAATTTAAACGTAAAAAAGACCAAGTGCATCACATTCCAAAAGAAAAACCGAACCAATAAGAAGGACACTTTCATGTTTGGGAATAAGGAAATAGAATCTGTCAGTTCCTTCAATTATTTAGGTATGATAATCAACGCCAATGGCTCATTACACAACTCAGTGGAAAATCTTTCGTGCAAGGCACAGAGAGCCGTGTACGCTCTTAATAACAGATTCCCTATTAAACGACTGCCTATCAAAGCTGCCTTAAAACTCTTTGACAGTATAATAACCCCCATCCTATTGTATGGTTCTGAAATATGGGGAACATATAACTATTTGAGTTTTGAAAAATGGGACAAGTGTGAGATAGAAAAGGTTCATCTAAACTTTTGCAAACACATATTGGGAGTAAATAGATCCACCACAAACATTCTTGTGAGAGGAGAACTAGGCAGATACCCTCTTAAGTTAAATGTTGAAAATAGGATTAAGTCTTTTTTTGATCACGTCAAAAAGGCCCCAGAAGATAGTCTCATTTACCAAGCTTATTTAATGAACCTAGAACTTCCATCCGACCTAAACTGCAACACACATATCGAGAATGTTAAGCGAAATCTAGATTTGGTAGACTTTCACTCCTGTACCAAACATATATTCAAGCTGAGCTATAAAAACTATTATAACAAGTACTGGACAAGAGAAATGTCTTCATCAAAAAAGGGGGAGTTCCTCTTCCTTTTAAGAAAAGACATTTCGCTTGAGCCATATTTGATGCAACGTAACAAACGAAAACTAAGGGTGACTACTACCAAGCTTAGACTAAGCGACCACTGTCTTGCGATTGAGACAGGACGTAGGCGATCCCCAAAAATTGATAGAGAAAATCGGCTTTGCCAAATTTGCCATAAGGAATTCATTGAAGATGAAAAACACTTTCTACTTAAATGTGAAAACTATTCTGACATCAGAAATGCATTCTTGAATAATGTTTTTGAAAGCTATCCAAATACAAAACAACTTTCCCCTGATGATTTGCTCCAATTCATGTTCTTGTGTGAGGATCAAGAAACAATTAATAATCTTCTCAAATTCATTGGACAAATCACTGACATCCGAGAGAAAGCTGTACAAGTTCCAAATATCCTCAAGTCTCTTTAGAACGTAGATTGATGTATAATCAATGATATAAAAGCGCCGAAGGCGCTCCTATATCATTGTGTATAATTTGCTCCCTGCCGTTTGTGTGTTTCCTTTTTACTAGTTGCATTTAGTTACCATTCTTGTATTCTTTTATTTTACATGTTATGTTATTTTTTTAGTTAGTAGCCGTATAGCGTAGAAGCTATTGTGCTGAAGATGAAAAAAAAAAAATAATTGCTAGAATTCAGTTTTTAACCAATCAGGGGCCGCTATTCAGGATGTTGTTGTTGTTGCTCTTAAAGAACTGTTGAAGAAGCCTGGAGTTCTCGCAGCTTCGATGGATCTATTTTGCTTCTACAGAGGAAGATTACTGTCTGAAAGGTATGCATTTTGCGTGTTGTAGGTCAAGACAGCATCATTCTTTGTACTAAAAGTTTCCTTTTCAATTTTCGAGCTCTTTAAACCAGATTTTGAAGCGATTTTGTTGAGTGTACGAGAACTCCCGCCTATTTAGGCTATTTTGAAAAAGTTGGCCCATTATATAAGCGTAATATTATGAGTCCCTATTGACCAAGTGATATCAGCAAATCAAAGAACGCATGGAAACAAGGGACGAAAAGGCATGAGTCTAGGGACTTACGTCATGAGTATACCATGTGACCCTGATTCAAAGTGAGTTTATCGGTGTTGATTGTCCATTTAGAGGTCTGGGCACAAGCAAACAAAAAGGCGGGAAAATAACGGGAGAAGCCCCTACACACATTTTCGTGCCATTCTTCAGTTGCTGCGCTAGGTCTTGCATAAGCTTTTTGAAATGATAAATCAGAGCGTAGGGCCCAATGAAGAAAATATCATTGGTTGTCTACTTTCGGGATCGGATTTAAGGGGCTATGGGGGCTCGAATTGGGGCTATGGGGGCTCGTCACACATGTGAACGCATTATCCTGCTTTACAACTGGCCCTGTGAAAAAAGAAACACTTCAAAATAAAGTTTTCAATGTAGTTTGGACATGGAAGCAAGCATTGGCTTTCAAGACTTATAATCTATTCTCTCATAGCATGTGTATTCAATATAAAAATTCACAATAGCGAAATTACCTACGACATTACCTACGAACTACTATACTTACTACGTACAAATAAGATATCAGGAGGAGCATTATATCATGACTACCCCCTGGCATTTAACATAAACCTAAGAAATACAACTAAAAATACCCTTAAATACAAAGTACCAAATATAAAGCTTTTTCACGAATAATTACTTAATTTCGAAGTATCAATACCAAAAGATGAGCTACCTATGTTAAAGTTAAATATCGATAACATTTTGAAATCGATTAGGTACTGACTGAAGGTGAATTCACGCCGCTGGAGCCAACCAAATCCGCATACTTTTTGGGGGCACCCGGTAGAAGAAGGGGCAGAAAGGTGTGTCTCAAATCATATCAATCAAACAAAGGAGTTTTGTGGATGCAACTCAGCGTAAGATAACTTGTAACGCAGCGGAAGATATTGCATGCAACCGGATCAAATTCGGATTATTTGTAACAGAGTTTCAATGTTGAAATTGCTTATTACAAAATAGCCTGGGGGGGGGGGAGGTACTTGACTGTGAACGACTCGACGTGAATCTGGACTGTGGCAAAAGGAACCATTTGCATGACAGAATTTTTCAAGAATTTCCAGCCCTTGTGCATGAATTTCAGGAAGTTTCGTAACCATGTCTATGAATTTTGACGATTTGAGGATGCAAGGTCTATTCAAATTTCCTCGGTTGAGATAAAAATTCTGAAACAGGTACCCATCTACCAGAATTAAGGTTAAAAACAGACCCATATAGGGAATTTCAGGTAACCCCCCCACCGGACTAAATAGTTATCCCCTTCCCTCTCAATGTTGATTGGCGGGATCAAGGCATGGCTGGTAGCATATTTGCATTAAAAACATTTTTAGAATCACAGCATTTACTGACGGGAGAGGGGACTTTACAGGAGCTAGAGAATTAAGTCTCGATATACTTTGTGAAGGATTGCATATACCGAGCAATTGTTGTTTTGAACTGATTAATAGCGGGCACTTTGCCAAATATTGAGGGGTAACGCCATTGTTTTAAGTGAAAGCATTGTCTCTATTGTTTCAAACAAAACGAACATGTTTTAGCCAGTATTGGATAGAGGGACTGCGAGCCCTTGCCATGCCCTTTCAAACGAGGCAGGCTTCCAAACAAGGCAGGTCACAAAACAAATAGAGACTGATGCTTATGTTGTGGGATCCATTGCTACCTCTTATATCACAGTTTACGTAAAGCTTTTACCAGGCGGGTCAGAGCTGTGTCCGCCTATAAAATCTGTTTTCGGAATTCACGATCAAATAGGATTACCCTATCTTACTCAACTTAGGGTTGGTCTCAGCAAGTTAAATTTTCACAAATTCAAGCATAATTTCAGGGACACCATATAAGCCCTATGTGCCCAACAAGTGATGGGATTGAGGATACGGAGCACTTTTTGTTGCTTTGCCCTTCTTTTGATCTTCAACGGAGAGATCTTCTCGCTGGAGTTGTAGAGTTACTACGACCATTTGTACAAATCGCTAGTCTTTCAAATGACGCTTTGACGCAGCTTTTACTATATGGCGATCAAGACCTTTCTAATGATTTGAGCAAAAATATTCTCGAATTGACTTTACGTTTCATCCACGAAACTGGTCGGTTTTATTAATATCCTTTGAAACCTAAGCAATGTGTCAAGTCCCAACCATCAAGTCCCTTTATGTATGGTGTATCATCAATCAGTTTTATTTTCTTCGTTTTAATTGCTTGCAATGTACAGTAGTTGTATGTAATTTACCGTTGCTTGTCTTTATGTTTTGGCCATGGGGTATTGTTTTTCACTCCCCTTGGTATCGTTCCTGTGGTGTTGTAGAGTAATTAGATAAGTAGAGTAGTACGTAAAATTTGTTGTTAATCCTTTTTGATGAATAGAAAAAAAGGGCTGTGGCTACTTTCGAATAAAATGAACACCAATAGGGACACTTTTGAAAAATTTCCTTGCTATGTATCAATTTACGATCAACATAGATGTATTCTGTGATTTCTGAAACTTTATCTTCTTTAGCCAAAATAAAAAGTGAATGTGAAGCTGAAGTGACGGTGAAGTGGTGGTTTTTAGCGCCAAGCACTACGATCACAGAAGGAGGGAAGATATCTAACCGAGTCTGCTACCCCTTGCCACGACGCTCAAGTGTTTGGGCTCTACCTGGGATGAAACCCTAATGTCCTGGCTGCAAAGTCATAGGAATGCAACGCTGCACAGAAAGACTCTGCGCTAATCAGCATCCTCTGTGCAATGAAGCAATGAAGCTAGACCACAATGCAGTTTGTTAAATCCCATATTGCAATTCTAGATCGTCTTGTATACAAATTTATTTTGAGTCTTCATCTTATGAGCTAATCTTATTCCCGGCCTCCAACCTTCAAAGGGACTTGGCTTTAAAACCTGTGTACACAATGTTGTGTATTTTGTTTTGCAAAAAAATGTATGCAATGGCTGCTGGTTAGCGCAGAGTCTTTAATGGAAATAGAGCACCGTTGTTTAAAAGATGAAACTAACTTCTATTGAGGATCATTGCTCAATAGACCTTTTAGCTATTCTGAAAAGAATCAGAATCGAACGATATTTTGCTACATTCTGTAGAATTTTCGAAAGTCTACAATTGTATTAGAAGCTCTGACACCACTCGATCGAACCTCGTGTATAAAGTGCATAAACACAACGCTCGATCCAGGCTCTTTTGTAGAATGGCTAAAATTCTATTGCCTGTTTTGTCCTCTTTCATTGCCTAAACCTAAGCAACTTGCTGCTCTCTGGGCTTCAATGTTTCTTTATCTAGTGGAAAGTAGCTATCAGGTCTTGTCATTGCCCTCTCATTCAAGGGTTGGTACATGGGCGTGAAATTCTTTGGGTTTAATGGTACATACTCTTCAACTTCTTCAGAATCAGCAATGCCTTTGAGGGACTTGTACAAGTTCTTATCAGGCCTTTGCGGTATCTTCGGTTTAGGACTCTTGCTACTTACATTATGAGTAGAATTAAGTACTTCCATGGACTTTGCTTGCAGTTTGGGAAACGGATTCTTCCTACTTTCTTCTGGAAAACAAACTGTTTCCATGGACTTTGCTTGTAGATTTGATGGCGAAATTTGTCCATCTTTTTCTTCCATAGACTCGTTGAATTGTGACACAAGTTTAGCTACGCAGTTGTCATTCTTGTCGTCTTCGAGGTGCAAATAAGAGTGACGTTCATCAACATCTACAACAGGGGGCTCGTAATTTTCAGCCTCCATTATGGTGGGCAACTCTGATGGCGTCATTTTTACATATCCTTCTGAGTCATTACTGACTGTTCTTGCAACTTCTTTATGAACTATGTCATCATTTGTACAGAGGCCTCCTTTCTTTGAGCTTTTAGGAAAGCCATTACGTATTTCAGGATAATCATAACTGCCATTCGAATTGTTCGAACTGGACTAGAAAAGATGAAAGAAAGCGTTCTGAACATCAATATGGCCCAATCTTTCACTTCGGTGCTTCTATATCATTGGGTTACTAGTATTCAAAAGTGAAAAAACCATACAAGAACCATATAGACCCCTTACTAACATTTTACTGGCAATAAGAGATTTTACCAAAGAAAATTTTTCAATCAAAGTTATTCCTTTCCTTGACTAGACTTAGGCCCCGTTTACACGAGATCGGATCCAAATGGATCCGTACCCAAAGTGTAACGGATAGGCCTTGCGTTTACACGAGACTCAACGGATCCGAACCCATTTGGATCTGCTATCAGTACCCAAACGGGACTTTTGGATCCGATCCCAAAAAGGTCTCGTGTAAACAGGTGAAATCGGATCCAAACTGGTACGGATAGGAAATGACACGATTAAACTGAAATCCTTTTGTTGACATTTCAAAGAGGGGAATCAGAGATGAGAAAGAGTCTATTAAAGTGCAAAATCTCAAAGGATCTGATTGAAATAAGAGAAAAGGTTTACTAGAGCGCTGCTAAGAGTTCATAAAATCCAAATGGATCCGATCTCGTGTAAACGCCAACAATTCTGGATCCGATCCCGTGTAAACGCCCCTCAAAAAGTGGATCGGATCCGATCCCGTTTGGATCTGATCCCTTGTAAACGGGGCCTTAGAGAAAGTCTAGTCGTTGACTGATTGATCAACACTTCAGTTTTGAATATTGGCTCCGTTCTTTTTATTCCACAGCCCTCCAAACGAGCAAACTTAGAGGTCAAATAACAATTGTAGGAAACAACGTTCCTCCGCAGAAACCGTTCAAACGCTTTTACTTTTCGCAAAATCAGGAACGTTTGTGCTAAAGAGAAAAATTGATTTATTAGATGACTTCCATTTCAAAGAGACAACAAATCTAACTAACAAATCAGAACCTTGGAAGCCTTGTTTTGAGTAACCGCAGTATAAAGAGCCTTCAAAGTTTTCGCCACAAACCTACACGTTACTGTTCTATATAAAACTGCAGGTCTAAATTGACAGAGACATGCTCAGACAGTTTTGATCGCAAACATGTTCTAAAAGCTTATAAACTTGACACTAGCCATGAGGTCTATGTTTCCCATAAAAAAGGCGTGTAATAGGCAAAGGAATGATATCACTTACTGTCGTAGATCTAAGGCGAAATACACTTCTGATTCTCGATCGAATTGAGCAATATATATGACTTGAAAGCCGACCTTTTCGTTCTTTGGTGGTAGATCCTGTGAGTAAATATAAGAATTCATTATGAAGCATCTGAAGTAGAAAATAGGACAGCTCATACGCTTCAAAAAAAACTTTCAGATTTCACCACACCAATCTTCGCTTATTGAATGAATGACTACGGCACTCCACTTCAGTTGGAAGTGATAACCAAACTCCTGGGGGGGGGGGGATAACATGTTGAGAGTACAGGTATGTGGCACCTTTATGGGTGGGCTTTTGGGTTCAAAATTCTCTAAACAAGGGTCCCTTTTCGGCAGACTTTCCTTAAAAATGGGTGCTTTTCCAGAAATTGGCAAAATTGTAAACAATGGGTAGTTTTCCGCCAAAATTCTTCATAAAAGTAGGTATCATGGCAGCTGTCGGTAATTAGATGAGGATAGCTTTCTGAAAAGCGGGCAGCAGGCCCTCGTCCATCCACTAGACAGCTGTACTGCTTGAAGCCATTTCAGGATAAAGCAACTCTTTCTGTCACATCCTAATAGTGAACATAATCACTGAAAGTAAGGAGCTCACTTTGTGTCGACGAATTCATCTGTTTACTTCAATAGGCCCATTTCCAGTTCTCAGATTCATAGCTTTCATGTTCCAGACTTCTACCTCTTCATTATCGACTACTGACAGAATACAAAATACAACAGCAACAAACAAGCAGTGACCTCTTTGACAACACCACTTTATGGACAACACAGAAATCCATTCTCGCCCCAATGTTTTACATGTACCGGAATTCTTCGCACATCCCCATAGGGTCCTTATTTGCTGATAAGAAATGTTAAAACTGAGTTGTAATTAATCGTCAAAAACTGTGAAAAGTATGGCATCATGAACATACAGCTAGGAAAAGTTGATGATGCCATCCAATATACAACATTCGAAAGGTCTCATCAAATTCAACTCCGCTGTACTGTTTAAAGCCATTTCAGCTTGCTTGGGAGGAGATACGGCCACGTTGGCTTGCCCCAATTCTATTCCTTAAGTCCATCTGATCGATCCATTTCCAAAATTTCCCAGATCGGCAATCTCAACATTCCGTAAAGAACAAAGTGGAGAGAGAGAGAGAGAGTTGCATTTCCTTGTCTCTCCCCTATGTGTCTTGACGGAATTTTGGAATGGTACACTCAGGAACAGCTATCAAGGGACCTTCAGAAGGACCGAGGAAACAGGCTAGGGACAAGTCTATCAGCCACGTGAAACTGACGCAAAGTTTGAGAGATATTGTCTTGGAATGCAAAATCTTCATACTCCATTGCATAGGAAACGATACCCTGGGTACCAGAGCCTCAAAAAAATGAATGAAAGAAGAAAGAAAAATGATTTTTCTTTCTTCTGTTATTTTTTTGAGGCTCTGGCACCCAGGGTAAGGAAACGATCGATGAAGTCTCGGTTGGGTTAGGTGAGGAATCATATATTTACTGGCACTGCTCTGCTTATCATTGTGTATTGCATTTGATACTCTTTACCTTTACCTGAAAGTCCAGTTATACATTCAGCATATGATTAGGCATCATGATAGCTCATTTTCAATACACTTATGTAATAGTCCTGCCCGGCGCATTAGGACCAAAACATTTAATAAAATTAACACAGGCTTCGGAGAATCTTCATAATCATTTCATCAATAATTTTGTACAAACATTGTCGTGTTCGCAGTTTCTATCTCGAATCGTCTGACTTCTCCTTGCTTCAACTCTCACTCGAATCGTCTGACTCCTCACACTTCAAAATCGGGGGGTCGCGTTTAAAACAATTAATACATTCAGATCTAACTCTTAGATGTCCACACTCTCCCCCAATTGAAGAAATGTTGTCTTCAACATTGATATGAATCGGTATAATTGCAGTCAATCCTTTTCAATATTTCAGTAACAATCAGTTCAATGTTCATCTCAGCTGGATTGCGCGCCTAATCCACTTCGGTTCAGTTCACTGCATTTAATAAACGATATTTCGATCGTAGCAAATTGCATACGTAGACTGGAACAATATTCCAAAGTAAATGTAACAAAGTTCTTCCGATTTTCAAAATGCGATAATATAATGCGACTTCAGTCTATGGCGACGTTAGTCTAAGGTCTATAAAGAATGAGTATAACGAGTTCCAATTTAATAACGACGAGTCCTTTCTCAACGAAACATGTGCGCAAATGAGTTTCTTCTTAATAAATCAAGGGTCTAACGTTCGCTTGAGGGTACCATTGCATCGGGTAAAACATAGGTCGCATAACTATTTGTCTCGTATATTGTTGTGGTACAAACGACGTTGCAAAAGGGTTAAGTCTGTGATCATTAAGTTTCAACGCGGTGTCAAATCTTGGATAAACGTGATTCACGGCGTATTGTTGCTGTAACTGAGGATTACCCAACTCATTGTAGGCGAGACGCATGGGCGGTTGACGATTTCTAGTTGGTCTCTCATTTTGATGTTCTTGGACTTGTTCGCCGATACTACTTAATTGATCAGATGATGAGACGATTTCCTCGGACACTTGTTCATCTTCGAGTGGTAACGGATTACTTAAGCTTTGTTCAGATATTTCATCTGCAATGCTTCTGTCACCAGCATCAATATTCTCGTGTACGTACTGATCTTGTTCTTGTCTAGTTGACTCTGGAATCGATTCATCTGCATCAGGCATTCCAATTCTTTCTTCGAACCGTTCAAGATCTCTTGGATGAAACTGAGGTACTTCTTCTTCTGAATCGTATTCACTATCAATTTGTGATGGCTCTGCTCGCTTGAGGTTAGCTTTTCTTTGTCCTCTTCTGTTTTCGTTGTTGCGATGAACAGTACCAGCTTGATGGGTTTCTTCCATCTCTAGATAATCACATGGTAATAAAAGTGTGCGATGAAGTACTCTTGTCCTACCATCTCCTTTCTCAGGTTTAATCTCGTAGACTGGGCTATCTTCACCTATCCGACGTATGACTGAATGAATTTTATCTTCCCAATATGAACGAATTTTACCAGGTCCTCCTCGTTCTGATAGATTTCTGACCAATACCCTGTCTCCGGCTGCCAAGGTTGATGTTTTAATCTTCTTATCGTGTTGCTTCTTATAATTACTTGCAGCTCTTTCGTTGTGTTTCATGACAAGGTCATATGCTTCTTGCATGGCAGATTTCCATTGGTCAACATATCCTTTGTAATTCTTTGTTTCAGTTGATCTTAGTGTCTGAAATATCAAATCGATTGGGAGTCTGGGACTTCGGCCAAACAGCAGGTGGAATGGCGAGTATCCTGTAGCTTCGTGTGGTGCACAGTTATAAGCGTGAACTATTTTCGGCAAATGATCCTTCCATTTTGATTTGAATCCCTCTGGTAGCGTTCTGAGCATACCTAACAGTGTTCTATTGAACCTCTCCGCTTTGCCATTTCCCTGTGGGTGGTACGGCGTCGTCCTTGACTTATTCATACGACATAAATGCTCTAATTGATCGAATAATTGATTCTGGAATTCCCCTCCCTGGTCATGGTGTATCCTCTCCGCAAATCCAAAACGCATAAAAAAGTCATTAAACAATCTTTCGGCAGCTGTCTTGGCTGATTTGTCACGAGTAGGATATGCTTGGGCGTAGCGGGTGAAATGATCAACTACAACCAATATATACTCGTAACCTCCCGAGGATCTTTCAAGATGCATGAAGTCAATTGAGATAAGCTCGAATGGTGCAGAGGTAATGATGGGTTTCAATGGTTCTCTCTGATGCACAACGGGCTTCTTTTGTTTGATGCAGTGGCATTTCTTGTTGACATAAAATTCAATATCTCTCTGCATATGAGGCCAGAAAAATCTGTCTCTTGTAAGTAGTAGAACCTTTTCTGCTCCAACATGTCCCATTTCATCATGAAGCTCATGGAGAACCATTGACAGAAGGCTCTTTGGTAAAATAATTTGAGTCTTGTTCCCACATTTGCGTCGAAGAAGTCCATCTTTATCGATAAACAGTTTTGACCAGTCATATATCAAACGCTTTGTTGTGTGACTTTGAGGGCGTATCACATCAGGCGATGGTTTGGCATCGTTTCTCTTCCATCTTAATACGGCAGCTATATCAGGATCTTCCATTTGATGCTTTAACATATCAATCTTATTTGAACTATTCTTTTGATCTGTGTTCTTCTTTTCAGCCTCGAGCTCTGTTACCGAGTTTACTCTGCCCATAGCTGCCATCCAGTTGACACTTTGATCATAACATTGCATTGATTGAACAGTAGCATGAATTATATCGCTGTTGGCTTCTTCAGTGCACTCTCTGATCAGTTCATCGATTTTTAGCGGCATTCTACTCAGTCCATCGGCATCTCCGTTCTTTTTACCAGGGCGATAGTGTATAGTAAAGTTATACTCGGCAAGTTCTCCCACCCATCGAATACCAGTGGCATTTAGTTTTGCTGTCGACATCACATACGTGAGAGGATTGTTGTCTGTATAAACCCGAAATGAGGGTGCATAGTACAGGTAGTCCTTGAATTGCTCGGTTACTGACCACTTTAGGGCAAGAAATTCAAGTTTGCCTGAGTGAAGATGATACCTCTTCTCAGATGGTGACAAGGTTCTAGAGGCATACGCAATGACTCGCAACTTTCCTTTCTGTCGTTGATAAAGAACTGCACCTAGCCCCTCTTGTGATGCGTCAGTGTGCAAGATGTATGGCTGCTGAGGGTCTGGATAAGCAAGTAATGGTGGATTGATAAGCAAATCAACAATACACTTGAGAGCATTCTGGCATTCTTCTGTCCACTTGATCTCTGCATTTGAATGTAACTGTCCATTGCTGTTCTTCATTTTAACATTGCTTTCGGTGGGCGTAACAAGTAGATCATACAATGGTTTTGCATTTTGTGCAAAGGATGGGATACTACGGCGGTAGTAAGACAATAGTCCAAGCATTTTCCGGACGTCACCGACTGTTCTTGGTGCACGATTTAATAGACTTGTGACAGCATTAACATTACTTTCATCCATCTTATAGCCATCTGCACTCACCACTCTACCAAGGAACTTTACTTCTTTCATAAACAATTCGCATTTCGGACCTTTCAGTTTGATGCCATGTTCTCTGAGTCGTCTTAACACAGTTGTTACATGTTGTACGTGCTCATCAAAGGTTTTGCTGAAGATAATCAGATCGTCAAGATACGGGATAACTATCTGGTCCCGCAAATCACGTAATATGTCCTCCATATGTCGTTGAAATGCAGCAGGAGCATTCATCAAGCCGAATGGTATCCTATTCCATTCAAATAGACCCCAAGGCGTGATGAAAGCAGTAAGATTGCGATGCTCTGGCTTGATAAACCCTTGATGGTAGGCCTTGCCTTGGTCAAGGACAGTGAACCATTGGCTACCACCAAGGTTATCTAATGTCTCCTGAATTCGTGGCAGTGGGTGACGGTCCTTGATAGTCTTGCTGTTTAATCCACGATAATCCACGCACAGGCGAAGGGTTCCATCTTTTTTTCTCACGCATACTACTGGTGAAGACCAAGCTGACTTTGATTGTCTGATAAATTGTTTATTGAGTAGATCCTCAATATATGCTTTAACTTCACCATATAATGGCCTCGGAACTGCTACATAGTTCTTCTGTACTGGTCTTTTGTCATCCAAGTTTATTTCCATTTCAAGTCCACTTGCTATGCCTATATCTGAACTATTTGCAGCGAATGATTCTGACTCGTCTTGCAGCATGTTCATCACAGCGGTCTTTTGCTCTTCAGATAATTCACCAAGTTTAACATTTGGTACAAAGTTCTTTTTCTTCTCATGATGTGAGACTCGTTGATCGGCTGTCTTCGAATTTGTGCTGTCTTGTGTCTTTTCATCTTTCATTTCTATTGGTGTGACAGACTGTATTAGCTGCACCCGTCCTAGCACCGTTCTATTTCTGAGGTGAATATCATGATCTGTAGAATTTTCTATGCTAATTTGAAGTCTCTGGGTTGTGCCACTCTTCAAGGAAACAAGTGTTTCAGTTGTTTGAAGTCCATCAGGTAGATTTTGGTTGAGCTCTGGTTCAAACATTGCAAGCATCGAATTTGGAACAAAACCTCCATTTCCACGACATGGAACCAAGACAGAACTTTGTCTGGGTATCATTATGTCCTTTTTGTTTGTTTTGACTGTGCAGACATAATCTTTCTCTGTGCATTCTTTTATGATGTTGACAAATGCTTGACTTTGTCCATCTTTCAGTGTTGGAAAAGTGGTTTTTATCTCTCTTAGTAGATCTCGATTATCAGCTTCTATTGTCCCACTTTCACTACGGGTAAGTTCGCATATCACATTGAACCCAATTATTGGAACATCAATTGTTCCTTTTGTAACTAAGAATGGTACAAGGACACATCTTTTCTCAGGAATATCGGATATCAACTCAAGCTTCAGTTCAATCCATCCATCATATGGTATTGAGGTTCCATTAGCTGCAACCAATGTTACATTGCCTTCTTTTTGTATCAGTTCTTCTATCTTTCTAATTGGCTTATTTGGAAAATATCGTTGTGCTTGTTCCATCGAAATAACAGAGACTTGGGCACCAGTGTCCCACAACCCTTGCATCTTTAGACCTTCAAGTTTTATATGCACGGTGCATTTTTCACCAACCAGTTTTGCAATAGACGTTTGCTGTTGTGGAGTGGCATGAGAAGTAAACATCGTCTTTTGGTCTGCTACAGTGCCATATTGTGAAGAAAGACTAACAATAGCTTTGCAAATTATTTTATGCTCAGGCCAGTGATGTGATTGGCAGTTTTTCCCACAATATTTGACAACATTGCAAGATGAACACAGCAGCAAACTGTTCTTTTCTTGTCTACAAAATGTACAACATTGGGACTTTATGGCTTGTTTAGGGTCTACGCCTTGTCCCATCGGCGCAGCCCCTTCCCGTTTCCCTGTCCTTGTCTTTGATCAGCTTGACGTTTCAGGCAATCCCTGGCAAAGTGATTTTCTCCCATGCAGTAATTGCAATGCCTGCACGAAGATTCCTTCCCATTTTCAACACAATTCTTACAAGCACGGGATGTTCCTCTCGTTTCACTCTGTTGTCCCTTGGTCCATCTATAACGGTTGTCTTGTCTGGGGGTTTCCTCTTGTTGGTTGGTAGATTTACTGGTTGTTTTCTTGACATCGGAAAGTTGCTCTTGTAGTGTCTTGATTTTAACTTGCATTGCTTCAACCGTTGCAAGAATGTTCGCATCTGCACCTCTGGTGGCACTGTTACTTTTACCCTGAGGAGTCTCTTTGTTTTTGGCTTCCTCAACTGATACAGACTTGACTTGAATACTGTTATTCTTCTTGCCAATCCTTGCTTGTCTCTCTGCCTCTGCGGAGGAGATAGCACTCATCTGCTGTATAAGCTCCTCATCTGAAATGCTTTCTTTCTGCAAGAGGGGTCGCAATTTTCCAAGAATGTTGTCGTCTCTGAGTCCTGTTTC
The DNA here is from genome assembly GCA_964020215.1 of Aurelia sp. 3 sensu Dawson et al. (2005). Classification (NCBI taxonomy): domain Eukaryota; kingdom Metazoa; phylum Cnidaria; class Scyphozoa; order Semaeostomeae; family Ulmaridae; genus Aurelia; species Aurelia sp. 3 sensu Dawson et al. (2005). The sequence continues at coordinate 15,333,461 of OZ026580.1, read as the reverse complement.
CAGTGATCTCAAGAACATTCCCTGTACAAGAATAGGGTCATATCTTAAAAATGCATCTGCTTCTTGGCTTGCAAACAAGATCTTTTGCCTTAAATCTAAACATCGTAGCAGGAAGGCTTCTGGGGTTTCCTTTTGCCCTTGACAAATTGTGGCCAGTTCTTGATACAATTGTGTTCCACTTTTTTCCTTGTAATGAGACATCAAAATCTGACGAAGGCGTGGCAGTGTGAGATCTCTAACTGTCTCTACATAGCTTCTGAGTTGCATTCCAGGCTTCATCGCCTTTATCACAGCTTCTATGACTTCCTTGTCAGTGTATCCTTTTTCTATCGCACCTTCAATTTGCCTTGAAAGAGATACAAAGCTCAACTGATCTCCTTTTCCCTGCTCACTTATCTGCCCATAAATTTTAAATTCACGGCGAAATAGAGAATTTACATTTGGTTGCTCAATGGGTGTCCAAGTTTGTCCGACTTCTGGGTTTGCATTGGGTGTCCATCTTTTTCCTATGCCTGGGCTTACATGAGGCTGATTTGTGGGTGACCATCTATGCTCTTTTGATAACTTTGCCTTAGGTTTCCCAATGATATCCCTTTGACTTGGCCCCCCTTCTGCTCCATGGAGTACATCTTGAATCTCTTGTAATTGATTCTCAAGGAGTGACTCAAATTTCTGACGAATTTGCACAATCCTTTCATTGACATCTTCTTGATGTTTCTGGGATCTAGGGTCTTCCATTTCCAGGTTCCGGTGTCCATTCCCCGTTTCCTGGTCGTCTATTCCCAGATTTCGGTGTCCATTCCCTGTTTCCCGGTCTGCTGGTCTACCTGGTCTAAATCCTGAGGTTCCTGGTTCCTGATCCACTATTCCGGTCCGCAAAATATCATCGATCCCTGATCCCGTTCCTCCATGACCGTTCCCATTCTGCAAATCATCATTTCCGTCTTCATTTTGATCTTCGTGATCATGCCCCCGTCTAAAGAATCGCAGCCATTCATTCAAATTCTTCACATTTTCCGCTTCAGTGTTTTGATCGAGGGAAGCCCCTACAAAGTCACGAATTTCTTTGAGCAATTTTCGCTTGTTTAAATTGTCAGTTTGGGCTGTATCAAGTCCAATATGGCTAGAAAAATCACGCAAAGTCTGTTGATCAGTGCTAAAGAGCAACAGATCCAGGGCTTCATACGTTTCCTCAACCATATCGACAAAGAGCTCAGGCCTCCCAACTCACAAAATAAACACGATCAAAATGTTCTCGAAATGACCAATCTACATCAAAACCAACGGGCAAGAATCGAGAAATCAACGAGAAAATAACACAGATTTCATTGCGGAAGTATCATGAAAGTAATCGAATCGAATTGATGAATTCAACAACGAATTGAGAAATGCGACAAAAGAAGGTATTGTGACTGACATACCACACAGCAACGTTGCAAACCTTTCTCTCCTCGGCTTCGAAAACCGTTGGGCGCCAAGAAATGTAATAATCCTGCCCGGCGCATTAGGACCAAAACATTTAATAAAATTAACACAGGCTTCGGAGAATCTTCATAATCATTTCATCAATAATTTTGTACAAACATTGTCGTGTTCGCAGTTTCTATCTCGAATCGTCTGACTTCTCCTTGCTTCAACTCTCACTCGAATCGTCTGACTCCTCACACTTCAAAATCGGGGGGTCGCGTTTAAAACAATTAATACATTCAGATCTAACTCTTAGATGTCCACACTTACCATTCTGAACGCCTTCGATATCACTATTTGCTGTCTCAATATTGGCATTGCTATTGGTGTTCTCTGAGTTACTTGATTGTGTTCTACAGTTTGACTCCACAACATTCAATTCAATTTCTTCTTCACTTTCTGTTGCAGATGTTGCAGACTGTTTAGAAAAAATGAAATTACGATATTTTGAAATTCATCTACACATAAGTTCAAACCTCTTTATTAAAATCTACGATATTGTGATCCATAAACCCTGACAACTTAAAGGCGCAATGTCTTGAACAGTATTGTTCGGCATCCGGCGCCTCCGTCGATGACCTTGCATGCCAATGCGAAACAGATTCAAGTATCCATCAGTATCGTATCGTATGTGTACCATTTTGTAGGTGTTTATTTAGTTGTTGATTTAGTTGTGTATTTTTATGTGTTGGCCATGGGGTAGACATTGTCTTTTGCTCCTCTTGGCATCGTCCTTGTAGTGTTGCATAGTAGTTAAAGTATAGTAGAATGTAGCATATATTGTAATATTTTATATTAATATCAAAAAAATTACGATATCATTCAAATCATGAGAGATACTTTTATTTTACTTATCATAGTTAAAGCTAATGCCAGATACAAATGGGTGATTAAAACAAAATGAACAGTGTTAGAAAAAATACTGTCTCTGGATATCAAAGCAATATATGTCGTATTTCATTGCTAGTACACTTTTTCATAAGAATACTAACAGTTTTGTCCAGCTTCGATATTTTTAAGATTTTTCACTTTTAAGCTTGGATATATTCATAAAGTATTCCTATTTTTTCAATCTGGTTTCAGGGGGAAATGGTTAAATGATGAGTGTCTAAATGATGAAGGGTTTCATCAAACAAAATTTTCACATCTAAGTTAGCCACTGACTAATAGATAACCAGTTCAGTTTTGAATATTGAACGCATACTTTTCATTCCATTCCCCGCGAAACGCCTTTGACTTCTTTTACTCACTCGGTAGATCCTAACCCTATCTTGGTTGGGGAAGGGGCAAGTTGAGTGGCCCTAGCAGATTGTTAGTAATAACTCTGGCAGGAGAAAGAATCTTCTTGAAATTTTTTTACTGTTTGCTGCTGCCTATTGTGCTGCTACTCATGAAGTTTCATTGAAATGCTTTTATAAATGAGGGGAAGGAAGAAAATTTTCCGGCGCTGACCCTGTCAGAACCGCTAATTCTCAAATCTTGACTTTCGCGAAAAAAATTGCAGAATCACAATATTTTGGAAGTTTCTTTTGCAGAATAGCATCGCACGATTATGATGTGTGGATGGATGGAAAGTTTTGCACCAGATTCAATTTTATTGACTAATCTTAGGCTAATTTCTATACTTTCACTTAGTATATGCGTGAGGCTATTAGCACACTAAATCTACCTATTACCAATCAAGACCTAGTTAGGGGGATTTGTCACCCCCAGCCCAAATAGGGCATGCCAGATAGCCAAGCCACTATAGGGCTAACTAAAGCCGATTGACCGCTAGGAATCAAGAAGAAAAACCTCGATGCAACTAACCGTAATGGTTTTCCATCTCCGTTCATTTTGATTTGATTGAATGCACTCAGAGGTGTAGAATCTTCTCTTCCAAAGAGCAAATCGCATTGTCTCTTTGGGATCCTGGATCTGTCGTTTTTCAAAAATCGCCCTTGCTAACGGCTCAACATTTGTTGCAGACGTGTAGTTTAACGTTGTTTGCTAGACAAACTACACAAGCCTCAATTTTCGACACTTAATGGTTTTGACTCTAAATGAGCGATTAGCATCTGAAAGGATGCGTGGAGCGAATGCAAGGGCTCATCTGATTTTTCTATTTTCTCTTGTACATGATATCATATAACTCTGTTTTCTCTCAGTTTGAGTGATTACCATTCAATTCAATTAGCGATGCTAAGACATTTTGTATTAAGTCTAATTTGACTCAATACGAATGACTTGTACTGATTTGTAGTGTCGACTTTTACTTGATGTCCTTTAGAAATATGGTTGAAAGGAATCTGTAGGCTTCATGACAAATAAATGACTTACTGGCTTGCCACTTGATCCACTGCACCTGAAATAAATCAAATCGAATAAAGAATTTATCACGGCCATAGATCTGACATGCACCTGCTTAGCACTCAGATTATGACACTTTCAAGAAAATATTGATGCGGAGTTAAAATCCTTTTTTTTTTCTTATAAAAGATACATGTTAAAAGTCAAGCTTTTTTCAGAGATTGTTCGATTTAGGAAGTTTGATTTATGCCAAAGGAGTTTGATTTTCTCTTTCCTCCCATTTTCCCCTTGACAATTTGTTTCTCCCACTCAGGGGTGGCACAAGCTTTGAGAAAGAGGGATGGACCAGAGGTGAAATTTATTGCCGGAAGGTATGCCTAATGTCTTTTATATCGTTTTTGCTTAGGAATAAATACCGACCTGAGGAAAGTGGGGTGGGCATGTCCACCCCAGTCCACCCCATGGCGCCGCCCTTGGTCCCATTTCTTAAAGGGAAAAGATTTTATACCAGTCAGTTACCTCTTCAAGAACTTGCAGCAAGAAATGAGCGATTTTAAAACAGCCAAGGCAACAACTACTGCAACACCTGAAGCCACAATGATGAAAAGCTGCTTGTCAATTTTTACATTTTCATGTTTGGTGCTTTCACTGTTGGTCTGCGAAGACAGAGAAGATTGTATTACAAAGTTGATATGGATTTCACTCTTTCCTCATAGTCGTCCTGGACTTTATTTACACTCATTGAATACGAGCACACGAATGGAGAAAACACACGGAGAGGGACACTTACAGTGCCGTTTTTAGTGTGGTCTCGTCCAAACCTTATGGTCTTGAAAATTACATATATGTTTCCTTTTCTAGCAGTCCACGTGCATTTCTTTCGGTAAAGCCTGCATAGGGCTTTGAAGTGCATTGAAGCCAACGTACAACTTTGAAAGTGATAAAAAACAACTTCTGAGGGAAGGACTATCTGCACAATTAAGGAACGTGGAAAGGGCGTTCTCTTCTGTTTAGAAGACCGTTGTCTCAACAGTTCTTCCTTGAAGAAATCTCTGACTCCTTATTTCTTCAAATTGTGGTCTTGTGATGGGGATAGCCGTCTTGAGCAGAGCAGATCATGGCAAAGCAGGGCAGAGCAGGGCATGGCATGGCAAGACAAGGCAGGTCAGGTCAGGGCAGGGCAAGGCAGGGCAATAGCGTCGAATCTTTAAAGAAGATTTATGTAAATGAACAAAATCGGCTATTTATACCATCCGATTCTTTCCGATTCTTGCACAGTTACATATTGATTAGGTAGGATAGACCCAGTTGTTTGAGCGCGAGCGAAGAGAGCGCTTCTACTTCCTAGTCTACAGAACATTCCTAAAATTTGTCCGCACGCTTCGCTTATGCTTTAGTTCGTGTAAATCCCTGGCTTCTTTCAGCAACTTTGTGCAACTTTCTATGTTATAATTAGGTTCCCGTTAACTCTACACATAAGGACACACATAAGCATTTTTCTTGGAAAAAGCATGTCATTTCGCTAACTTCTTAAAGAAATTCTGAACAGAAATAGAAGCGGTCACTGCAGAGTGATTTTCCCTTCAGTGATTCCTGGTTTTTCATACTTAGTTTCCTTTCACATTCTTAGCTTTTCAGTAAATGCGGTGAAAATTTTTCATTATTATTTCTAATAAAGCAATTAAAAGGCCTTTTTGTGTTTGTTACCTTTGTCACTGACAGTGATGTTGACGATGTTGATATCAATGGTAATGTTGTCCATCTTCGTTGTTGCAAAACTCCAATATCGCGGTCGTTTTCATCTTTAATGAACTTTAATATCGCGGTCGTTTTCATCTTTGGATCTTTAAAGAAGATGACAGCTTGATCAAGGGGTGGATATTTGTAATCAGTTGCTTTCCTTGGCACTTCAGTTCAAAGTGATTAGTGACTGCAGACTTTTGCTGAGACTTTCAACGATCATTACATTAATATTGTCGAGAAATCAAGTGGGAAAAGGCCACAAAGCCTAGCAGACACAAATAAACAAAGTAGTGGCAGAGATATCGTGAAACTAATTCTCGAGCAATCTATATTAATATTTTATGAAGCAAATTTTGTTGCACGTAAAACTCGAGCACAGTTGAACCAATCCCCGCGAAACTTTCCAGATATCTTCGTCTTCACTGTACCTAACGCAATAGAGATTTTGTTTTTTCAAATTCACCCTAAATGCGGGGTAATGGGGCAAAGCGGCAAAGTCAAAGGATCGAGGGACTCCCCTTACGAAATGGAGGCTACAGAAAGCGAGGAAAGCGAGGAACGGGATAAAACAGGTTGGCCTTGGTGAAGTCCAACTATGAAGGTCTGTTTTTTATTTCAAAAGAAGAGGAAAGAGTTCCCATTGATCTCCTTAAGTCTCAATTGTATTTTGAGTGGGCACTGAATGTTTCGGGGTAAATTCCTTAGAAATATTTTTCAAAGTTAACAAAAAGGCCTAGGCCTATGGGCTGCAAGAATTTCTTTGTAAGAAAATGAGATTTTCAGCCTGCACTGAAAGTTTCTTTAACTGATCAGATTTCCAAGGTCCACGACAGTTCTGATGGACTGACGGGGCTACTGTGCCTAGGTAGGTTACTGAAATGGAAGCAGGCTTCACAGCTACACCAGAAAGACGGGTTGGCAACTGCCAGGTGATACTCTCCACATATATTAAGTCCTGAAGTAAGCCCCCTTTGGGCCTATTTTGCAAAAACAATTTGGGGTGAGGGCTTATTCGAGGGAGAGGGGCTTATCTAGCAGCAACCAAAAATTTTACCACCACTACACGTATCCCTTTTATGAGAAACTAACAATCTGGGCCAGTACTGAAAGTTCCTTAAATTATCAGATTCTTAGTGCTCGAAGTTTCTTATGAGTTTCTTAAATGTTTCATAGCAGTCTTCGTATTCACTTCCTGTTCTCTCATGAACATTTAAAAACAATGTTTTTTGAAGCTTTTCCAGTGTTTAGATACTATAATCAAGTACCTACTGAGGAATGTTAGACAGGAAACAAGCGAAAATAAAGTAAACGGTGTTAAGGATTCTTGAGCTATATTTTCCCAGACTGGAGTTTCTCCATTTTTGTGTTCTCAGAATTGAGTTTCTTATAAGCAGTTTCTTATGAAATTAGAAATAACGATTGTCAGTGAGTGCTGCGCAGCGTATTGGTTGCACAGGTCCATTCCCTGGTTCCGCAGTTTACACTCACTGAGTTGTGATGCATGACAAATCGGTATATTGGCTTTGGGTCAATGAACAACAGGAGAACAAATATGTGGCGTTAATGTTCTTTTGTTGCCAATACAAGTGAATTCCAGCCATTCCGATGCCATTTCAAAAGCCGCTGACGGAATGCCCTTTGCAAATTTGTTGAAAACAGACCTGCAAGCGTGGACAATCGATCGCCCACCGAAGCCACTGCGCAGGAACAGATGGCTGCTTCGCAGCAAAAATCTATGTACTCTTTCCCTTACTCGAGGCGGGTCAGTATGCGCAAACAGCAGATTTCATGGGGTTTGTTGTTTTTGAGGCAATACCCAAGACTGAGTAAGTCGAAAAAACAAGAAGAAAGTCAGCTAAAGAAGAGAATCAAATGTATTCACTAAAATAAAAAAACAATTTCAACAGACAGCAGCGTTCCCCACGGGGGCTTTCTGGCTAGGAGCATATTTTTGAAAAAATACCTTCGGGTGGGGGGGTCTCATTCAAGGGGCGCCTTTTTGAAGGTGGGGGTTTATTCAAGGACTGACGGTAGGATTTGCATTACAAAACGTTTCCCATGTTCACCCTGGGAATCCCTGTGTAGGCTCCCTCATAATAACTTTCTTTCGTGTTGCAGTTGTAATCACAGACAGCCTCATGTTTCCGTAGTAGACACAGTAACTAAAGTTAGAGTTGCGAAGCCTTGATCTCTGGGGAACTTGGTCATTATGTTAATAAATGTGCTCCATTGTAAATTTTAAGAATACAGTCGGGATATTTCACTGGAAAGGTATATAGCCAAGAGTCTCTTTGCTCAGATAAAGTGATTCCGGCTGAAAATGCCAACAGGCAGCAAATCCCTCCCCAAACAATTACCCTGTACGATGGCTGCGTCACACAGTTGAATCAGGAGTTGACCAGGAAATCCCACTCTTAAAGCAGGGTCGCCGAGAGGCTTTTGAGGCCTGGGAACAAAAATGCGGACTGAGGCCCCTACAAGGGAAGCCAGCAGAAAATGTTTTAATCGCTTTAAAGTTGGTGTGACAAACTAACTAATACCACCTATTTACAATGTAATCTACAAGTATGTCTAAATAATGATATTACAAGCTATATAACGTAATGGCCAGGGTATTTACCAATTCTACAATTACATTTTTCACCCATCCAGGTTCTATCTTTGTTTTAAGGGGGAGCTATACGTAACCATTTGTGCTTTTTTGAAATTTATTGCCAATTTTTGTTTGTAGAATTTTTCAATAGATTGAAGCCTTGACTATGCATCCAAACAATCCCTGTAGCCATGTTTTTCGTAAAACTCTGTAAAAGGTACTTTTTCAGGGAGTGGTCTGAAAAATTGATTGTTTGTTGCCATGGCAACCGAATTTAAAGTCTTTTGAAATACCCCCTTTTCCCACCCCAAGTGTCCAAAAACTGGCCCTTACGTCATTCCACACATAGAGATTTCGTTTTTTCAAATTCACCCTAAAAGCGGGGTAATGGGGCAAAGCGGCAAGGTCAAAGGATCGATGGACTCCCCTTACGAAATGTAGGCTACAGAAAGCGAGGAAAGCGAGGAACGAGATAAAGCAGGACTCGCTGGAATTAGTGGAAATAGTTGATAACTTGAACACTGCTGACCTAATCCTCACGAAAATTAGATACTTCACTAAATACTCTATTTCTTATAGTTTCCCCATAAGGAGGGGGAAAGGGCCAGATAAGACCTTAGGTGCCTGAACGATAGGGGATTTCCACTGGAAAGAGAGAGAAAACACAAAACACAAAACTTTATATTGTTCTTTGCTTTGCTCTTTAATCTGAAAAACTTTGCGGTGAATGGCCAGGAAACTGACTCATTCATTGCAAAGAATCAACGATTTATTTCGTCACAAAGTCAGCGCTCAACACAACAGATTTCTTTGTTAATCTGTGTATTTGAAAACAAAGGAGGGCTAACCGTCTTGACTTCCTACGGCCTTAGAAAGTCAAGGATTACCAGCCATTGAAATTTCCTATTCTTTGTATTGTCCAAATCACGCAATCAAGTGCGTGACAGACTGCCTTTAACTTTTCCAGCACAAAGTTTCTTATTTCTTTGGTCATTTGAATTGATCAATTTCTTATAGAGTTCCCTTTACAAAGATACGTTCATTTATTCAGTTGAATAAGGCTTTGGCCGGGGTGAAATCCCACCATAACGGTCTGTTTTTTATTTCAAAAGAAGGGAAAGAGTTCCCATTGATCTCCTATTTCCACAATTAAGTCTCAATTGTATTTTGAGTGGGCACTGAATATTTCGGGGGTAAATTCCTTAGAAATATTTTTCAAACTTAACAAAAAGGTCTAGGCTTGTGGACTACAAGAATTTCTTTCTAGGAAAATGAGACTTTCAGCCTGCACTGAAAGTTTATTTAACTTATCAGATTTCTAAGCAGGGGCGGATCCAGCCTTGAAGTTTGGGGATGGCCACGTGGAAGGAATTTGGGGGTCTGGGGGCGTAGCCCCCAGAAAAGTTCTACGTGGCCACGCCCTTCAGACTTTCGGAAAACGTGGAAAACGCCCTTTTTACTTCATCATAGATCATTTAGCTGATCATTTATACTTCATTCCTCCGGAAATACTACTGGCATTTTCGTGCAAAAGGCAACGGGCTGTCATTTGGGAAAGTAAGGGACCATGAAATTTTTATGATGAGCACCAGTTAGAGAGTGATTAGCGCAAAAATAAGCTCCGCAACCGTGTAAATGCAAAATTGCAATAAGAAATGACGCATACCTAAGAAATCCACAAGTAAAAGGCATTTCAAAGTTACGACAAAATCCTGCAGAATTTTCAATCGTAAGTTCCCAAATTCGAGTCACCAGCTATCAAACTTCTCATCGTTAATAAGTTAATAACCAGTACAACGGATGATTCTTTATCCCAATTAACAGGGCAAAATTTATCATCAAAAACCTTCACTGCAACATCTTAGTTCACTGGAATGTCTTGAATCACCCCGATACTTCGATAAAGTGAAAGAAACAAAAGGCTTTTAATCTCGATTTCACACAATGAAATTTTGTTAATCATTGTTCAAATTCAAATTCATATCTTTTTCATACTTCGTGAGTTGTTAGACTGTCCTGTCGCGTTTATCTATAAATGGCAACAATTTTTACGAGAACTCTTACCGTTTGGGGGGGGCCATGGCCCCCCCGGCCCCCCACTAAATCCGCGCCTGTTTCTAAGGTATATTTGTATGAAATCCTAGCTCATTAGCTCGGCCTTCCATGACTGTTCTAATGGACTGACGGTGCTACAGTGCCTAGGTAGGTTACTGAAAATGGAAGTAGGCTTCACAGCTACACCAGAAAGACGGGTTGGCAACTGCAAGGTGATACTCTCCACATACATTAAGTCCTGAAGTAAGCCCCCTTTGGGCCTATTTTGCAAAAAAAATTTGGGGTGAGGGCTTATTCGAGGGAGAGGGGCTTATCTAGCAGCAACCAAAAATATTACCAGCACTACACGTATCTTTTTTATGAGAAACTGAGAATCTGGGCCAGTACTGAAAGTTGCTTAAAATTATCAGATTTTTAGTACTCGAAGTTTCTTACGAGTTTCTTAAATGCTTCATAGCAGTCTTCGTGTTCACTTCCTGTTCCCTCATGAACATTTCAAAACAACGTTTATTGAAGCTTTTCCAGTGTTTAGATACTACAGTGTAAGTGTAATCAAGTACCTTCTGAGGAATATTAGACAGGAAACAAGCGAAAGTAAAGTAAACGGTGTTAAGGATTCTTGAGTTATATTTTCCCTGACTGGAGCTTCTCCATTTTTGGTGATCTGAGAATTGAGTTTCTTACATGTATTCTTTTCCTTAATCGAGGCGGGTCAGTATGCGCAAACAGCAGATATAATGGCATTTATTGCTTTTGAGGCAATACCCAAGCCTGAGTAAGTTGAAAAAAGAAAGTCAGCTAAAGAAGAGAATCAAAGTATTCACTAAAATAAGAAACAATTTTAACAGATAGCAGCGTTCCCCACGGGGGCTTTCTTTCGGGCTGGCTGGGGGAATATTTAAATAGGGTTTGCATTACAAAACTTTTCGCATCTTCACCCTGGGAATCCCTGTGTAGGCTCGCTCATGATAACTTTCTTTTCGTGTTGCAATTGTAATCACAGACAGCCTCATGTTTCCGTACTAGACAAATTAACTAAAGTTAGTGTTGCGGAGCCTTGATCTCTACGGTAATTGGTCATTATATCTATATCAATGTACTCTGATGTAAATTTAAAGAATACAGTCGGGATATTTCACAGGAAAGGTATGTGGCCCAGAGTCTCTTTGCTCAGATGAAATGATTCCAGCTAAAAATGCCAACAGGCAGCAAATCCCTCCCCAAACAATTACTCGGTACGATTGCTGCGTCACACAGTTGAATAAGGATTTGACCAGGGTGAAATCCCACTCAGAAAGCAGGGCCACCGAGAGGCTTTTGAGGCCTGCGAACAAAAATGCGGACTGAGGCTCCTATAAGGCAAGCGAGCAGAAATTGTATTAATCGTCAATCAAATCACATTCAATCAAATCATAATCATGCTTTAAAGTTGGTGTGACAAACTAATTAATACCAACTATTTACAATGTAATCTACAAGGATGTCTAAAAATGATATTACGAGCTACATAACATCAAGGCCAGGCTATTTACAAATTCTACAATTACATTTTTCACCCATCGAGGTTCTATCTGTGTTTAAAACCCTTTACATTCGCCTAAAAGGCATTTCAGAACATTTCCTGAAGTCAATATGTTAAAAATCTTTGATTATGAGGGCCCCTAGACCCTGAGGCCCAGGGGCAAATTGTCCCCTCTTCTCGGTGGCCCTGTCAAAAAGAACTGCTTTTTTATTTAAAACAGGCTGGGGAGGGTTTCCATAGATTTCTTATTTCCACTTTCAACTGTCAATTGAAACTTGCCGGTCCGCACGTTCTTATTTGTTTGGTCATCTAAGGGTCCATGAATTTCTTATATAGTTTCCTAGACTAAGATATGTGACCATTCATTCAATAGAGTCGATTATTGTCAGGTTTCAGGGTATCTTTTTCTGACAAAGTTTTAGTAGCACGTTGTTCTAGAACCATTTGTCACCAAGGGGATATATTCATAGGAAAGTGTTCTTTCAATGTTAATCGTTTAATTTCATATGTTTCGAGGAAATTTTTCCCGAATCTTTACAGAGTAGCAATGGCAAGACTATATTTTGGAGGAAAATCTGCAACTGGATAGAAAGGTTAGTGGGCATAGCCTGCTTCGTCAAAATGAATGTCAATGAATTACAACGACTTCAGGAAAGGGTAATAGCATGTGTAGGACAGGAATTGTCGCAATGACATCCTAGAATGAAATTATGGTGAACTTTGCCTCTGATTTACGCAGGTTGGTGGTGCGAAAAATATGGAAGACTGGGGAGAAAGTTACAAGAAAGCGTCTTCAGAAGAGGCTTTGTTAATGTTTGGATCTCTATTCAATAAAAAAATGAGGAAACGAGAAGCTTAGCAACAGAGAGATTAGTGTCTGTGATTTTAGAAAGTAAAAAGAGTAGATATTTACCGGCAAACTTAGGTGCTCTCTTGATGTATATATAGTAGCATTCTTATATGCCTCAATAGATTGCTGCAAGTGCTAGGACACGCAGCAGACGCCACTAAATTCATGTAATAGTAAAAGCGGCAAAGAGAAGAAAAAAGCTGTAAAGTACATGGAAGTAAAGGAAGAAATACGTCAGAAAAAGCTAAATTACCGCTAATATCAAATAAAAGCAGCAATGCGACCTACATGCAATTTAAATGGATCATATGCTGCAATGGTTTGCATAAAAGAAAGCATCAAGCATGAAAAAAAAATCCACTTGCCTTTTATAACGGAGTCGCAATCAATGACTATGTACAAGTCAATTAATCAGAGTTATGCCACCAACTATATTTGAAATTATAAAAGGGGTTGTCGAGCAATAGAGGGAGGAGCTGGAATCGGGAATAGTATGAAGTTATCTCGGAATAAGAACTGTCCAAACGGCAGTGGCGGAGCCAGACAAAAAATTGTGAGGGGTTAAAAGTCCAAAATTTTCCGACTTGGGGGTAAAAGGGTATACCCAGACATTTTTACTGCATTCTTCAATTACAATGTTACTCACTCTTTCAAAAGTGGGGGTGTATTTACCACCTCCTACCCTCCCCTGACTTTTCCACTGCCAAACGGTGGCTATGATTAAAATGAAATGGAAGATGCAGCAGAACTGTGCTCCAATTGAGCACAGTCAGAGCCATGGCTTAGATACCTGAAACTGAGTGAAGAGAGTCATTTCAAAACTATTATAAGAGGAGTACAGAAGAAAATGGAAATGATTCAATTCACAGTGAGTGCAGGATGAGAAGAATATTAAAAACTTTGCGATAGCTAAGTTTCTGAGGTAGATCACACTTAGAACTCTGCTTTCAAGGAAACGCTTTCTGAGTTAGAGGAAGCACAAGGAGAACAAAGGGGTTCATGAAAGTGGTATAGTAGAATATCTACAGAACAAAATTCACACGACTATAGTGATTGTAGCACATTTTGCACACGAAATGTTGCAATTTGAAGGACAGCTTAAGTACGAAATATGACAAAATACTAATAGAATGAAGGAAAAGAACTAAAAAATTGGAATAAAAGATTTATGTTGAGTTTGGAAATGTAGCAAGCAGAACGGGAAGAGGCAGAATGAAAGGGAAATGTTTACAAAGACAGCAATGAATCTTTACTCAGTATATACTTCGAAGTATTAGATAATACTTGAGTTTCCCTAAAGACTTTTCACCCATGGATTGTAGTGAATTCTAGACAACGATCCGAAAAGTTTTCGAATCCTATACTTGGTGAGCGGATGAATTTGACAAGCCAAAAAACTAAGTTGATGCATGACTATAAATACCTTTGAATAAGAAAGTATCAGCCTTTCCCTTTCCTGCTAAAAGTAATTCTACATTGTAGTGGAATCTTTTAAGACTCTGTTTCGTCAAGAACAGTGTTATACAGAAACAAAAAACAAAAGTACATAATAAAATGTCAAGACCCCATTAAGTCCTCTTCCCCAGGAGGCTTATTTCACCTCTAAGTCTACAGAACGAAGTTTGAAATGCAGCGGCATTTCTATAGGAAGACCTCATCCATTGAGTCAGTTGTCAATGCTAAGAATGATAGCATTTCCTCTTTTACTGTACATTATAGCCTCCGGAATTAAAAACACTCATTGAGCGCGGTATAACTATATGCACATCAAGGTTGACATTATTGTAGTTCAATAAATGTTACCTTGGGTACCAAACTCTATCTCTTAGGGAGTCTGGTACCCAAGTTACAAACATGGGAAACATTTAGGGCGATGGTTGAGAGCCTTTTGTGTTTCATATGAGTTGAAGGAGTAGATAGAATGGGCATATCTATAATTTTGCCTTGAAAGGAAGGGGTTTATTAGGCAAGAGACGTCATAGCACGGGACTGAACAGAGTTTCTCTTTCCTTTTGTAATCGTAATGAAAGCAAAGTACGACGGCGGGCCAGCGCGGCGCCGCAGGCGCCGCGCGGCAAGCCTAGTCTATATATATAAGGCAGGTAAACGATTATCCAATTAGCTTTGTTTCTTTTGTTTTCCATTGTAAATTTAACAATTAACACAATAGGAAGACAAAGGCATCATTCGATGTAATGACAAAGGGACCATTCGATGTGTATCCTTGTTTATTCATTTTTGATTGGTTCTAAAAACAATAGCTTTGGGGCTCACCACGGCTCACGATGTCATGCGCGTCCGCGCTATTATTTCTTGCACTTGTTCTCAATGGCCACTCTAATTTGCATATTACGTCACTGACATAAATCGTGAATGCGCATGCGATGTGGTGCCTTTTGGGGATTCCTGGAAGGTCATCAAAGGTCACAACTTTCCATGCCGTGTCCTAAGCAAATGAAGAGCAAGCTGACGGGACAAATGGCTGCCGAGTGCTGCCCAGAAGATCACTGCTACGTCGGCCTTTTTAGCTGGCCTAACTCAGATGAGAGCATTATCAGATCTAACGAAATTCGTAAACATTGCAGATTAAAGGTAATGTCTGCCAACATTTTCATAGCTAGTTCTTGCATCTAATGACAGAGGATCTATGTTTATTCTTACAGTCTTTAAAAGTTTACCTGCAGCTTAGCGCTAGTTTCAAATTGTTGTGGCGGCAAGCTGCAAAAAGTTGTACACTTTTCATTAATGGAAGTCTTCTATGTTGACCTGGAGCAGGGGGGGGGGGACTACCATAGGGGGTCTGGTATATATGTGCCTTTGAGAATTCAGAGATAGGACCCATAACCAGGGTCAAATTTTGAAATGCAATCCCATAAACAGGGCAAAATTCTGGAAATGTGACCCCATAAACGGGCCAAAATTTTCCACAAGTATCGTGAAAAGACTATGCTTTGTATCATATTAAGAGCTATATTCCTTTTTACGAAAGTTTTGGTCTTAATAGTTAGAAATAGCTGTAAATTGCTAGCATTTAACCATTAACTAAGGAAAATTTCTGTAAATCAGACCCCATAACCAGGGCCACATTCACAAAACATGACCTATAACCCTGGCAAAATATCGCAAACTGACCCATAAGCTGGGCAGGCACCTGTATACCAAGCCCCCTATAGGAGTTACTCCCCCCTCAACCTGGGGTAACCTGAGCAGTATTACAACTGCCAAATTTTAAGAATATCTAATTTCTACCTTCTTTGACATAACATCCACTTTGAACAAACAGTTGGTTTCATATTCTAAAGATTAAGATGACCCCAATGCAAAATAGTATTTTGATGTCAAAAGAATTAAGTGGGGTGTATTGCAATTAGATTTGGAATTCTACAAATAGGGTACAGCTGATAAACAAACAGTTATCATTGAGATGGGATGGTTGGTGGCTCAGGAGATCATATAGGTCCATTTTCATTATCAGTTTTCTATATGCGATCTTGGTAGTCTAATGTGAATACATCATTTGCAGTTTACGCCATATGTAATGTAACAATGTATTGTGCTTCTTGCTGGTGGACATGAAAATTGATGTCAAAAGTTATGCTCCATACATAGTGCTTCCTTTTGTTCATTGTTGAAACTTATTGAGCAAATATTTCCAGATCAGTCTAACAAAGAACACATTGCACGGGTTTACATGCTTTATACCCTATGTATTTAGGATTTTACTTTCTTCATGTCCTTTAGGTTCCTGGAGACCAGATTGGAATGCATGCATGATTTGGCCTCAGTGTAGTGGTGAGTGAAAGAAAGGGAAAGATGCAAGTGCAAGTAAAGTTTAAAGGATGTGAGGGTAAAAATAGATCCCTATCAGATGCAAAGAACCATTTGTTGTAGCTGCAAAAGTTATACACCTTATGAATGAAAGTTTTCTAAGCTGGCCAGCAGAGCAGACTGTTACAAGCTTGCCAAGGTTTTAGGGCAACCAATTTCTAGACTATTTCTATTTTTCAAAAGATTAACATGGGATCATTTAATGCAAAATAAAGTATTTTGGTGACAAAAGCATTATGTAGGGCTTATTGCTATTGAATTAGCAAGATTTTGATATTAAAGATAAGGTGAAGATGATAAACAAGCTATTATCACTGAGAAGGAGTGTTTCTTGGTCATAGATATGATCATACTTGGGTGCAGATCTTGGCCATCTGATGGGATTCCACAGCTGCACCGCATATTGATTGCAGTCATGAATCAAAAACAATGTATTTACCTTTGATTGGTAAAATTTATGTAGCAGTCATTTAAGGACCAGCCTTACAAAAATATGCTATGAAGAACTTCTACAGATAATCTGAAACATGATACACATTGAGAACTTACTGCATTTCTTTTATTGTTTGAGGCAAATACTGTATATTCAGGTCAAGAATGAACAAAATATAATGTGAGGTGTAAGCTCATATTACCAACCCACAAGCACATTGATCAAACTGATTGTCAAAAATTCTTTAAGTTCTTGATATTTTTCAAGAATCCTTCATTTTCTGAAGGAATTCTAGTCAAATGAAGAGACATGCTGGAATTTTTAACAGGAATTCACAGGAAATTAAGAATATTCATAAGAATTCACTCAAGGCAAAAGGATTATGATACTGCACACCTGCCTACGGTCTTTCTTTTGTAACACTTATACATATAAAGATTTCAAGAACTGGACAGTTCTGTGCATCACAAAGAGGTTTACTTTATGCCCGGTGCAGCAAAATGAAATCAATTAAAGTAATCTGAAAGACTGCATGCAGGCTAGCGCAGGCCTGGCATTGCTGATGTTCATAGGCTGCTATAGGCAGTTGAGGTGAATCACAGCCATTTTTTGCGAGTGAAATGTGGCAAGAAAATATTTTTGCTCTGTGAATGAACTTAATAACGTGAAATTAATTTTACAAACAAAAGGGGCTGTCACGATCTACCTGCTTAACAACAGACTGCACAAAACTTTCCACTTAGCACTTTGATGGGTGCATAACTAGAATCTACAACCACAACTACTGTTCACGCTAGCAAACCTATACACACTACTGTGGTGGATACACCATACGGAGGCGGGATGTTATGCTAACTTGATGGGGTATGAAGCTTGATGTGGTGGGTATGTTATACAGAGGTTACTTTTATTATGCTTACTTGGTGGGGCCTTATGCTCCGCCTCAGTATGGCGTATCCACCACATCAAGCATAATACCCCACCACGTTAGCATTATGCCTTGCCTTCATATGGCGTATCCACCACATCAAGCACAATACCCCACCATGTTAGCATAATACCCTGCCTTTGGATGGCATATCCATCACATCAAGCGTAATACCCCACCTTTGTATGGTGATCCACCACAGCAGTGCATATAGGTTCGCTAGCGTGCTTATTGTACGTTCAAGGTGGATCATCAGATATTCTTTGAAGCTCTCCGTAGGAGCTAGGAATGTTGAAGCGCGAGCGAAGCGAGCGCTTAACTTCCTAGTATTCCAATCATCCTGGTATCTTAGCTATCCTGCAAGATCCAGAAAGCCAATTTTCAACTTTTTCATTTCGTCCAGTTGAATCGAATGAGGAAAGGGAATTCCTAAAAAATATAGACAGTAAAAAGTCATCTGGGGAGGATAAAATTCTTCCATAATTTTTGCTTTTAGCCTCTGAAGAACTGATTATATACTATACCCCTAACTGATGCAATGAACAATAGTTTTAAGAAATGCAAGCTTCCAGATAAAGGAAAGCGAGCGGCTGCGACTCCATTAGATAAGGGTGAGCCAATTCGTACGACGGAGAAAAATTTTCGTCCTGTCAGTGTGTTGAACGCTTTCTCTAAAATCTATGAAAAAATAATCAAAGATCAACTCATTCCTCATCTTGATCGTAGCCTTTCAAAGTTTGTAGCGGCATATAGGCAGAAATACAACACACAGCATGTCCTGGTAAGGGTGATCGAAGAACTCAGAAGAAACCTTGACAATGATAATGTCGTGGGGGCTGTTTTGGTGGACCTTGTTAGATAGTTGAGTGAGCATATCTTGAAAGATATGCACGGAAGGTCTGCGTTCTTAAGATATGAAATTAATCGTTTACGGCGAACGTAAGAAAGGTAAAAATAACGAAGGTTTTAAGTTTAATTCCATTTCATGACTTCGAATCGTTCCACATAATGATATTCCACGTTATGAATAAATGAAAAATGATATCGTTCAGTTCAGCGTCCATTCGCTAAGAATTGCAAGTGGCGAGATGAGAAATACGATTAATTTCGTAAGCGATTGACTGTTCCGTTTCAGACTCGATTCTCAAGCGTTTATTTCGTTCCTTCAAATGCGATTATAAGTCCACGATTTATTTACAGCTATGTACACGTTTTCGATATAAACTGTGATTTCTTGATTCTCTCTAAGCGTTCGTTCACGTTAATGCATTGACTTGCGTTCGTTATGACTCTTGATGATTCCGTGGGTAAAGTGTTCTTGCTTCGAGACTTCTCACGTCCCTCTCTCCATAGGCCTCTCCAGTTCTTCGATAGGCGTGTCTCATCTCGCCACAGGTTGACCATACGAAAAAATATTCAGCAGACCTTTCAAAATCATTTGGCTGCATTCCACATGATCCACTCATTGCAAAATTATCGGCATATGGTTTTCATGAAGATGCACTTGTTTACATCTATTCTTACCTGAAGCGTAGACAATACTCAGTGCGTATTAACAACACATATAGTACTTTCTAGCAAGTGCTCTCGGGTGTACCGCAAGGATATGTTCTTGGTCCAATCTTATTTAATCTATACATAAACGATCTTTTTCTTTACATAAAGAAAGCTACCTTGCATAATTATGCAGACGATAGTACTCTAACGGCTTTTTCAAATTCTATCCCAAACCTAGTTAAAATCTTGGAACAAGAATCAATCGTGGCCATAGATTGACTTGAACGGAACCAAATGATAGCAAATCCGGACCAATTCCATGCTGTTTTAGTCACAAAAGGTAGAGATGACACAGTAGGGGAAAAACTAATAATACAAGGCAAACAAATTCAATCTGAAAATGCAGTAAGACTTCTGGGGATAAAAATTGATCACAGGCTAACTTTTGATGACCACATTTCCGATCTATGTAGAAAAGCCGCTGCGCAGCTAAACGCGTTGAAAAGACTTAAGGGTTATATGGATTTCAAAACCAAAGAAATATTGGTTCATAGTTTCGTTTTTTCAAATTTTAATTACTGCCCTCTGGTTAGGTATTTTTCCTCTGAAAAATCAGTGAAAAAGATTGAGAAGATTCATGAGCGAGCACTTAGATTTCTTTACAATGATTCTAGTAGTTCTTATGAAGACTTACTATCTAAGGCGAAGAAATGTACGTCGAGAATTAGCCGTCTAAGAACTCTTTGGCCTCTCAGAACTCTTTGTGTTGAAATTTACAAAACGATCTCAAAGCTAAATCCTCCCTTTATGCAGGATATTTTCAAACTAAAACAACAACAAGGTCAACAAGGAACCCAAATGAATTAATTCACCATAGACCAAACCAGGTTACTTTCGGGTCAAAAAGTCTCCTATCGCTAGGACCAGAGATATAGAATGCTTTACTTAAAGAAATTAAATCATCTGAAAACATTGAAACATTTAAGAGACTAATAAAACAATGGGACTGGCCAACCTGTGGGTGCAAAGTTTGCAACTATAGCTGAAATATGAATTTTACAGATGTTAGTAATTTGTTTCGTTAATCATTCGGTCTAGATTAGTTTCAATAGAAGCTATAGTAAAATTGAATTGAAATAAGATGACAACAACGAAATTCTCTAAACCAGTAATTGAAAACAAAAAACGAAGCTGCATAAGTTGCCCCGAAACCAGTGAGTGAACCCTCTCATTGTGCATGCGAAAGGTGGTTTTCGAGGGTTGTTATGCGCTCATAACGAAAGAAGGTAGGCAAATCTAAAGATCTGGCAAACTTTGTTCATTTGATTCAGGATCTGTGTGGTAATTGTTTTATTCAAGCCCTAAATAAGCGAGAATCAAATGCCTGCGGCTAGGCTTTTGAGTCAAATACTAAGTTCGAGCGTTAGATCCTCAGTCAGTGTTTTAGGCCCTTTTCCCGTCATTTTGCAACCATGAAATTTTTATAAAGTTCAATTTACCAATACTTCTTGTGACGGCAGGACAGCGAGACAAATCACAAAAATACTTTGATCTTTGACTTTTAAATAGAATTTGAATGATTCAATGCAGTATAGTAGTCTTGGTATTATGAACTTTCAAAAGTGGGAACTTTTTTCTGACTTACCCGGTATACCCACGCAAGGATTTATATCAATATCACAAATATCATGTGAATATTCTTTTCATTAGTGCTACTTGCAGCTAACTCTGACTAGATGCACCATTACCGTTTTCACTTCTTAGGGTACTACTTACCAGTAGCATTTCCTGGAACTTTAAAAACAAGGCAGTTCTTGTATTTCCTCCCTTCCAGAGCATCACAGCTTAATCTGAGTTTCACAAGATGGCCTTGATATGCATAATTAGGGGCAGCTCCATTCCACTGCAATCAAATAATAATGACCAAATTAAAGGCCAAAACGTTAAGACGAAAAACTTTGAACAAAACACTTCTCTCCAGTGGCGCCGCCAGCTCTGAGATAGCCAAAAGAAGTGGGGTGGGGGGGGGGGGAATTTGACGTCATTTTTCAATGTAAAGGTATACCCAACTAATTTTATGCTATTTTTCTTTGATAATTTTTGCCGACTTTTGAGGTTCGGGGGGGGGGGGGGGGAGTCCCCCCAGTCCCCCCGTGGCGCCAACACAGTTTCTCTCAGCCAGAATTGCTATTGCTCAAGAGTCAGACTTCTGAGAGATTCTCCTTTCCATTTGCAAAATTCTGAAAACGAAGAAAATTCGCTTGCGCTGCTACCTTGTTGCCAAGCACCAGACGCCTCTTCATGTTTTTCAAGTGGAAACCTCGTTTCAACAGGATGAATCAGAGTCTGCTGTTTTGAAGAATTGTGTGTTTTGAAGAATTGGGAAACATGTTTCCGTCTCTGCGAAGTCTGCCATTTTCAGATTTTGGTAGAGGGGAGTGACAAGGGGAGTCTTTGGTACCGGTACCAACTCAAAATGTACCAGGTTCTACCCAAATTGAAGGTATTGGTACCACCGATTTTGGGGGAAGGAGCTAATAACTGATAATGAATGTGGTACAGTTAATCATGAATACGAAAATTCTGAATGGAGGTCTTCACCAGTTCCTCATATGAGACCAATGGGCAAGACCTAACCATTCCTCACCACGTCACCGTGGCATCTGTGTCAATTTCTGCACTGTTAAAAGCTAAAATTTGTTCTAGGAATTCCAAAAACATCCATGGACGAAATTTTTAATGGTACCGAACCGACTCATATAGGCTTGGCACTGGTATCACTACCTTTGGCACCAGGTTCCATCATATTAGCACAATGTTGTACAGGTGTTGTACCAGGTACCACCCCCCTGGTACCATGGTACCATTATTCTGTCACCCTCCTCTAGGTAGGTTCGGAATGACCGAATAAACACACCCTAAGGAATTAAGAGCAAGCATGTCAAACCAGGAAACGAAAGATATTTCGCCCCAGGGCTTTCAACTATGACTGATTACTACTTATGAAAAGGGATGACAAATCGAAACTAAATGAAGCAAAGTACAAATAAATTTCCCCCGGGGGGGTACATAACATGTCGAGGGTACGGGTATGTGCCGCCCATATGGGTGGGTTTTTGGGTCCCAAATTCTCTAAACAAGGGTCCCTTTTTCGGCAGATTTTCCGTAAACAAGGGTGGGTTATCCAGAAATTGGCGAAAAATAGCAAAAAATGGGTGGTTTTCCGCCAAAATTCATCATAAAAGTGGGTATGACGGCAACTTTGGGTAATTAGAAGAGGGTACCTTTCTGAAAACCGGGCGGCAGACCCCCGTCCATCCGCAAGTCATGTACCCCCCCCCCCCCCCGGGAAAATTCCACGCAGTGACAGAAGCGAAAATGAAATTATAAAGGGTTGAATTCAAATATTTGAGCAATGACACTGTTGACAGTAAATGACCGCCTCCAGGAAAGAGAGTTCAATAAGATGTGGTTGTGGGATTTTGGAATTGACTTCAATGATCTATCTGCCTTTTGTAACTGGGCTCAAGGAGCTTTGAAGGTGATTGGTTTAGAGAACAATGCAACGATAAAAGAGAGCAGCTGGAGCCAGAGCGACCTTATTACAAATCTTAATCATCGCTTACAGTTTATGACGTATCACAGTTACAGTTTATTCATTATGATGGGACTTCATGGTCTTTATGTTGGTTTTCCTCACCACCTAATGAGATAGACTACTTCCATCACATCTCAAAGATAGTCTATCGATAACCGGTTGGATCCACAGTTATACCCTCGAATTTCGAAATAACATCTTGCAGACCAGCAGGCCTGCAAAGTTAACTACAATTTCGTTGTGCCCAATGGACTATTCACTTACACTAGTTTCCAGATTCACTAATTTGCACCTTATTATTTCTGATGATGATGATGATGATGATGATGATGATGATGATGATGATGATGATGATGATGATGATGATGATGATGATGATGATGATGATGATGATGATGATGATGATGATGATGATGATGATGATGATGATGATGATGATGATGATGATGATGATGATGATGATGAAGGTGTAGCTAATTTTAAATAAAAATGATGATGATGATGATGATGATGATGATGATGATGATGATGATGATGATGATGATGATGATGATGATGATGATGATGATGATGATGATGATGATGATGATGATGATGATGATGATGAAGGTGTAACTAATTTTAAAGAACAAATATTAACTCAAAACACACACTCACTCTTAAAACCATGTAGTTGCTGTTTCCAACTGATTCTACTGCAAAGTCTTTCTTGTCAAGGAGAGCCCATTCTCCAGTGCTCCACTCCCAAAACAAGGATGCATCCACTGCGCATGATCTAAAAACATGAATCTTCTTCTCTTTCTCTTGTGTAACGTATTTCAGTAAACCTCCAATTTGCTTGAATGCATTGACTTCATTAAGTTTTATCGCTGGTACGTGCGTCTCATTAGGTTTCAGTGCGTTATCCATGAAGTACCGACACTCTAGAAATTTAATGACAAACAATTCATTCAATTTTAATGTTTCAATGTTATTTTCCGTGGGGGTCGTAGGGGCTCCCAAAAACCGTAAAACCGCCTCTAAATTCAGCTAAAACCGTCACAACTTCTTTTCTACTTTATGCATATATCACCTCGGTTCTATGCTGCAGACGAATGTATCCTTTTCATTCTCGTGACCCCAAGAAGAGGAAACTAAGTCCAGTGCCTTAAAGGGAGTGTGCAATGGTAAAAAGGCTTCTCTATAAATAGAACACAAAAATGCGCAAACACGGCATTGTTTCGCTTATCGATTATCAACAACACGTGTGGGCCATCAATTTCAATTGGCTACTTTTAGATTTTTCTGCTCTGTGCAAATGCAGGCTTATAGCCTTGCACAAACCCTTTAAATCCAGTGGAAATGGTGAAAATTTGTAGAATTTTTCCCCAATTCATATCGTTTTGGCAATTATTCGTAGCTTTAACTCCAATTCTTTGACAATTTGACTTCTTGAGCCATATTCTTCGAATAAAGTTTGTAAACCGTTCAGAAAGATTGGAACCATAAAACCATCATTTCTAAGGCCAAGAACCGTAAAACCATTTCAGAAAAGGGTAGAAACCGCGAACCGTCATCCCTACGACCCCCACTCTATAGCGTGAGTAAACAAAAATTTTACTCTCTGTAAAGGTAAATTAAAGTCTGACTCATGTTGGACGCTAGACTAGCTACAACATTTGTTAGTAAGTGCAGCGTTTTGGCAAATGGAAACAAACTGCACTATCATATGGAATAAAACCAATAGACCTTTACCATTCTGCTGACATTACAAGAAGCCTTTGCCCTCCTGCCCCCTGTCTCGCGACCCCTCATTCTTGCAGTCAGTTCAGTTCTGTTGGCATTATATCACAAAATGACCGCCACCCTCCCCCTCCCACTGTCGGAAGACCAAAACGAAGTCAAACAAACAGACAAACAGACAAGCAAGCATTCTCTCCATGGAATAAGTGACAATTAAGATGTCCTTGACGACACCGCCTCTGATGTTTTCGTTATTGTGTGATAAAGATAGATTATTTAGAGAGAGAGGAATTGCAGGATTGTGATGTTTCCACAAACAGACAGAAAGTAAATGAGAAAAAAAGAAAGTGAGAAAGTATAGACAGAAAGAAAGAAAGAAAGACGTATCGCAGCTTGCTGATTCTTTTGAAATATTATGCAGTTGACACTGCAATGAAATCTGCGATAACTCTGTGCGTGCCAGGGGATTTTTTAGGCTTGTTTGTGCCCCCTCCTTTTCTCCAAAATTACAAGAGATTAGCCTGTGTCGTATAGGGTCTGGAACACAGGCTACAAGAGATAAGACTTACCAATATTGGTTTTTAGACAATTAGCAGTTCAAATATAACAATAGCAATTAATGAGACACGCGATTCGTTGCCAGGCCACCAAACAACAAAATGAAAATTGGCTACTTTATATCTTCTCAACAAGAAAATTCTACTGCTCAACCGATCTTGTGCAAGCCTTCCCGATCTGACCTGGAGGACTGGAGAACAAGCCTTGTGGACAAATCCTTGGCCATGTGGAAACCACATCGTCCGCAACGAGTTCTAAAAGTGACATTTTTGCTACAATATCGGTTTTTTGGAGTTCTTGAATATCAATCATTTTAGATAAGATAATCACTGTTGTTGTCCTACGCGTAGACCCATAATTGCAAAAGAAGAAAGGGTCTGCGAAACAAAGATCAAAGGCCTGCTAAAGGCAGTCTGTCACGTCTCTGATTGGCCGCGCCAAAGTCAGCTCAACACAACTGATTTCTTTGTGAATCTGTGTATTTGAAACAAGGAAGGGCTAATCGTCTTGACTTTCTACGGCCGTAGAAAGTCAGAGGATTAGCAGCCATTCAATTTCCTATTCTTTGTATTGTCCAAATCACCCAATCAAATGCGTGACAGACTGTTAAACAAAGGCAGCATAAGTTAAGCTTCTAGAAATCCAGAAACCTCGAACGTAGCAAGCTTTTGCTCTTTGTTTCGTAGACACTTTCTTCTTCTGGAATAATGGGTCTACGCGTAGGCTATACTCTTGCAAGATCATATCCTGAGACGCATCGGAAACATAATTTCGTTCCGTCAATTAGTCAAAAATCTAGACTGAACTGATCCAAAGCACGCTTGTTATGGTCTTCACTGAAGGAAACTGCCGTCGAAACTGCCTTCTCCGATTGCAAACGTTGTTATGTTTTCTGATGTTTCTGTAAAAAGATGAATGCAGTGCTCCCTGCAAAGTAGCGGATGTTCAAAGAAACATAAGAACAACCATCCATTTATTGTTTGGGAAACACTCAAACTTTAGCCTACACGTATTTTTATAAGAAACTGGTTTATAAGAAAGTAGTACTAAGATGGCCAAAATTTTAAGAGACTCCAGTACTATGTCTGAGAAGTGCTAAGAAACTTTTCAAAGTTAAAAGCATGAATTTCATAGCAAATAGATCGTTGAACCTTTATTATTGGGAAATATTATCTAACCATTTGTGTTTTCAACATAACAGAACACTGTTTATTCCTATATGATGTTTTGAATATCAAGAAACTTATCTGTAGCAGTGTTAGCGACCACATTGACAATTCATGCATTCAAAAACTAAGAAACCAATTAAGAAACTGTTAGCACTAAAATGGACAAAAGTTCTTGTTAGATTAAGAAACTTTTAGTATTATGGCCTGGTCCTAGTTTCTTATAAAAAAAACGTGTATCATAACTAGACTGATGCCTTTTCGTCCCTTGTTTCCCTGCGTTCCTTGGTCAAGAGGGACTAATAACATTACTCTTAAATAGTGGGCCCACTTTAGGCCCGCGTAGGGTGGTTCCGTATTCACCAATCAAATCGCTAGAATTCAGTTTTTAACCAATCAGGGGCCGCTATTCAGAATGTTGTTGTTGTTGCTCGTAAAGAACGGTTGAAGAAGCCTGGAGTTCTCGCAGCTTCGATGGATCTATTTTGCTTCTACAGAGGAAGATTACTGTCTGAAAGGTATGCATTTTGCGTCTCGTACGTCAAGACAACACCATTCTTTGCACGAAAAGTTTCCTTTTCAATGTTCGAGCTCTTTAAACCAGATTTTGAAGCGATTTTGTTGAGTGTACGAGAACTCCCACCTATTTAGGCCATTTTGAAAAAAGTGGGCCCATTATATAAGCGTAATATTATGAGTCCCTATTGACCAAGTGATATCAGCAAATCAAAGAACGCAGGGAAACAAGGGACGAAAAGGCATAAGTCTATATCATAACGCCTCGATGACTTGACCAAATTTGGCAAACAAGTACCAGAACCTACTCCATGTTCTTTCTTTTCTTTATGATTGATTTTGTGTACAAATTGTTTGAGTCTCGGCACACTTTATGACTTTATGCACACAGCTCCTATTGCAATTTAAGAACCTCTTAAGCCTGGTTTCCATATGATCGTAACAGTCGGCGACCTACTGCGACGCATCGGCGACGTGTCCCCGATCAGTCGGCGACATATGGAAACGTTCACTGCTATGACCATATGGAAACCAGGCTTTAAACTCATCTCAACTCTTTCAATGCGTCCCCGTACTGTCCCCGTCTGATCGGCGACGTCGGCGACGTCGTTCAGGAAATGTTTCCATTAAAAAAAATCGTCGCCGATGTGTCCCCGAACCTGCCTCGGCGACGCATCGCCGACTGTTGCGATCATATGGAAACCAGGCTTTATTTTAAGAGAGAAATTCTGAATCAAATGTTGAGCTTCCTCGCTTCGTGCCATGTCCGTCGGGGTGGTGAGTAGACACAGCTGCTGACTTGACTGTCTATAGTTCTAGGTTAAATGACATCAAGTTTTGAAATCTATGTGAAAACCATTCGGGAGCGCCAAAAACTGGCCGAAGACAACAGACATGGTTTATGCAAGGTGGCCGGATAATTTTGCCAGTAATGCAATGGTCTAGCCTGAGAGCAGACTCTTCCAACCAACGGAAAAGTTATCTTTTCCTTTTGGTTGGAAGAGTCTGCGCGCAGGCTACAATGGCCCCCAGGGGGGGGGAACTTGGCAGTTAAAGGTGACGTACCCGTTGCAAATTTAGGGTCTCGAAATCTGCGATTTACTACCTCCTAGGGTCAAAAAATTTTCAAATTTACTACCGCTTAGGGTTGTGAAAATTGATATGATTAGTTCAGGGAGATTTAAGAAAGTTTGATGAACTGAATTGTTGTTGGTAAGATTCTGTAACGACAGAGATCAACCAGCTATTCAGAATCAAAACAAATTTCTGATCATTGAAATGATGGACCATTGCATTGACCATACTGTCATATACTCACACTAGGAGAAGGTCCTCCCATCCCAATCATAACTTTACTTCTACACCTGTATCATTTGAAAGTAAATAGAAGTTATTTTCTTTCTCATGTCTGTCATACAATAGCAGCATCGTTTCTGGAACAATGAACCTATTGTTATTGGTGCAAAAGGAAGCCAAAAGTTACTACCGCTTAGGCTAAAAGCTACTACCGCTGAGAGGGTTCTGCAACATTTTGCAACGGATACGTCAACTTGAACTACCAAGTCCCCCCCCCCCTGGGCAATGGCCCAACTCTGTCTTAAATTGATAATGGCAAAGTGACTTCGGTCTATCCAATTTCACAATCAAGATATTTTAGATGTATGGTTCCATCTCTCTCATAAGTGAAGCCTTGATGATTCGCAGAGGGCGTGGACTTGACCAAGTCTCACTTTCTTTCATCAGTCAACTGAGATAAAAGGCACTGCGGGGGAATGGAGAAGGAAATGCCCTTTCTCCATTCCCCCACAGCGCCTTTTATCTCAGTCGACTCATGAGAGAAAGAGAGACTTAGACAAGTCCATGAAGGGCTCAGCTAGTTCATTGAAAGCCCCAGCAGGAAGCAGGGTGCTGAAGCAAAGCAAATCTAGTCTAGAAACGTTAGTGCTACAAAAGTTTCTTTTAATAATCATTCACCCTGGCTAAACTCTTTCAAACATCAACTTCAGGGGTACTTCAGCAGAGGTTAAGAGGCATAACTTCATGCCACAAAACACCAAGACCATGAGTGCATGACAAATTGATAGTACAGATCTTGAAATGGCAAAGCTTTTTCAGATGTCGAATTCACGGGTACAGGGGCTTCTCGGCACTGACACAATGAAACAGGGAGAAAAAGAACCAATATCTTCGCCTTCGGTCGATTGATCTCGAAAATTTTTGCAGCAAATGAACCCCTAGGTTATGGTTCGTGTCGCGAGTCTAAAATTATGTTAGGATTAGGAACTTTTTGGATAAAAAGAGCCTAATGGATCACAGTGTGGCTGAGCTAGAAAGATCTTTGATAAATGCTGTTCAACAATGAATGGTTAAAGCAGGAATGAATGATGAATGCCATGTATGGAGACCTCTTCGCACGTCTTCATCAGGATGTGTGGCAATAAACAACCCGTTTGGTCTCATAAACTCCACATGGGTAGAAGGTAGAAATATGATGTCATTTGATGCTACCCAGCATTGAGACAGGCACGCCACTAGATCAGTGACATGGGCAGCCGCCACAGGTGGCTAGGCGTTTGAGGCGCCTACCCTCCGCAGGAACGAGGAATTGCAAACCCACGCGCAAACTACGGTTTGAAACCGAACTTTCACAGAAAGTTTTGAGCTACCCAAAGGAAACTCTCAGCACTCAAACACTAAAAAATGAGCAGGTTTTGCGAATTTTCCAGTGCTGGGTCAAAACAGCAGTTTCTTATGAAAAATACACATACCATTGGACTTTCTCGAAAATGAAATCCGTCTCGTAACTCATATAAGTAAAAGTGCTACTCACCATCTGAGATCTGTTTGTGACACTTGGAATTGTAAAAAGTGGAACTTTTTGGGCAAACACAGGTACCATCTATATGTCGGCACGTAGCTCGAGACAGATTGCAAATAGCGGGTTTTGCCTTACAGCTATCTGAAAATGATACAATGTCACCACTTTCTTTTCGATTGATGGATAATATGGATGATCTAGACAGCTTCAAAGCAAGCAGCAATGCTATTGAATTTAGGGAAAAGAGCACAAACAAGATATAACGAGTCATATTCAACAGTTCAAACTTCAGCGGTGTCTTCTCCCCAGTGCCTTTGTTCTTATTCTAAACTTCGCGGTAAAGCGAGCTTTATTAAATTCGGTTGTGAGGAATCGAAACAAGAGGGGTCTTTTGCAGTTCCGTTATTTGGGTTGTCATCGAATTCTTTCATGCGTCACTGGGCTGTAAGTTTATGCTAAGACCAAAGGTTCTTAATGCTTGAATACATTGAATGAATGCAATCTAATCACTATGACGAATGGGAAACCACTCTCCATCGCAGAGGCCGCATTTTGGAGATGAGAGCTTTCAGCATTCTCATTTTCCAACAAACAGCTACTGCGACGGAAAATGGTAGGGTAGGAAACAAAAAACTCTTTATCAACTGTTTTGAAATCTGGCGCCATTGTTGTAAAGAGAATGGTGACGGGTAAACTGTACCACAGTACCACAGGGGCAGCATCGGGTACCAAAACGCATAAGCGCAGGGGGAAATAAATTTAGGGGGCTGCCGATAACAGATTCATTGTTTACGAAAAGTTTGCCCGACTTTAGACTGATTTTCTGCCTGATTATGGCTGATTTTTGTAAATTTGTCCAAAGTTGGGAGGGCTGCAACCCTCCAGTCCCCTGTCTCCTACGCCTATGCAAAAACATCCCGTACTCAGTACCAGTAACGTCAGTGCCATGAGCCATAGGAGCAGCAAAACAGGGCAAATTCAAACAGAAAATTACACTTACCTATGAGAAAAATATTTGAAAAAAATCCCAATGAAAGAAATTGTCATTTTCCAATCCAAGTTCTCCAAAATGTCCTTGGAACTAGAGTTATCAGTGCACAGTACCGCGGGGGCCAATGGTACCGTCGGTCAATACCCCTCGTCAGCATCCTCTGTTAAAGCAGTTTCTAGCACTTGGTCTTATTGCTCTGTCATCTACTACTGTTATGGATAAAATATAGGGCAAGGAAACATTCTGATTATTGCCAAGGTGAGGTCATTCCAAAAACTAGGGTGTGGCCTTTGAAAATTGTTGTGGACCTTTCCCACTGCCCCTTCCCTAGTCTCTTTCCCATTGCCCTCTTCCCTCCAACATACGCTTCAAGTTTTTGAGAAATGACTGATGAAGAAATTAAGCAGAAAAATTAAATTCCTATCATTTTTCTGCATAATTTCTTCAAATATTTGTAACAAAGCTGTGCTTCCGCTTACTATCTTCAATTCTTCTTTTATCACTTCTTTACACCCTTCTTCACCCCCAAAACTTGGTAAGTAGATACATATGTATCTTTTTTCAGCCGAAACATATCACACAAGCATGTGTCGGTTGGTAAGGGGGTTCGGTTCATTCGAAACTGCAAATGGTTACGTTGTTCCAATAACATGTTTTGTGCAGGATTTTAGGCAGAGTGAGGAATGTTCGTAAAATATTCTTTGACTGTTGCCCGGTTTTTTGTTCGCAAACTCACTTTTTGGCCCTGGCGAATACGAAAATATAACTACTTCCAAGATTGATCCTTTGAGCCTATCCACGCTGCACTTAAGGTAGTTACACTACAAATAAGCCAACTTTTGTATTAAAGATGGTATGGACCCAATTTCTTAATAAATTGGCAACCAAACATTGGTGACAAAAATTTTGCCAAAAAATTTGCATGAAATCACATAATTATGACGTAATTTGCATAACAATGGGCAGAAAATGCTAACCTTTTCATGCCATATATTTTTGCTTATTTGTTGACCTAACTCTATGAAACTTGGCAGACATGTTGAAGAGACTCTGATCTAGGGACAAGACTATTCATATTACATTATCTCAATTTTCAACAAATTTATGGCTGATTTTCCGAAATAGTCACATTTTCGAAACTTGCACCACATGCATAATCGTGCATAAAATGGCCCAGATAATTCCAAAGGAAAAAATAATAGTCTTATCCATCAAGGAAGAGCAGCTAAGGGTATGTGCAAGTTTTCACAATATTCCATTGAGTAGTTTCAGAAATAACTGGCATGAAAAAATCAAAACACCATGAAAATTGCTTTTCCAGGAAATGCCTTTTTTAGCTATGTCATACAATAAAGTTCAAATGTTTACCAGTTACATATGAATTTCTACCTTCTTTTCCCTACCCTTTGCCTATTAATCCTTTTCTTATGCCAGACTGATAAGTTTGGGAAGTGCATGCGGAAGATGCATGCCTGGCTATTGTTTTAAAAACAATAAATCAATCGTTCTTCCTTTGTTTGAAATTGTGCGCAGATATTCCTCCACGCCAGCAACTTAAACAGCACTTCAGGTTCTTATTTATAAGAGTTATAAAGTTGCTGTCCCCTTTCCTTGGCTTTTTCAGACTCAATTTCACGTTTTCTTGACTCTTCAGCAATTTTTCTGATAACCATTTTGTTTGTGGTATAAGCCAGGTCTTGGCCTAGGCTAGGCCTAACACTGAAGTGACAACACCTTGTAACTCTTCCTTTGACTTTTTTGTTTCGCTCCATCAACTGTTGAAAACATTTTAGACTGCCAAAATGTACAAAGAGGCAGCAATCACTTCCATTTCTATTTGGCAATATCTTCGGTTAGGAGGCTTTGCCTCTGAAATGTCAATTATATTCCATTTCCCTCAGTTGTATGTCAGGGGCCAAATTCCAACGCCTCAGCTCAGTTAGGCCGGTTGCATTTTTCTTCATCGGCGAACCAGTTTGATTGCTGGTCTCCTCTTTCATGGATTTGTTGCCATAGACGTACTCTCTTCAATGGTTTACTTGCAAGATAATATACCAGTTTTCTTTTGCATCTATATTGAGTGCAGACTTTCTTTCTTCTCGAGCAAACAGTAAACACTTTTTGAGCGTTGAAAGTTTTGTTTGACTGACTGGCCTAACTTCATCATTTATTGCAAATTTTCATCATAATCATCAGTCACCAGCACTAAAAAGAGGCTATCGTAAGTGGGGGAATGAGGACATTGATAGGCAGTCAAAAAGTGTTTTTTTTTGTGAAGATCCGGCAAAAATCTTTGATTTTTCAACAAAACATTGGTTGCTATGTTGTTGCTAAGAGGTAAAAATACGGACTACTACCAATAAATTCTCGTTTTTTGACAAAATTGCAAAGGGGAATGAATCCAAATGTTATCTAAGGCAAAGATAGATAGTGATAGCATACATTGGTGAATAATTTGAAATTTCAAAAAATTAACCGAAAATTGACTTTATTTGTAGTGTAACCACCTTAAGGAATCGACATGGCGACCGCACTTTAAGTTGTTAGGTTTTCGATTACAGTGTCCAAATTGAATTTTCAATGCTTCAATTAGATTTAGATTCCTGAGTCCTAACAAAGCTTTCCTGCGAGCCTTCACGTCATTGAAATCAGATTAGGCCTTGCCGCAAATCATTTATACGGCGTAAAGTTGGCGTACGATTTACAGTTTGCCTTTGGTAATGTTATCTTTCATAGGATTTATACAGTGTCGTTAAAAAACAGTGGGGTGGTGTTTGCCAGTTTCATTGATGCAGTTTACTTTGCAAATTCGAAGGCTAACTCAAATGTGAACATTTCTTTGTCAAATCGGTCTTTCTATTCCATGGTTACGAACGATTTTTGTGAAATGGTGGTGTGAAAGGCTCAAAAGATAGGCTATCAATAAACCATGGTGCTTTGCGTTGGAAATATCGATAAATATTTCGAAAAATCAACCGGATTCAGCAATACTAAGAATGTTTTGACATTGTACGGCAATAACAACTGTTCTGATATTGTTTGGATTACAAAATTGTTTGCTTGCCTTGAAATCTTTGAGTCCTTCCAACAAAACTAAACCAAAGATACACTTCTGGGAGTAAAAATATAAGAAACGCATTACAAACTTGTGATGATAAAAGCGCTCCAAATTCAAGAAACTTCGTACCAACCCATGAACGTAGTTGCTACTTCAAGGGCCAATTATATGAGGGTTGCTAACCTGGCTACTGGTTTGAAACTCAGCTGTCTTCCCCAGTCATCTTTTTGTAAGACTGACTATACGAATACATAAGAGAATGTACACCTGGGCTGAAATGTCAGCCCTGCTTGAGTCAAGCGGGCTGGGATTTCCAGCTTGCGTGAATGGGTTGAGATTTCTAATGTAATTGCAGTTTGTTCCACCCCGAGCTGACAACGTACATGAATAAGGTTTGCCGCTAAGTAGAGCAACATGAAGTTTCTCAAAGATGACAGGGTGCATTTCATGCACTGAGACTCGAAGATCTTTGGTCTTGACTTGACTTCTTTGTCGGCGTAGCGGCGTGGCGTCATTTTTTCAATAAAATTGGTTCTTGGCGTGACGGCATTTGGAAATCTGCCTACCTTGGCTTGAGTTTGAAATTGTCCTCGATCCTGTAGCAGTTTCTTTGATAACACATGTATTTCTTTTACAAGAAAGTTGGAATTTGGGCCAGTACTGAAAGTTTCATAAAATCATCAGATTTTGAGAGCTCAGATTATTTAGCAGCTTCTCTCTCCCTGAAAATTCCTGGCATAAGAAAAGTTTGGGCTCAGCGTACCTTCGGCGTAGGTTTTACATGGGATGTACCCTGGCAAAGATGGGGCGACAGTTGAAAGAAAAAAGCGCTCTTAATGGAAAGCTAGCGATTTCGAAGCCATTTTGAAGTTTAAACTCGAACGATCTTGGCTCGATTTTGCAGTTAATTTCATCCCAGGCCTGTCGTATAATCGCAGCCCACCAAGGCTGCAATGCCAGGCTGCAATTTCAGCCCTGGCTGAAAGCTCTCGCATAATCTGTTCAATGATTTTTGTAGCTATTATAACTTGAGAATATATTGCTTTGTAGGGAGGACAATCCGAGATTTCACTCTAATTCTCGATTTGCTGAAGTTCTCTTGTACATATACGCTGGTAGTGTGCTGTTTCAAGCCCGTGATCTCTGAAAGACCTGCAATTCTCTCGCGCTATCAAGCGCAGCCATATTTTGAATCAGTTTCTGTCTTTCAGTATCCTCTCCAATTGAAATAGAATCAAGTGTAGAGTCAAAAGAAGTAAAGTTTGAAAGTTGCAAATGTAACAAACAGTTGTGGACGATCATTTGCAATTTCAACAATAGGAGAATGAAACTGCAAGTTATTACGTTCTGATGGTCATCTATTCATTTAAAGTTTAAGTACATTAAAGTTAAAGCTAACCTTTCTAATTGAAAAGCTATGAGCTAATTAAGGTCAATTAAGTTAATAGCTAAACTCTAACATACAATGAGAAAACCTAGCAAATTACACATGAAAACAATTTATCTACAGAATCTAAAGCTGTGATCTAGACTTCACACAAACATGTTAATCATCCCAAACCTGGGCACTGCCAGAATTTCTAGCAAAAATCCGACCCCAATCCAAGAATTGTCCTCAAATAGTACATCCCATTCCAAGAACTTTTGTGCCAAAGCCACCCAAAACTGGCGTGCTTCCCCGTATGATCAGATAGTGAAGTATCCCTCTGGGTCCAAAACCTTGGAAGTGATGCCACAGAAGGCAGCATCTATTATGCTGAAAATTCAAGTACCATTAAAAAGTTGGGTTCCATAGATTATTAGTTTTGAAAATCTCTACCATACGCAACTGCACACTGCGTTGATGATTGGTCACAGAATTATTTACGCTATTTTCCAAATCTTTCTTACAACCTTTGCATACAATTCGTAATGCTCTTTTACAAAGTTTGCTTACCTTAAACTTAATCGTCCTTTCATCGAACATCCATACAAGTGAACAGTAATTGTACTCCGATTTGATGAATGCATCCATCAGCATTTCTAATTTTGATAGGATCTCTATTGTTAGAGAGGTGAGCGAGTGCATGCAGCTCTTGGTGTGCCTCTTTAGACTGATGCCTTTTCGTCCCTTGTTTCCCTGCGTTCCTTGGTCAAGAGGGACTGTTAACATTACTCTTAAATAGTGGGCCCACTTTAGGCCCGCGTAGGGTGGTTCCGTATTCACCAATCAAATCGCTAGAATTCAGTTTTTAACCAATCAGGGGCCGCTATTCAGAATGTTGTTGTTGTTGCTCTTAAAGAAAGGTTGAAGCAGCCGGGAGTTCTCGCAGCTTCGATGGATCTATTTTGCTTCTACAGAGGAAGATTACTGCCTGAAACGTATACATTTTGCGTTCTGTAGGTCAACACAACATCATTCTTTGTACTAAAACTTCGCTTTTCAATGTTCGAGCTCTTTAAACCAGATTTTGAAGCGATTTCGTTGAGTGTACGAGAACTCCCACCTGTTTAGGCCATTTTGAAAAAGTGGGCCCATTATATAAGCGTAATATTATGAGTCCCTATTGACCAAGTGATATCAGCAAATCAAAGAACGCAGGGAAACAAGGGACGAAAAGGCATAAGTCTAGTGCCTCTTTTCATAAATCTTCAACTTATTTTGTGAAGGTTGATCTTTCATTGGTTGCCAAAGGCTTTTCATGATAACTTTCTTTGATTGTGGAGTTAGCAATGGTTACCAAAGATTCTTTGCACCTTATTCCTAATCTAAGAAGGTGACATTTGCCTTCGTTAAGTTTAATGCACTTCTCTGAAACCAAAGTCTGAAACCATGTCAAAGCACTGAGCTATGGTCTCTAATCGAACAATCAAGTATTGAGATCTGAATTGCATGCACGGATAATAGTATCGACAGCATAGTTACAAATGGTAGTAACATTCACAATGGGGAAATGTCGTTTCTCAAAACAATGAACAAAAGAGACACTAGGATTGATCCTTGAGGTACACCTATTGTAAGATCTCGCCTGCCACTCTATGAGCAGTATATTTTGACCCTTCCTTTCTTCTTTGATAAATAGCTTTTGATAAACTTAACAGCAAATGGCATGCAATCCGAGACCATAAGCAGATGATCTGGCGATGAAGAGCTTGGGATTTATGTTTATATGATCAAATACCTTAGAAAGGTTCATCAAGGATTGCTCCTACAAATTCCTTGTCGCCAAGACTTGCTTTTGTTAAACATCCAACAAAACGTGCTGCGTGTTATCTAAGTTTCCGAAACTAGCCAAATGTGGAAAAAGGTACCAACATAATCAAAATCTTCGAAATAGCTTAAAGTAGCCTTATTGGTCTATAATTTTGTTTCTCATCCTGGCACAGCTCTACAAAAGGCACACACGACTGTATCGCATGCAAAATCTAACTTTACATGCCTTGAGTTGTATAGTGTTGCGTTGCGATGCGTAGTGTGGCTTGACGTTGCACTGTGCAGAAAGTCATTTCAGTTAGGCACAGAAAATAGAAGTACATCTCTGGTGAAAGCTGTGATCTGGATGACAGTGGAAAAGCCGTAAAGAGACCAAATAACAACCAGCCATAACATGAACTTTGTTCAAGTCATCGCTACCATCCAACCGAACCAAGTTTATTCAAGACTGTGTTGACAAGATACCGGCAAAATTTTAAAACGCTGAAAAATTTAACGGTAAAAAACTTGCTGGCATCTCCCCAAGAATTTGATGCCAAAGAAACGTACCTACACCTTGCAAATCTGAGCTGGTTGGAGTTCCGTTTTCAAATCCTGCCGACGAAAACGTACTGTTTTCGTGTGAACGGGGGCGCAAGGCCTGTCTGCCACAATGTTCACAATTTTCAAATGGTGTCGGTATCGCGTGAACGCAGCTTAAGATTGTCAAACAATTCTTGAAACGTTTCTGCTTTGCTGGTCGGGGAATCTGCGTTAAAGTTGTTCTCCCAAGAAAGAGCCATTGTCACTTCACTCAAGGGGTGAGCATTCTTGGGTTTAATGGTTCACATTCTTCACCTGTCGATGAAGTGTGTCCATTATTTTTGGATTTTGCTTTTGGACTCGGAGAAGGACTCTTTCTTCCTTTATCTGGGAAACACACAACTTCCAAGGACTTATTGAACTGCGATACGAGTTTCGCTACGTTTGTGTCATTCAGCTCAGCTTTGATCTGTTCCTCTTCGAGTTGCAAGTAAGAGTAAAGTTCATCTTCACCAATAACAGGCAGCTCATAATCGGAATTTCCTGTATTTTCAACCTCTGCAATGATCTGGAGCTGCGGTGTTACCTTCACATCTGGTTTTTTCATGTCCACATATTCTTCGGAGTCATCGCTAAATGGTCGGGTTTTACACTTGGGATTTACTTTGTCATCTTCACTGATAGCTATTGGCATTGCTCTTTCGGGAAGGGCATAGTCATAAATGTCATCTCCGTCATTTGCAATGGACTAGAAAAGAAATATTTCATACGTAAAAGAACCTAAGGTAGTTTTCAAGGAACGTCCGAGCGGAATGCTAGGTCCTTTCTGCCTCTGGCAAGTCTGGAAACTCTTTACACAGGTATTGTTGAGCTCCACTTTCGATACTGTTGTTCTGTCTGGGGTTGTGCTGGATCTACGGATATCAACCAGCTGCAACAGTTACAAAATCTGCTGCTATAATCATTACAAATAGCAGCTTTGATACCCTAAGCAGATCACTTATTGCAGAGTTGGGCTGGCAGACAATTGAGGAACTCATTGGCAATGAGTCTAAAACAATGGTTTTTAAGTCGCTGGACGATTTGGCGCCACAATACCTGTGAAGCCTCTTCACGAAAAACTCAGCATGCTCCTCCCGCAACCTCCGGAACACTGAGACTGATCTAAGGTAGCCAAAGAAACAGTCAGCAAATGGGCAAAAATGCTTTTCTTACCGAGGAGCTAAAATATGGAATAGCTTTCCTGGTGAGTCAAAGCCAGCATCCTCCCTGAGTGGTTTTAAGAAATCTAGAAAGGGTTAATTTTATGTTTATTGTATATATATATTGTATAATTGTAAATAGGCTTTTAGATTATGGTTTTTTATATTCTAGTAATGTTTTATTTCTACTGTAAATTGTACGTAATTTTTTACCGGAAGGCCCCTTGAAAACGGCTTCTGCCGAAGGGCTACCCATCTCAAAAGATTTAAATATGAAACATGAAAGTTTCATATATGAAATAATATGCACTGGTCAAGCTCTTTCGTGACTGCACAATATAGCTCATTTAATGACTCACAACTCCTAAGTGGGAAGATGGAAGTCTTCCTCCTCCCCCCTTCGCTTTTAGTCCAACCCCTCTTTTATCAATTTTTGAAAAAAATGAAATGATAGGAAAAATAATTTCTGAATAAACATAACGAAAAGTCTCAAGAAGTGCATTCAACAGAACCAGAGTTCATCAGTGCACGTATCAGTAACATCACTGTTCACATAAATATATAACAGAAATGTGTTTAGCCATAGTCCCAATATGGTTCAGCTAAGAAAAGGGATATTTTCAAATTCTCCAAACATCCCCCCCCCCGATTGCTCAAGCCCCCCATTATTGTCATATCGAACCATTTCGAGCACCCCGATTATTCTATCCCCCCGTTTATGTTGTAGGATTGTAGGACAAAATATGTGTGGGTCAATTTATGTGTAATTATTCTTTTTTATGTAAGTGTAGCCTCGTTTCTATCTGTATATATAATGTAGTCTTTTGTTTGATAATCAGTCAGTTCTTAGCCTCTACGCGAGTCGAATGTTTGTTGCTTTTCGTCTTCACAAGCTAACTGCTCAAGGTAACAGGTAAGTTAGACCTTGTTATATTTATTCGGTACTGGCGAGTATGAATGAGTTCAGTTAACTGAATCTTAGCCCCGTTTACACGGGAGAAAAAAGGTACGGATCCAAATAGACCCATACCTTTTGGTAACGCCTATGGTGCGTTCAAACGGGAACGGATTTTCAAATGTCTGTGTGTTTTTAGGGGACCGGATCACAGAATGAAAATAAAGGCAGAAGGAAAACTCTATTGTCCCCACAGCGCAACTAGGAAAAAAAGTTTACGTAACTGCGAGCGAAAACTGGGACGAGTTGTAGTTAGTCTAAAATGAAACATTAATCCCAACGACAACAAGAACAGAGAGGAAATGTGCATAAAAAACTTTGACTGGGAAATTTCTCAGTTATCCAGCAAACCTGCACTGCCTCCATTTCTATGCACGCAGCGGCAACATTTGAGCTAAACTGACATAGGAAGGGGAGGGAAAAACATCATATATTTGAAAAATGAATAGAGGATGCCTGCTAAGTCTCAGCTTAGCAAGGAGTTGATTCTACGGTTCAGCACTTCGATATCGATTTTGTTTGTGTCGCCTGGGGGGATATTTCCCTTGAAAACCTCAAATCTTTGGCCGTATTCCAAAGGCTAGGGGAGTTGTAAGCAGAGTTTCACGTGAACCGTGAACAGGTTACATTTGTGTTG
The DNA here is from genome assembly GCA_964020215.1 of Aurelia sp. 3 sensu Dawson et al. (2005). Taxonomy (NCBI): domain Eukaryota; kingdom Metazoa; phylum Cnidaria; class Scyphozoa; order Semaeostomeae; family Ulmaridae; genus Aurelia; species Aurelia sp. 3 sensu Dawson et al. (2005). The sequence continues at coordinate 15,293,320 of OZ026580.1, read as the reverse complement.
CAGAGCAAGGCCATTAATAGTCTTCTACGCCATTGAGTTCAGAATTGGTCTTTACTTTGGGCATCAAAGCTGGTATTCGTTACAAGTCTTAAAATTCTAGTAACACTTCTGAAGCTTTTGAAACCGACTAACATTAGATGTGCTACAATAACTCCATACGGATGGAAACGGGACTCAAAAATATCTACTTGTAAGGTGGAAACGGGTGGAAAGACAGTACAACGTTTCCACAGGAGCCATTTGGAGAGCATTCTTCACATGTTTTAAAAATCTAATGGCTGTGGATGCCTAGGTAGATACCGCTTGCATCTTTCACCCCAATCTACTGTAAATGGGAGAATCAACGTACTTCGTCTTTTTGACGAGGTCCAATTCGTTATCACAGATTTTTGATTCAAATTTTCAGCAGCGTTATTGAGCGGCTGGTTGTTTGGCTTGGAAGAGATGAGCATGGATTGCGTTTAAGGAGTTCGTGAGCGTTTCTTTAGCCTTTTTATAGCAACTACGAGATATAGCTATGTTTATTCCTTTTAAGTAACGTTTAGCGAAAGCTTATTGCCCTTGATCCTTGAGTCTAGCCCTGTCCACAAGTTGCTCGGCAACTTTCGGGCAACTTGCAGTCTTTTGGGCAACTTTTAGGAATTTCGACAACTTTTGCAACGTTGAGCAACTTGTCCTTATTTTAGCAATATTACAAGAATTTTAATCTTTAATGATATTTTGTTTATTCTTTGTAACAGTAATGAAAATTAGACATGTAAAGCATCTGTTTTCTGGTCAGGCTGAGATTCAATGCCTTGATTTGTGAAGAACTGGTCTTTGAAATCAGCGATTTCTGACTATGATGACGATGATGATGATGATGATGATGATGATGATGATGATGATGATAATGATGATGATGATGATGATGATGATGATGATGATGATGATGATGATGATGATGATGATGATGATGATGATGATGATGATGATGATGATGATGATGATGATCACGATGATGATCATGATGATGATGATGATGATGATGATGATGATCATGATTATGGTTATGATGATTATTATTATTAGTCAATTATTATTGTTGTTGTTGTTGTTGTTGATTATGATCAAAAATGATTCTTGCTAAAATTTTGAAGATGTGTCAGATGGGCCCAATAATATTCTTGTTAAAGGCTCAAACTTCCAAGAAACTGCTGCAGTTGAAACTAAGAGCATCCTTGGTGCCGCTAATCTTATGCATCGATCTCAATTATTCATATGTTTATAGAATATGACCTTAAAAAATGACAATGAATGAGCAACTATTGGGCAACTTCTTGAAAAAGTGGCAACTTTTTGGGCAACTTTTCAGGAAATTTTGAGCAACTTTTCGAGAAATTTCGAGCAACTTGTGGACAGGGCTACTTGAGTCTAAAGTATTCCTTCTTCGTTAACAGTCTCATTCACTTGCGAGAGATATACTTGCAAAGGCAAGTATCAATATGCATGAAGACGGTGGAACCCTGGGCAGCGCTTAGGAGATCACAAAGGGGCCCTAACAAGAACCATGGGGTACACCTACTGCCACTTGCCAAATTTCAGAATCGACACCAACCACTCTGCAGTACTGCTACCTGTTAGCGAGGTATCATTGAAACATGGAAAATTCCGTTGGTTGAACACAACAAAACTCGATATTTTTGCAAAGAAGGGAATTGGTTTTTGTAGGATGCAAGTACTCACCGTGCTTTCTCCACGACGAAAAACAACTCTAAGCTTAGATCGTATTGACAAATAAACGTGACGTGATGACCTTCGCTTTACTCCTTTGTTTTGAGATCCTGTAATAAAAAATTTGAATTTTTCATGAAGGAATGAGGACATATCTTGATAGTAACATTCTTTTCAATTTGATTGAAACGACGCTGACATAAGCCGATGGGCGATCTCACACAAAAGATTTTTACGGTTGGCTAGTCGAATCGCAAATGTAAACAAATCAATAAAGTATAGCATACATTCAAATCTTAAGTAAGTGTTAAAGGAGAGGGTGAAATTCTATGATCTACTTGTTTTAGTTCAATACCTTGAAAGCACCTTTAAATATTTATCAAAATGTCTACCACAGGATATTAAAGAATGAGAATTCCAAAAGAATGAGATCGTATGAGAGTTCGAATGTTGTTGTCCGGCCGAGTGAATTGAAGTCTTGCTTGCTGTTAACTATTTACTCTTAGTAAAACAATAGACGATTGCGCTAAAGATGGCGGCGATGAATTTTTTTACAGAGATGCATTGCGTTCTTTAATCGAATTCCTATAGAATTGTTAAAGATTTGTAATTCAAATGCAATGCATCTCGGTAAAAATTCATCGCCACCATCTTTAGCGAAACTCTCTATGGTTCAAACGCCTGAACTTTTTTGGCTCCCCTGATATAGTGCTTCATTTTCAATGCACTTACCACTCTGACTGCCATCAATATTGCTAGCTGTCGCCATCACAGCGGTGGAATTGGTGCTGTGTGAGCAATTTGGTAGAGTCGAGGAGTTTGGCTGCATCACATTCAGTTCAATGTCTTCACCACTTTTTGCTGTACGATTGTTAGACTATTTGGAAAGATTAATGCAATATTATTCACTACTTCCAATGATTCAAACTATGTATGACTATGAAAAAAGTATGCTGATTTGCTTGGATCCAATGATGAGGATTTAGCATCGATCAATTGCTTATCACTAACATGTTCCTCGTTAGCAGGGGCGTGACCAGCCCAAAAAACTAAGGTCGAAAAAATGAGGGGATCCAGAAAGAAATTTTGTAGCTAAGGCCACCAGACACTCTGAAAAGATGAGAAACGCGCTTTTTTTCTTTTGATCTTTTTGACAATTTTTGGAAAAGCAAACATCTCATGCAGCATTTTTCGTAACAGTGGGCATTTCAGACATCGACAATCGAAACAGAAAAGTTCATCTTACATCTATTTAAAAAGAAGCAAAAGATTTTTAATATTCAATCAAATTTTACAATACAAGGTACTTATCTAACGCTACTTACAAACTACTTTACTACACTACAAGGACGAATGCCACGGACAACAAAATCTGTGGCAACTCCCCAGCCTTAACGTAGAAGAAAAAATAAAAAAGACGACAAAAGAACTTTAAAAACTCAAATAAGACGTCATAAATTTTTCAAAAGAAGCAGTTAAATTTGTCCCTTGTGGCAAGTTGGCGTTGCCAATCCCGTGTAACGTCTAATTTAAGATCGACCTTAACACAACAAATGATTACAAGAAGCGACTAACAAAAAAAGAGAATAAACGAGGAGGGTCTAGGTAGCGGTGAGGTAGCATGGTGACTGTGTTGCAAAAATTGTTTTGATTTTAAAGCCATTTAGCACGTGCTATCTTCTTTGGCGAAAGGCACTGCAGGAAACTATCTTAAAGGCGTAACTGTATATGCCGCAACTTGTCTTGCAAATACAACTGCTTTGGTTTCTTTCAAGAACAACTTCGAAGTGAAATAAATGAGCTAAATTAACAAAGAAACTAATTTGGTCGTTGAATCGATTGTAATTGAATAAATTCAAAGTTTTAAAATTGGCGTAAAATTTTATGACCTAATTCTTCTAACTGAAGATAACGGCTTAAATGAGACTTTAACTACTTATCCAGAAATCTACTGTTGAACTTTTCGGAAATTTTGATCATTTTTGAAATTACAGCGAATCTTACATTTCAGCTCAGTTCGGTATGTTACTTCATCAAATTTCTAAGTCTTAAACCACAAAAATGACGGACTTTTACTTGCCAGCATGTTGTAGACATCCATAAACTATGGTTGTCTTGGGAATTACTTCATGATGCGTCAAACAGTTTAGCAATTACGATAGTTTTAAGTTTTTCCTGAAAATTTTTCTTCAATTGTTGAAAATGGAGAACACACTCTAATTCTGAAAGTATGAAGATTTCAGTAAAGTCTAACGGCAAGATTATAGCAAAATAGCTGAAGTTTCTTTGAAGTCACTCAGTTCAAAGGAATACCACAAAAGCTCTATTAAGCCCCCGGGGGGCTTATTCAATTTCGCACCTTCTAGAGGGGGGCTTAATGGAGAGAGAGGCTTATTAGAGAAGGGGGCTTATTCACAAAATAAAGTGACAAGGCTATATTTGGTAGATTTCCAGTTCTTTTATCCCATATTTTGCGGAATCAACTTACAATTTTACTGCTCAAATACATAAATTCGACACAGTTTTTATCCCAAACCATATGCATGGCTGTGTAGCTAAATAAATGGAAAATATTTGGTAAATTCTAGAATTTTGTGTCAGTGGGGGGGGGGGGGCGGCTTTATAGAGCTTTTACGGTAGGTCATTGAAATTTACACCCATTATTTTGAAGATTTGCAGCCTACGCAGATCAATTTATGAGTCACTTACGTTTTTGTCCTTTGATTCCCTACCCCTAAAATGAAGGATGAAAAATGGTAAATGACATTATTTCAAAAGTATTTGAAAATTAAAATATTGACGCTAAGTCCTACACCTGAGATTTCAAGAATTGTCAACCACAACAGAAAAAATACTACGGGTCAAGCTACTTCATAAAATTAAGACCCTATGTAGAATGATGTGTCTAACAGGGCTTCCCCTAAGGAATGAAAATCCAAACTTTTGTGATATGTTACTGAAAATTCATAAGACTTCAATGAACTGGGTGCAAATCATATGGATAAATGAAATGAAATGTTTCAGAGGAAACTCCTATAACACTCAGCTACGATCAGGTTCACTTATACCTCCCCAAAAATATAGCGATTGTCCCAAAAAGCTATAAAGGTTTTGTTGGATCTATCAATGAGAATTTACCTTCAATTAATGGCTAATAAATCTAAAATATTCCTCGATAGTTAACTTGAACGTAGATAGCTTGCGCATCGATATCGGTGATTTTAGAGCCGCACAATTAATCTTGAAAGTTCAAATTTCCCCTAAAATCCAACACAGAGCTATGGAATTTTGGTTTTATCAAAACCTTGAAGCACACCAAACTTTGAAGCTAAAATTAAATAAAAATTAATAACGGCACAATGGTGACTTCAAGCAAACAGACACCCCCTTCTAAGTGCCCCGGTGAGAGGTCAGATTTTCACCGGGGTCCTAGTGACCGAAGGATATGGTAAAATTTTCTCTGGGGAGCTCGAATTTTGTAACGAGGACAGCATAGTTATTGGTGGGGGACTGTTTCTATGTGAAAATGATTTTTCAAATTTCTCTCCGGGGTTCGCCTGCTTGCTACCGAGGTTTCACTTGTCAGGCATTTTGTACAGGGCAGATTCACAGCTTATCCGGGGACTAATTTTGCTCTAATTTTTCGCCGGGGAAATCACCAAAGTTGGATGTACCGGGGCACTTAGACAGGGCTGTAAACAGCATAGAACCTTGGGTTGTAGGAATAATCTTAGGTCAATAAATCACCTTGTCTCCTTCTTGTGTCTGTCTTACTCTTTACCTTCTGGGGAAGCAAATAAGCTTCTTTCAGGTCTAACACACTGCAAGCATTTAGGCCCGTCGTTTCAACTCAACTTTCAATCCATCTTTTCAAGGTAAGAGGCACAAAAGCGAAAGTCTTTCGTTGTTAGAGATATTGCATTTTTGAGTCCAAACTTCTGTCCAACGTACAACGTTCAGTGTACAAGCAAATTTTCACTGTTGTATCTGCCTTCATTTATTAATTTGAATTCATGAGGGCTTTGACCGTGAAATCAAGTTTGGACAAAAATTTGTCCAAACATCTCATTTCACGGTCAAAGCTCTCATGAATTCAAATTCTTTAAATGACCTAAATCCCAAACGAAGACAGATATGAAAGTGAACATTTGCTTCTTTTTACTAAACTTTGTACGCAGAACAAGATTTCTGACTCGACAATGCAAAGTCTCAAAAAACAAAGACTGCCGCTTTCGCGCCTCTTACCTGGAAAGGTGGATTTCAACCCACCAAAGTCTCAAATTATAACGTCTCGTCCTGGCTTGCTCCTTCGTAGCTATAATGCTAGCGCAGGAGAGAAAAAAAGAAAGGAGATGAGAAAAAAACATTTGGTTCAAAATTCGTATGCGTAGCATTAAAGCTACGAAGGAGCAAGCCAGAGCGAGACTTTGCAACATAAAACTTTGGCGAGATGAATTTGAAATGTGAGATGAAACGATGGCTTAAACATTTGCAGTGTGCTGAACCTGAAAGAAGCTTATTTGTTGCCCCAGAAGGTAAACAGAAAGGTGAAAGCAAGAAGGAAACAAGGTGACTTATGTTCTATATGTCATACTACTAGTTCATTCGCACATGACCTTAGATTTCTCCCACAACCAATAACAGAACACGATCTAAGTTTTCCTCAAATTGTATCAAGAATACTGTTGATTCATTTGCTGTGCTTCAAAACTTTGCTTAGGCCAAAGCTCTGGTTTGAGTTGACAGTGAATTTTAAATTTCAACATTAATATTTCAAGCACCAATATAAACAAACAATTCATCTACATTCAAGTTAACTATGGAGAAAAATTTTGAAGGTGATTAGCCATTGATCAAAGCTAACCTCTAATCGCTGAACCAAACCAAATCTGTATAAATGTTTCTGGGAAACCACGATGGCGCTCCCTGATCCCGATACTACTAGTGTGCTCTACTACGATAAGATTACCAGGGAGAACCTTCGTCGCTCCCTGGTGATAAGCCATGTGTAGAGCTGATCTCAGTTCATCCAACATCCATGACCATTGTGCTTACCTCTTTTTTGAGCATCGGCAGCAACAAACGATCGAAATTATCAAAACACAAATCAGAAAACCTCCTGCACTTGAAGCGATGATAATTACATCTTTCTTGCTTAGTTGGATGTTTATCATTTTAGTCTTTACAGTCTCCGGCTGCAAAGAGAGAGGGAGAAAATCATTTTACAGCTACGTCTGCATTTTCTACTCGTGTGAATATTTTCTCGTGACATACAATCTGAGACATAGGGGTCGCAAACATGTCGACTTTTCCCCAACAACGTTTCTTGGAATTTTTCTTTTAGAATTTTTCCCCACAAAGCGTCCAGGACCTAACTTCTGATGTAAGCCACGTTTATGCATGTTATGGGCCCAGATTATGCAATGCTATAAGAGTGACCCTACTTTTCTATTAAATTTCACTGCCAACAACGATTCTGACAGCAAAATAAACTGCAACGTGTGAGAACAACAATTACTCGCAATTATTTTGTAGATCAAATTGCGGCGTGTCAAAAATAACAGCATCGTAAGGAATTTTCATATTGCCAGTGAGAGAGGGCCAACAAAGACAAAGTTCAAATTTTTAGGTTGTGATTTGTTTTCATAAGACCATTTTCGATGTAAATCTCAATTTGAAAATGTCTTGAGAAAAATCCTTCACGGTCCAACACGTCCAAACGACATTTATGGGGAAAAATCGATTTGTTTGCAGCCCCTTAGTAGCTTTTACCTCTACATGTAATCGCAGCGGGGTAGATACAGCCTTTTGCTCCTCGGGGTGTCGTTCTAGTGGATATTGTATAGTATTTTTGCAAGCAGTGTAGCTTCTTTCCGTAGAAGCTCTATTCAGCCCCCTCTATGATAAGCCCCTCCCCTCTGAGCTAAAATTCTAATAAGCCTCCCGAACTTGTGTGAAATTCCAGAGGCTACCAAAAAATTTTCATTTATTTAGCGAAGCACGGTTGCAAGTTAATTTTGATCTGATTTGGTATAAAGCTGTGTCGAACTTGTGCTTCTGACTCATAGAACTTTATTTTATATCCGAAAAATATGGGATGAAAGCAACGTGCTTTTGAGAAAAAACTGCAATTGATTTAGGCCATGTCCGTTTCTAGAAGCGCGAGGATATGAGTCATAGTTTGAGCGTCCATCAGTCTATCAATATAGCGATAACCACTAATATGCAATAAGTCTAATCCTCAATGATGCAAGCATTGAATATTCGAATATAGCAAACTGTCGTTTTCTTACCTTCATCGCAGACGTTGACGGTGCCTTCACTGTTGTTGCTGTTTCTATGTCTGTTTTCGTTGTTCCCTCATTGAATGGACCAGCATTTAGATCTGTGAAGAGGGTATTCGCAAGTCAAAGCTTTGAAGTGGGAGTAAAGTAGTGTTACATTTTGTAGCAATCTTGTCCCCAAAGTGAGCTCGTTGCTCTACCTCTACTTTGCCATACAAGACGCAGTTCAGCGATTTGATAGGTTGTAACTCCGTTTTGCGTCGTAACTCCGTTTTGTGCGGCGTAAACAGCCCCGGCATGTCAAAATCCACCTGAAAACCATATTCTTTACCTATTCCGACCATCATTTGCAATTTAAAGTTTCTCGAATTTGCAACTTAGGCCCATTTTCGCTCCAAACAAACCGAGCTTATTTTCACATTAAACATACTTGCCAACGCCAGATCATTGCTCAAATACCTTCAGAAAGGTTGAAATATAAGATCCTCAAAGTGCTTGTTTTTAGTTTCTCAATTTATCTTCTGCAGAATTAGCGCTAGAGCAACTGTCATTTTACGTTGATCCCCGTTGCCTAGCAAACCGTGAAATCCATAATGGCTGCTAATGCACCCAGATTCTGGGCGCATTTTATCGAAGAGTATCAGGGTGTTCATTCGGCTTTGTGATCAGCATATGACGTCGGAATACCCTGGGAACGAGGGTGTTTTTTTAGTCAAATAGCTGCGAAGGCATCTAGGCCCCGTTTACACATACTGTTAAAAAAGTCATGCTGTTTTGGTCTTCCGTTTACATTAAAACGTTCCGAAATCGGCACAAAATGAAACAGTTTTGAAACCACACCATTTGAAAACGTTATGAAACGTTTCAGTGAAAAATGCTTGAAAACGGCACAATTTCGTTATGGCTTCAAGAGGAGGGAGATCATTCCTTTGTCTCTCTTTGAATCCATAACGATATGTTTGAACTATACCCTTGGTCAATCGTATCCAACATTTCATCCAACATTTACTTCTAAAAAAATTACAAAGTTTGTTGATGTTGATGAGGGGGTGATCCAACGCATCCAGCAATTCATCCAAGGGTTTTAGGAAAAGTGGAAGTACCTATTAGATTAATTATAGTTGTAAAGAATAAGAACTGTCAGGCCTACCTTTGTGTCTCTCCTGTTTTTCCATCCTCTCCGTTATCCCGTCGATTTAGCATTTTCAAGAAGCTCTCATTTCACTTTCCTCGTGATCTTCAACATGGCCTAGATTTGTTTTGAACAGGCTAAATCGACGGGATAACGGAGAGGTAATTAATCTAATAGGTACTTCCACTTTTCCCAAAACCCATGATTCATCCAACATTTCATCCAACATTGCTAGCAAAGTCCATTATCGTCATCCGCCTGCACAGCGATATGTTTAGAATGATTAAAATTACTCGTAGAGCAACCTACAAATACGAATTGCTGATATAGAATGCACACTATGACAAAATATCAACTTTTAGAGCGTAAAGCCCTGGTCAAACGCATCCAACATTTCATCCAACATGCTAAAAACCAATGTTGGATGAAATGTTGGATCCGTTTGACCACCCATGTTGGATCATCCAACATTGCAAATTGATGTTGGATGAAGTTTGATTGAGATCAAAAACAAATTTTGTTTCGAATGTTGGATGGAATGTTGGATGCGTTTGACCACTTGATCCAACATTTCGTCCAACATTTCATTTCTGGGCATGCGCACTACACTCTAAAAAGTTGATATTTTGTCATCAGAGTGCCATTTTCGACCTATTTCAGCAGTTTGCATTATAAATCAGTAATTGGTATTTTTAGTTTGTTTTACCAGTATTTTTAATCAATTTCAACACGTCGCTGCGCTGGCGAACGACGATTGTGAATTTTGCTAGCAATGTTGGATGAAATATTGGATGCGTTTGACCGCCACCTCGTCAGCATAAACAAATTTCACAAACTTTTTTGAAGTAAATGTTGGATGAAATGTTGGATGCGTTTGACCAAGGCTTAATACGCGTGCCCACAAATGAAATGTTGAACGAAATGTTGGATCAAGCGGTCAAACGAATCCAACATTCCATCCAACATTTAAAAACAAAATTTGTTTTTTATCTCGATCAAACTTCATCCAGCATCAATTTGCAAATGTTTGATGATCCAACATGGGTGGTCAAACGCATCCAACATTCCATCCAACATTTGAAAACAAAATTTGTTTTTTATCTCGATAAAACTTCATCCAGCATCAATTTGCAAATGTTTGATGATCCAACATGGGTGGTCAAACGCATCCAACATTCCATCCAACATTTGAAAACAAAATTCGTTTTCATCTCGATCAAAACTTCATCCAGCATCAATTTGCAAATGTTTGATGATCCAACGTGGGTGGTCAAACGCATCCAACATTTCATCCAACATTAGTTTTCAGCATGTTGGATGAAATGTTGGATGCATTTGGCCAGAGCTTATGAGTTGCAAGTTTCCATCAGCTTCGTGATAAGATATTTCAGAAAATACTCAGATTCTAGGTTCACAAATTTTATTGTCTTCATGAATCTTCTTTGTAATTTTGACTGAAATTTTAGTTTCATTGCTCTTGATAAATGGATTATATGACAAGAACGTGGCTAGAGATCACCCTGCTTTTAGTTCTAAATCTGACTGCGTAAAAATGTGACGGTAGCAAAATTTAGGCTAGCGTTCACATGATACCAGCATAATTTGAAAACGATAGAAAATGCAACAGTAACCAACTCGGTGGAATCTCTTCAAGAATTTGACGCCAAAGAAATGTACCTCCACCTTAAGAACCATGTAGCCGCATTTTGCGAGTGCTGCAAAATGTTCCTTTTTCATCATTTTTGAGTGTTCACACAATGCCATTTTCAATATGTGCCGGCTAGAGTTCCGTTTTCAAAATCTGCCGGCAAAAAATGTGACGTGGTCGTGTGAACTGAAGGCCTCTCTGTCACATTTTTCACCGTTTTCAAAATGTGCCGGCATCGTATGAACTAAGGGTGTCATTTCAAAGAAATCAATCAGTCTGTAGGTTCTCAATTTTCTGCCGGGTGTCTCAAAAAATTACCCCCTTTTGACCAAACAAAGGAACAAAACGATAAAATAGCAGGACTTTTTGAGTTCATAGGCATATTTGTTGATCTTCAACTTAGATGCACACCCGGGGGGGGGGGGCACTTGGTCCTAAAATATACGGGTGTGTGCCTTTGAGGTGCTGTAATTTTTACCCTGTCTGGGAGCATTTTCCTCAATTTAAATACCCCAGTCTGGGAGCAAAATGGCAAAAAACCACACCCTGTCTGGGAGCAAAGAATCAAAAAAATTCACTGTAGTCCTGTCTGGGAGCAAAAATATGAAAAGAGAATACCCTTTTGGTAGCATTTTTGCAGAAAATGATACCCGGCCCGGGAGCAAGAATGGTGAAAACTATACCCTGTCCAGCGGCACATACCCGGTACCGAAAACATCGAAGTGCCCCCCCCCCCGGGGATGCACATACCTTGCATTTTTTAAAAATCGTCCTCCGGACACTAGAGCTGTGAGTTTTGAAAGTTGAATTTTGGTGTGCACATGAAACCAAAGGTTTCGTAAAAAGGCCTAGCCATGATTTGATATCACAGGCATATTGCAAAAGAATTTCAACTTTGACCTTTAGCTCTTTCCTTTGAAAAGAATTATACCTTGAAATGCTTCAAGCGTTGTACAGATGGTTATTCCTTTGAGGAATCAATCCGTGTATTGCATTCCATCCCAAGTGTCAAAGAAGAAGAACAGGAGCACATGCACGCTCACTTTAGAGATGTGGCACGACTTTATCATTCTTACCACATTTTTGTTACATCTGTTTAATCAGGGCGACGATGTCCACGAGTCTTTTATTCTTTTCAAAAGCGAAAAACTGAAAGTTAGAAAGTTAGCGTTTAAAACAGGTGCTTTAGAAAATATCCATGATACAAATCATGGATAGGCCCTTTTTCAAAACCTCTGCTGTCGGATGCACTGTAAAGTTTGACGTTGCGAGCTTGTATCTCCGGTGTTTGGTGGACGGTTTTTAAATGTAAGGCATGTGAATCTAACTTGAAGATTGACAAATTTTAGCTTTCCACTTGGAAAGTAATAATACCAGTGGCGTAACGGACTAAAGTTACCTTTAGTTTAAAAACTAAGGGCCCCCGACCAATAAGGGCCCCGAATGGGCCACAAGCAATTAAAATTCCTTTGTTATTCTATTGTAAAACTGGCATTGTAGCTTTGAGAAAATGACCAAGGGGCCCCAATGCCTGCATGATTTGTCACTCTAAATGAAAAGTGCGTTGATTAACTCTCAGTTGTAATCGAAAATGGATGTGTAACTTTTATTGCAGATTTGTGCACTTTTCCGTTAACAGAAGCCTTGACCAGCGGAGCTGCCAAGTGAGGGGAGGTTTCTCCCTTTTGTCAAAATGTGTTCCTCAGGTTCTTTCAAAACAATGGGAAAGTTCTTGGGTAGAGATATGTACGGTAGAGTGTGAATCTTAGCGAAAAAAGCTGGAACGCGACAAGGCTTCTAATTTTGGACAAAACAAATAAAGTAGTATTAATTGCGCTATGAACAGAGCTTTGTAATATACAAATCGTCCATGTAATTTTGGAGCTTTGTAATTTTGGAGCTTTGTAATTTTGGAGTTGTTGGGGATACATGGTACTCCCCCTATTGTCTCCTCGCTTTGTATTCCACTCAACTTGACCGCCAATCAGCGACGGGGACTATGAACGCATGCGCCTCAGCTAATGATTCCCGTCGCGTTTTCGCGCAAAATCACTTGTTGTGGGAAGGCCAAATGTGGAGGATGGTTCCCAGATCTAAATCCTCAAAAATCTTGCAAAATCGTTAAAAACTCTTGCGGAATCCAAAAAAACCCTGAAAATCTTCTAAATCCTGCCTGAAACACTAGACTAATCTCTTCGTGCAAAAGATTCTTACCTTGTCAACCTTCTCAACAACAATGGTGAAGCCAAAAGGGCCTAGCAGGCTGGGTTCTGTTGATGGCTGACTAAGCCTTCCCAAAGAGGAAAAGATGCTACAATCATATAAGAACAGCTTTAGTTGCTTTCTAACAGTGAAGATAACCTCTTCTATGAATTTACATGTGTACTTACATTGTTTCAATTGCCAATAACAGCTCGAAGCTTCTTTCTCTCCGGCCGCCATTGCTCGGTAATCATGTCATGCCATGGCAAAATCGCACAACTGCGCATGCGTTCATAGTCCTCGGAGGGGATTCCTAGCTCGCGTCAACTTGAGCCTTCACGTATCCCCAACAAGGAGCATGCAAAAACCGGATTGTGAACAGCATTTTTAGCCTTAGTAGAGGGTGCTTACGCAAAAATTTATGAAGGAGGTGATTCATAGAAAACTTTGGGAAACTTGTCAAGTATTCCAATTTGACACGGTAAGCGTTGGAGCTAGATAGGCTCTATGAGCAAAAGTAAATGATGTTGTCTCAAAAAGTTTAGATGTAATCAGGAGACGCATTCTAAGCCAAAGTAGCAGACGTTTTGTCAAAATTTTCCTGGGGGCTTCACCCCCAGACCTCCTATTCCAATGCCCCCATTGAATCGTCCTTACCATGCTGCTGGCTTAGACGACACACTAGGTTGCAATCATTAGCCTCAAATTTATAACTGGAAATCCTTTTCCAGGTCTATCATATCATTTTACATATGTTCAATTAGCTGGGGGCCCCGAGCCGAAAAATCCCTAAGGGCCCCGAGTGCCTCCGTTACGCCATTGAATAATACCTTACCATCTCCTTCCTATTTCGAGTCAAAAGGGGGCACTTTTTGAGACATCCGATTGTTCTTGTTTGCAGGGTTTTACTTTTGCTCACGATATGTTCTTGTTTGCGGGGTTTAGGCCATTATTCTAACATAGAAAGCTTTGAATCACGGATTTTTGTGCACCACTGTTTCATATTTAAAGGCTTTCTCAATTCACTTTTTCGGATCAGTCGGCAGAAAGGTACATAAAACCGGTTTATCTTAACAAATTGTGCTTGTCAGTAAACGCAGATATATCATTTTAAGACACCAAAAGTAAAAACATGCAACATGCAAGACTCTACAATTTCTGCAAAAGACTACTTACTATTTACGATTCCTGAAAATTTGAACAGGATGCAATCATTGTGTGTTAGGCCATATTGGGCTGCTTTACAGCTTAATCCAAGCTGCACGAGGAGCCCTTGATATTCTGAAGCATGGGCTCCACCATTCCACTACGATTAAAATGAAATACTTATCAAATGGAGAACTTGTTTTATGGCCTTCTGAACTAGACTGACGACGTGATTCCTTGTATTCGTTCAACATTTATAATCTGATGTTTTAATTTCACTCATACAAAGGACTTAGACTTACTACATGAGCCCTTGTTTTCGCTCCATTTACCCCAACCATACCCCAACAATACCCATTCCGCTTCAACGAAGGACTCATAATCAAACATACATTATTTTGAGACTAACTTCTGCGAGGGCGCTCCTGTGGGCGAAAAGGTGGAATCCAGAATGGGACGAATTAAAAGCCGGAATGCCTGGAATTCGACAATCCATTGGACGCAGTGCACTTACTACATTCATCATAGTTTCATTCTTTGAGGGACTAACTGCATAAACAAAGTTTTACCGTCATCCACTTCAATGGACGAAACAGAAATAGGGACTGAAGTAAAAAGCGTTTTTGGCCAAACAAAAACATGATGTCGACGATCAAACAACACAGCAAACTGTGTTACTTTTGTCAAAGAAACTGAACTGCTGCTGCTGATTTGGTCTTTGGTTACTAACGTTGATTATCAGGTAAGTGACATGGCACCCTTCAGTATCTATCTCTTTCATGGGTACTTCCTTTGGGACTCGTCAGTATCAGGAACTATTGGGCCTAAATTCATTCAAAGAAATAAAAGACCCTATACAGTAGATACCCTGGTAGATACCCGCATAAAAGAACCTATTTTTGTAAGAACCTTGAGGCTGAAATTCAATATTTCAAACCCCTAAACAACGGGTCTCATGTCTTCAGAATTCCTCAGAACTTTCAGGAATTCTTGACATTCCAATCAGAATCCTTCAGTGGTACGAAAGACCAACAGATTTTTAACAATAATTCTAATCAAAATTTGACCTCAAGGATTCTCAAGGAATTCTCAAAAAGTTGACATTCCATTTAGATTTCTTGTGCTTAGAACAGTCGTGTGCAAGGTGAGTACTGTATATACACTAAGAACCTCTTTAAGAACCTTGCAGGCTGGAATTTAGAATAACAGCCACTGGATTAAGAGCCTGTTCAGGTTGCTCAAGAAAAGCCTATGTTCTTTTATACGGGTTTCTACTGTAATGGGCTGCATAGCAGGCTAAAATAAGGGGTGAACATATGTAGTTGGAGGGGAAACTTGCAGAGAGGTGCCAAATGTAATTAATTTTTGGACTTTATTCTTCCTGTGAAAAATACAGTAGGCAATTGTCCCTATCCCCCCTTGATTCAAACCTGCCACTGGCAAGATCACTAAGGCCTAATGTTGCTTTAATATGTAATGTTGCCTTATCAAGAACAGACTTGAAGTAATCTAGGTACCACTTTCTTATGAAGAAACAACATGTACAGTATGTCATCCTATTGCATAATTTACCATTTTTAACAGGTTTCTGCATTTCAATGAAGTATGTGGATGAAGTTCAAGGCTCAAGATCTCTGAACTGTTAATGTGCAGCAGAGGCAAAGACTCTTTGAAAGGGAAGAAAATAAAGAAAATGATTCATTAGTTCAATATAGAAAAAAATTAAAATGGTTTCACATAATATCAAACCTTGTTACTGTACTTTGTCTACTGGGGTAGAATGGATTACTAAGTGATAAGTAAATGGGCAAGACAAAAATGTGAACAAATTTTGTAAAGCTTTCGATACAAATTTTTTGTGTCTGTTAGGGTCATCAACTTTCAATTTTTGTAGTTTTTGATGGCACTTGGCCTTGATGGGGTGAAGGGGTCTTACCCTAAGGCTGTTAAGGAAATGAAAAATAGTATGGAAATCTCTTCAAGGGAATTCTTTGGAAAAGGTGTAAATATACTGAAAAATAATGCAAAATGCAGAATAGAACAGTTTTACCATACATTAAACCTGAAAACTTTCGGACAATCAAACTTTTGGGGAAAGAAAGTTTATTTGCCCCAATTCTGGTGATGTCCGAAAGTTTTTTTATCCAAAAGTGTAAAATTCATTGAATTATTGTGAATAGAAAAGCACAAGGAAACTTAACATAAGATGTTAATTAATTAATGTTTTGCTAGTAGTAAGTTGCAGTTAGGTTTCTTGAATTTTACAATCTAAAAGGTTTGGTTCCTTGGACCTTTCTTGAAAATAGTTCACGTATGGCAGCACCTTTCAATTTGGTTTACAGCCGGTTTTACCATTGTTCAATCTCACGAAAATTACATTAAAATGTCCTTGTAGATGTGATGATCACCATGTACCTTCTGTAATATGATATTTATGATAGAATCACAATTATTTTTAACTTATATTTTGGTATCATGCTTGTATTTTGATGTCATGTTCGTTTGAAAGTTATTTTGTCTGAAATTCCTGAAAAGGCATCCAAAAGTCCTTTGTCCAAAGTTGTTTTGCCAAACTTTTCTGTCCAAAAGTTTTTGATTTAATGTACCTCCCAATATGGCGTATCTTTGGTTGATGTCTAGCCGACATCCACAAGACCTCCATGTGCTGCTCCCAAACTTTCATTTTGGCTGAAGATTTTAAGCAAGTTGGGGGCACTGTTGGTAGCAGGCTGTTGATGGGGAGGGGGTGGGGGCTGCCATCTTGATGGCCAAATACCATTAAAAATGTGAAAATCTTAAATTGATGATCCCTCTTTGAAAAAATGTATGTTGAATGACCCATCCATGATCTACCATTTCTTGGCAATCAACCCTTACCCATTGTACCCCCCCCCCCAGTCCTGAAAAACTTGATTAACGAAAAGTTCTTACGGGATTATCTAATTGTTGGACATTTGCAATGTTTGATTTGCATCATCAATGTTGAAACAGGAAGAAGAGTATAGGGAGTAGTTTTGTTACGTAGTCCTAACTGCAAATCAAACGCGCACACCAGCGTCAGCACACTCCACACACTTCAATCACAGATTGACACAACCATTGACAGTCAAGGTAAAGTCCTTTAATTCAACTGCAAATTGTCAAAAGAAAGCCTTTTCAAGGACACATAACCAATTGAAGTGGGGTTGGAGGATAGAAAATCAATTTGATAATTACTTGATGTACTGATCATGATCAATGTTCCTTATGACTTTCAAGGTAAGATTTTTCAAAATTTCTCCAAATATTCCTTGATTATTTCTTGATGTACCAAATTTTATGGTTTGATGTAAACACACTTTATGTTTTGTTGAGATGGTTGAGAAACAATCTTACAGTTGCAGATATTTGCTGCTTTAACTTTAAACCAAAGTTTTTCAAAGTATTTACCAACTGAAAATTGTAGAGTTCTGAACTTGTAATGAAAGGCTTTTGTAAACAAATTGCTCTCAAACTGAAGAAACTTGGTACCAACCTTGAACCTAACTTTCTTGCAAACAATTAGGAGCTCCAACTGGCAAATACATCCTGATGGTTGGTGAACTTGAACTGGTTTTCTTACTACCTAGCTCTACTGTAAACCTAAATAAATTTCACAAACCATGTCAATGAGATTACCAGGAGTACACACCCTTGAGCCTCGCGCTGATCAAGCTGATCTCGCGGCCTGCTTGATTATCTATCGGCCCTAAGGAACGCTCTCCATCCATTCCATGCTGACCAAACTTTCAAAATGGCACCTCTGCAGCGAAGCAAAGCACAGCAAATTTTGCCTAGGAGCAAGTTCATCCCAAAATCTTCGTCTTGCATCAACTTCATGCGCTCCATGCCTCCCAAAACTGTGCAGTTCACCTAAAATTCTTTCTCCACAGCTTCGACATTTTGTCGGCCTTTTTCACGTCTCGCCCGCTCAGTGTCATGTCACTCAAGTGTCTTGAAGACAGCGGACCAAAACAAGCTTTTGGTCAATGTTTTGCGATCATTACGTAATTTGACCGTTACAGAAATGTTCAACCAATCAAATCACGCAAAGGTGAAAAAGAAGCAATCTGATTGGCCGCTCAAGAAGTTGAGCGAAATTCAAAAATTAGTCTCAAAATGATGTATGGAAGATTATGAGGCTAAGTTTTAGCGGAATGACTGTAACAGTAAATAAAAATTCAATTCAATGGAGCAAAACTTAGCCGAAAGTCATCAGTCTGCAAAGGACTCACGACCAAACAGATTCTAAACAGGGACTAAAATCTTACGAAAAATCAGAAGAAACTTAGAACATCTTCCATCCTACGAACGTCGAAAGAAAATTCGAACGTCTTTTCGAACGTCACTTCGAACGTTGCTTCGCTTCGAGAAGTCGAACTTTGAACTAATGAGCCAATCAAACGCTACTAATAGGCACGTGGGTTGACCATATTAAGAAAGTAGCGATTTGATTGGTCGCGCCGTGAACGCGGCGGACTTGGCCTAAATAGTCCCTGTATTGAAGCGTAAGGACATAAGTCCCTCAACTGAAGCGATAACAGCAACAACAACGAGCGTAAATTAGAGGGACTTATGTAATGTAGTCTACTTCTGAACTTCAACTAAAACGATAACTTCAAGAAAGCATCGGGTAAGTTGAAATAGCACAAAAAACTACAGAGAAAACAAAAATACAAAGCAGTGGCGTAACGGAGCAGTGTGGGGCCCTTAGTGAAAATAATGGTAAGGGGCCCTCATGCTTAACTATATTCGATGAAAGTTTTAGGACCAAAGTACTCATTGTGTAGGGTTCCCGTAGGGTTTTCCTGAAAGACGAAAGGAAATAACTTAATATACCATAAGCCTGCTGCCTAAAATATTTTTTGTAATCAACGGCACATGAAATGAAATAATTCTTCTCCTTCCCTAATACTTCCAATTTTGAAACTTTTCTTAAGGATGTTTGCATCATCTCTTTCCTCTTTCATTCTGAGATGAGAATCAAGTGAGTTAAAACTGTCACTTTACATCATTATTATGTGTTTACGCAAAAATCATATCCAGTCTTACTCTCATTTTGATAATGTTGTGAATGCTGAAACATATGCTTTCATCCAGAAACCCGTTGTTTGCCAAATTGCTCGGGGGCCCCTTCGGGGCTTAAATGTTTGGGGGCCCTTAGTTTTGTTCTTAAAGGTACACACCGTGCGTTACGCTACTGATACAAAGGTGTCATATAGCTTATGATTTTGACACAAAAGCGAACCTAAAGTGTCCTAACACTCATGGTACATGGTGGAGAATCGAGTTCGATTCTCAACTGCATACCGAGTGTTACCGGGTGAGTAAAAAAGATTAATTCCCTTGTGAAAAGTCGCTGCTTCATGGATAACAAGACAATACATTTTGCAAATATGTCACTTAATGGCAAACATGTCCAAATCTATTCCAAAATTTACCAGGCTGAAATCGTAAATTTCTCTCTGAAATTATGAGAGATTTCTCGACAAAAGCCTGTCAAGACAGGCCTAAAATCATGGCCAAATTTTCTTAATATTGCTGCCTTCTGCCTTACCGTAATGAATTCAACACGTTCTAGCACGTGATATCCCTTTTCTTCGGATCGAAAAGATTGAACCGTTAGTTCCAAACTAAAATCTCGTAAAGTAAAAGATTATGCAGGGTGTATCATAAACAACCTCCCAGTTTTGCATTTGGTAATAAAGTTTCAAAGCATTAGATAAGTAACAATTTGATAAAATCGAGTAACATTAAAAACAGACGCAAAGTCATTAAATTTGAATGAACTTTTGCGCTTTTTCATTCGCGTTTTACAATATCAAATATTCAATTTGTGTTTTTCATTCACCCCAACGTCAACGACACCCCTGCAAATAAATATCTCTTGAGTATATCAAACTCCATGTGCGTAAGCAGGACGGTGTGTATAGTCTAGAGAAAACGCTGTTGATCAGATATTCACATAAGCAAGGACAGATTTTGTAATACAATAGCAAGAGTTCCTTTAATTGACACCTCAATTCAAAGCGGGTAATGACTACAGACAAAGGAACTTCTCTCAACCGGAAAATCAAAACAAACAAGGCCACATAAGTTGCCCCACAACAAGTAGGGAAAATTTTCGCCTTGTGCAAGCGAGATGTGGTTTTAACTAACATTTATAAAATTAAAGAAAGTTATGTACTTAGAACAAAAGAAGATTTCGTCTTCAGTCCACCATAATGGATGATCAGCCAAAATGGGTGACATCACTCTAGTGCTCCTCTCCTAATAACTGTATATTTACGCTTTTAGAAAATGTTCTTTTTGTTTTGCTAAAAAATGCTGGTCGAATGATATTTGAATCCAAAGCTAGGAAGCTCTTAATAAGGCACCATTTATTCAAATGACACCATCAAAATGACACTTCTTTATAGACACCATGTATATATGTATATGTAAAGGAGAAATCCTGGTTGCTCGCTAGCTGTTGAATATATATATATATATATGTATATATACATATGTATGTATATATGTATATATATATGTATGTATATGTGTATAAGAAGATTTTTTTGACCATGTATATATGTATATGTATATAAAACACCATGGACAAAAACTTACCCGTAACACCTTATGATTGCTGTCTCCAACAGACTCTACCATAAAGTCTTTCGTATTCCTTTTCCCTCTAAAAAGAGGCATCCATTCTCCACCGTTCCTAGGCATTGATCGTGACTTAATTATTGTGCATGACCTAAAACCAGCAATCTTCTTTCCTTGTTGCGTAAAATATTGCAGTAAGCCTCCAATTTGTTTAGCACCAATAACATCTTGAAGGTTCATCATTGGTACATAAGTTTCATTTCTATTTTCTCCATAATCCATCAAGTATTGACACCCTAGATGATACGACAATATGGCATTACACTCATCCTTTCACAAGAAACAGCTAAGAAGACGAGGTATTTTATACATGATTGATGATGAAATTACTGTTACGAGTGGTTTTTCATAATACCTTTTCGACGGTCTTGGGAGGAGTGTCTAGACTGATGCCTTTTCGTCCCTTGTTTCCCTGCGTTCTTTGACTTGCTGATATCACTTGGTCAATAGGGACTCATGATATTACGCTTATACAATGGGCCCACTTTTTCAAAATGGCCTAAAAAGGTGGGAGTTCTCGTACACTCAACAAAATCGCTTCAAGATCTGGTTTAAAGAGCTCGAACATTGAAAAGGAAACTTTTCGTGCAAAGAATGGTGTTGTCTTGACGTATGAGACGCAAAATGCATACCTTTCAGACAGTAATCTTCCTCTGTAGAAGCAAAATAGATCCATCGAAGCTGCGAGAACTCCAGGCTTCTTCAACCGTTCTTTAAGAGCAACAACAACAACATTCTGAATAGCGGCCCCTGATTGGTTAAAAACTGAATTCTAGCGATTTGGTTGGTGAATACGGAACCACCCTACGCGGGCCTAAAGTGGGCCCACTATTTGAGAGTAATGTTAGTAGTCCCTCTTGACCAAGGAACGCAGGGAAACAAGGGACGAAAAGGCATCAGTCCAAGGAGTGTCTTATGGAGTCCGTTCATCATGTCGCTGTTTCCTAACTAATAAAACATCAAGCGTTTCTTTTTTGGGACACACACACGCGCTCCTAAAGCCAGACATGGGCATAACACAAAAATGAGAATGAAAAAAGTTCAAAAAGTTAAAGTCCAAAACAAATGTATTAATAGTCAGTTCCTCTTCTGTCTTTGATGTCTTGTTTGTCTTCTCTTTTTATTTTCTTCTTTCCTCTCATTGTCTATCTTTTGACACGTATTGCTGATTAACCTCCGCCACTCTAGCCTGTCTGTTGCAACGCTTTTCCATATATCAAGGATCCCACCTCTTTTCAGTAACTTTTCTTGTACCTATCAGCGAGTTCACTGTATAAAAGGTTTTTGACTGCATTTCCCAATAGTCGTTTTCCCCCTAGTCCTCTTTTGATTTTGCTACCAAGTTCATTCACTCGGGGCTGAGGCCTCGAGTCGGGCTCGAGTCACTTCCTGGTGGGTACAAAGCTAATGAAAATATGATATCACGCCCATCCATGATTTCGCTGAGCAAGGGGTATATTTGAAGCAGAATCCTAGGACCTACCAGGTGAGTCAAACAAAAAACGACCGGCGTTTGAAAGGCTACTGCTCCCTGAATATATAAGCAGTGATATTTTACAATATCTGATTAAATAGCTAACATTTTCAATTATTTTTAGAAATTTTCCTGGCTAAAATCGGTCTCTCCCTTCAGATTCTGTAGGCAATATTCTAAAATGAATCCCTTTGATAAACTCATTGACTATACTTCTGCTAATTAACTAGCCTGATTCACAGACCAAACGAGGACCGTCACATCTTTACGCAGTCAAATTTAGAACTAACAGCAGGCTGATCTCTAGCCACGTTCTTGTCATATAATCCATTTATCAAGAGCAATGAAATTCAAAATTTCAGTCAAAATTACAAAGAAGATTCATGAAGATTGTGAACCTGGAATCTGAGCATTCTCTGAAATATCTTATCACAAAGCTGATAGAAACTTACATCTCATAAGCCCTGGCCAAACGCACCCAAATTTCATCCAACATGCTGAAAACCAATGCTGGATGGCATGTTGGATGCGTTTGATTACCCATGTTGGATCATCAAACATTTGCGAAGTTTCTTGCTTGGTCTGTGAATCAGGCTACTATTCAACTGTTTACTGTAAAAGCTCTATTAAGCCGCATCTCTCTTTTTTTCTATATTCCAATAAAAAGTTACAATATATGTTACAAGCTACACTACACTACTTACAGAAATAGTCTACAATATAAGCTACACTACACTACTTACAGAACTGACTCTACAATACTACTACAACGATGCCCCAAGGAGCAAAAGACAATGCCTACCCCGAGGCCATTAAACATATATATTGTACAAAGATTAGAATATAGGACAAGAGAATTACGTAAACAAAGAGAACAATTAGAACTACATACAGCCTCTCTTTTAATCCCTCCTCTGTAATGAGGCCCCAGCCCCCCATCTGATCCAGAATTTGAATAAGCCCCCCTCTCTAATAAAGCCTCTCTCTAATAAGACCCCTCTGTAGTGTCCAAAATTAAACAAGCCCCTGGACTTGTCAATAACTTTTTTATGTCAAACTAATCAATGGAATGATGAATATGAATAATACAATGATTGTTGCACGGGGGGGGGGGGGGCAGGTTCTTCCATAGTAAAGGTACCTGGAGATATGCCGCCCACAAGGGTATACATTTTTGGACCTCTAGTCTAGCCAAGGCTATACTTTTTGGCAATTTTAGTCGAGTTTAGTCTAGGCAAGGGTATGCTTTTTGGCAATTTTGGTCAAAAGACTGTCAAAGTTTGGTAATTTCTGTAAAAAAAAACCAAATTCAAAAAAATTTCTGTCCTGAGAATGCAAAAATTTGGCAAGTTTTGTCCAGAAAACGCCCTTTCAGCGCAGTTTTGATGGGGAAATTAGTCTAGCCAAGGGTATCATTTTCACAAAAATTGGTCCAGCCAACGGTTCCATTTTGAAACTGTGGGCGGCACACCCCTAACCGAAATTTAGCTGAGAACCCCCCCCCCCTGTGGATTGTTGTCACTTACTCCATCCTCCAAATCAAAGGCAATTCAAAAATTCCTAATGGACTATAAAAAAGGAAAGCAAAAGACTTGGAAGGAATTTGGCTATCATCAGTATATCTACCAAATAGTGACTGGGATTGCCCTAAGATGTGACTAGGAAGATCGGTCTCTCCCCCGGGGGGGGGGGGGGTACTTCACTTTGGGTAAGACGGGGATGTGCGCCAGTTTTGGGTAGTTTTTGGCCTGAAAATTCTGGGATTGGGGTATCCTTTTACTGGAAAATTTCTGTGATTGGGGTATACTTTCACTCGGAATTTTCTGGGATTGGGGGTTACTCAAAATTCTGTAATGGGTGTTGAATGAAAGTACAACTGGATAAATTTTCGAGCAACACGTGGTCAGTTTCAGGTGAACTGATTTCAAGTATTTTTGTGTTGAAAAACGTCCTCAGATCAGAAACTCGATCCAATGGCCACTTGGAACCAAAATAACCGTTCCCAGCCCTCTATCCCTTATCCTTTTGACGTCGAATTGCTTTTGTTACTTCTTCGATTGGGTATCAATATCTGACAAATTTTCTGGGATTGGGTATCAATATCGGACCAAATTTCTGGGATTGGGTCGTAACAGAAATCCTTGCGGCGCACACCCCCGTATGAATTTATAGTGAAGTACCCCCCCCCCCCGGGGTCTCTCCATGATCCTCCACGCTGAAAATCGAACAATCAGTTTCACTTGAAAGACCCTCCAAAACTTGAAGAATTGCCATATTTAATCCATTTAAATTCTAGGCTGAACATCATCAATAAAAAGTATTGATACAAGACACAATACATTTCTATTCAGGTGCATATGGGAAGAAATAATGCTGCAGGCCCATCAGAACGAAATTGAAATTG
The DNA here is from genome assembly GCA_964020215.1 of Aurelia sp. 3 sensu Dawson et al. (2005). NCBI lineage: Eukaryota > Metazoa > Cnidaria > Scyphozoa > Semaeostomeae > Ulmaridae > Aurelia > Aurelia sp. 3 sensu Dawson et al. (2005). The sequence continues at coordinate 15,268,645 of OZ026580.1, read as the reverse complement.
GGGGGGGGGGGGGGTTTAAGTGAGGTGCGACCAAAGTGAAAGACCTTTACATTGTTGGAAAATGCCCCATTTTTGGAAAATGTGCCATTGACGGAAGCAAAGGATCACAACTAATGAGGGTCTTTCCATGGAAATTTTGAAATTTTTTACTCGTATGACATCAAAATATATTGCATTTTGGATACATTCTGGTGTAGCTTCCTCGAATATAAATGAGTTTGAATCTTCATCTTACTACCTTAAGTTGGCCCTTAATTAAGAGAATGCCATTGAAAGCTCTCAAAATCAGTGGTGGCACCAACTCTGAAAAATCCAAAAGAAGTTGGGGGGGGGGGATTTTGACATAATTTTCAACCTAGAAGTATACCCAACTAAATTAATGCCATGATTTTCCTTTGACAATTTTCGCTGACTTTTTGGATCTGGGGGGACAAGTCCCTCCCAGTCCAGTCCCCCCCCCCCCCCGTGGTGCTGCCACTGCAAAAAATGAGACAGAGGTCGTTTTTTGAGAACTGTTCAAACAAGGAAGCTTTTTCTGGGACACCCAATATACCTCAACCATTATCTCATTGTTTTAACTTCATTCATTCTGCTTACTTCATTTACTTCAGTTTCATATGGTGCTTTGAACTTTCAACAGTGGGTCAGTATTTCACTTGTTTAACAAACGAAATGCCTTGTTTTGATAAAATCAAATAATACCGAGTAGGTAATAACGTAAAAATAGAAACCGGAAGTACACTCTTGATTCTTAGAAACAAAGTAGAAATGAATGTCAGCTAGATTTGATAACCACACGCAAAGCGCTCTCAAAAAAATAGAAAAGTGAAAACGGGAAAGAAAACAAGGAGAGGAGAAAAGAGTGTATAAATGAAGACTTGTGGCGCCACTTCTTTCTTTTTTTACCCTCTTTTCTTGCTCGAAATTAAGAGAAGTGGAGAAAGAGACTCAAAATACTGGCACAGGCAGTTGTATTGACTTTTTCTCAACCGCTCTAGGATGTGTGTTGCGAGGCTCTCAGGATGTGAAAGACAACCTCAAAATCGTATTTAATCACTAGCAATCGACCATCAAAATCACGCCTTGTACAGAGTACTCAAATACGAAATTAAGGAGCATTCGATAGATCCCTGTTCAGTCCGATGGCAGGAAGACGACTTGGGCAAGTCCATCCAATGGCCATCATAACATGGCCTAAAATAAATGACAGAATGGAGGGAAACACCAGCCACTAGAGGAGACAACAAGTGCTTCATTTGGTAAGTTACCTACCAACGGAGATCTTCTTCTGACACTTTGAGTTGTAGAAAGTGGAATTCTCCGGACAAGCACACTTTCCATCGATCTGGCGGCAAGTTGCTCCAGATGGATGGCAAATACTTGGCTTTATCTTGCAGCTCTCTGAGTACAATACAATGTCACCATCTCGCCTCCGGTCAATCGATGTTAAATTTAACCCCAGAACAGTCGATAAATGAATCATAAGTAATAATAACAAGTTATAAGAATCCATATTCTGCAGTTTTCGCTTCAGTGTTGCTGCAGCTTGGCTCGATCGATCATTATTTGTTGTCATTTGAAACCACAAGTCAAACCAACAGGAATCAAAACTCAGTGGGATCACAGGGGATCGTGTTCATTTCCGCAATTTTGTGTCAATTGATGGTTGCTGCGTGTGCGTCACAGAGTCAATTTTGTTCACATCAATCACATCAGCTTCTTTGCTGAATTTCTGACCTGCATAATGTATGAAATGAATGTATGCATGTGTTAGGTGTAAATCGAAATTCGTCGGATTGAAAGGGTGTGGCAAATGGGTGTGGCTGTGTGTATGTTTTATTTTGTCATGTAAGAACATTTACAAGTTATCATACTAAAAATGAAAAGTAAATATAATGCAATGCAATATACATTAAAAGGTTTAAACAATATAAATTAAAATGTTAAAAACGTAAAAGGAAAACACCCCCAATTACAATGGCAGGGATGATAGCAAGGGTCAAGCTGACCTTATTTCCATAAAGGTCCCTATACAATAGAAAAAGTATGCAAGAAAAGAAAATAGAGAGTACCATTGTTGCTTTCAGCACAAAACACGGTTTGTAAAAAGCCAGAAATGGTTGGGAGAGATGATGAAGGGTCTTCGTAGAAGACGTATATGTCATCTCCCTCTTTTTGTATATTTTGGAAAAAAAATTCTATGATCTTATGCTTGAATGTCTAAATACTGATTGCTGATTTTATATCAGATGGCAGACTATTCCATATCAGATCATGTAGGCTTCTTCTCAAGAAATACCATTGCAAAATGGAAATTCCAATTTAAACTTGGGTCTTCTTCTTGTTTGGCCCTGGTTGGCTGGTTGGAATATCTCAGCACTTGAAAATGGGGTAGTTCCCTTGAAAAATTTCATTTCATTAACACAGACACATTGATTTGATCTATCCTTTTCTTTGCAGGAGGACAATTTATAACCTTGAATTATGTGACGCCAATTTGGGTCATGCTTTTTAAATCAACGAATGCATTTGTTTTAAGCAGCTTGGATTTTTTGGACAGTCTCTTATTCAACATGTTGAGTACCATGAGGTTCATGCGTGATTAAAATGGTGTTGAATAAAGGCATTATTTTTAACGCAGCCTTCGAAGGGAGCTATCCAGGAAGTTTTGTTTTCTGTACAGAAATTTTAGCTTGCCATTGATTGGACTTGCCCAAGTCATAGGCAAGTCCAGCCATTAATTTTACAGACACATTGATTTGATCTATCCTTTTCTTTGCAGGAGGACAATTTATAACCTTGAATTCTGTGACGCCAATTTGGGTCATGCTTTTTAAATCAACGAATGCATTTGTTTTAAGCAGCTTGGATTTTTTGGACAGTCTCTTATTCAACATGTTGAGTACCATGAGGTTCATGCGTGATTAAAATGGTGTTGAATAAAGGCATTATTTTTAACGCAACCTTCGAAGGGAGCTATCCAGGAAGTTTTGTTTTCTGTACAGAAATTTTAGCTTGCCATTGATTGGACTTGCCCAAGTCATAGGCAAGTCCAGCCATTAATTGTACAGACACATTGATTTGATCTATCCTTTTCTTTGCAGGAGGACAATTTATAACCTTGAATTCTGTGACGCCAATTTGGGTCATGCTTTTTAAATCAACGAATGCATTTGTTTTAAGCAGCTTGGATTTTTTGGACAGTCTCTTATTCAACATATTGAGTACCATGAGGTTCATGCGTGATTAAAATGGTGTTGAATAAAGGCATTATTTTTAACGCAACCTTCGAAGGGAGCTATCCAGGAAGTGTTGTTTTCTGTACAGAAATTTTAGCTTGCCATTGATTGGACTTGCCCAAGTCATAGGCAAGTCCAGCCATTAATTGTACAGACACATTGATTTGATCTATCCTTTTCTTTGCAGGAGGACAATTTATAACCTTGAATTCTGTGACGCCAATTTGGGTCATGCTTTTTAAATCAACGAATGCATTTGTTTTAAGCAGCTTGGATTTTTTGGACAGTCTCTTATTCAACATGTTGAGTACCATGAGGTTCATGCGTGATTAAAATGGTGTTGAATAAAGGCATTATTTTTAACGCAACCTTCGAAGGGAGCTATCCAGGAAGTTTTGTTTTCTGTACAGAAATTTTAGCTTGCCATTGATTGGACTTGCCCAAGTCATAGGCAAGTCCAGCCATTAATTGTACAGACACATTGATTTGATCTATCCTTTTCTTTGCAGGAGGACAATTTATAACCTTGAATTCTGTGACGCCAATTTGGTCATGCTTTTTAAATCAACGAATGCATTTGTTTTAAGCAGCTTGGATTTTTTGGACAGTCTCTTATTCAACATGTTGAGTACCATGAGGTTCATGCGTGATTAAAATGGTGTTGAATAAAGGCATTATTTTTAACGCAACCTTCGAAGGGAGCTATCCAGGAAGTTTTGTTTTCTGTACAGAAATTTTAGCTTGCCATTGATTGGACTTGCCCAAGTCATAGGCAGTGGCGTAGCGGAGGTGCATGGGGCCCTTAGTGAAAAAGGGGGGCTGGGGCCTCTTGTACCTATGTCTATGACGTAATTTGAAGGTTGGGGGCCCCTCCGGAGCCCCCTAATCAGTGGGGGCCCTTAGTGGTACGCCCTAAAGGTAACTACCGTCGGCTACGCCACTGGTCATAGGCAAGTCCAGCCATTAATCTTTCCAAGCATCCTAGTTGCCATTGAATCCCCAGGGAGATTGTCATCTGGAACATGTCCCACACAGGTGGCCGTTCAATGTTGTTTGATTATTATTTCATCGCTCCTGATGTCTAGTTTTTAATGTTCTTGCATTTTTTGCGTCCAAAGATTTAGTTTTCTTCTCCAAAAATGGATGCTCAGCTTTTTTTCTAAGAAACAATCGCATAACGTGTTTAAGTTCCTATTCAATTTGCTTTCTATTTGCTCAATGCTTTTGTCTCTAAAAATTAAGCAAAAATCATCAGCGTGTAAAAGCAGGATCACAATCGACCGCCCGTGCCATTTCATTCACGTAAAGAAGGAATATGAGTGGACGAAGAATTGACTCCTGAGGAACCCCATATGAAAGATTTCCATGATTTGAATATTCCATTCCTGTGTTGACAGTAAATGATCAGTCCTGATGAAGGCAAGATTTAAACCGTGATAGGGTAGATTCAGTAAAGCAAAGGTAATTGGACTTTGTTATGGAAATATCCAAAACAGCAGTATATCGATTATTTCAAACAGAAAGGTAAAAAATTCGGCATTGCACACATTCCATCACTACACATTTTCGATTCATAACTGCATATTGAGTGCAGTGTGGGAGTTAAATCAAACTTCACACGTAAAATCTTTAGGCAAATGCCAGAGGAGAAAGAACCAGGGGCAACATGCACCCAAGGGGGTACATGACTTGCGGATGGACGGGGGTCTGCCGCCCGGTTTTCAGGAAGCTACCCTCTTCTAATTAGCGACAGTTGCCGTCATACTCACTTTTAAGATGAATTTTGGCGGAAAACTACCCATTTTTGACAGTTTCTTTGCCAATTTCTGGAATACCCACCCATGGTTAAGGAAAATCTGCCGAAAAAGGGACCCTTGTTTAGAGAATTTTGGACCCAAAAACCCGCCCACATGGGCGACACATACCCGTACCTTCAAAATGCTATGTTATCACCCCGGGAACATGCCACCAAGATTTTGCAATTATGACGATGAATTGCCTTTTTTGTTTCGGGAAGTGCCCCATTTGGACCTTCAGTAAAGAATCTCGAGCCCCCCAGGTTTAGGATGCTTCCTAAACTTTCTGCCCTGCAAGGTCTTGTCTTTAGACAATGAAGAAAGGACGACTCAGCCAGTCAAGGAGAGGTCAAAATCATGTTGAAATGTACGTTTTCAGTGATTCTTGAATGCTGAATCCATGAGCACGCCTCTTTGACTGTCCGAAACACGTTCGAAGATGTTTTTTCGTAGCGGTCGTAGCGTGTCTCTGTGATCCCTCCCCTGGGTACAAGAACCTCAAAATTTAAATGAAAGGAGATTGGTTAGAGGAAAAGAGAGAAAGAATTTCCTCCTTATTTCCTCCTTTCTTTCCTTCCTTATTGTTTCTTTTTATTATTTTTGGTTCTGGTACCCAGGGTATGTGATCTCTTCCTTCTTGGAACAAGGCGCAGACAGCAATCAACGAGGAACCATACTATGGAGGAAAAACTTTAGCTTCAGTGACTCATCAAAACAAATATAGAACGTCTGAGGATTTTTTTCAGTCGAAAAAAACCATCAGAAACAAAGCACAATATACAGGAATACACCCTCGTTATTGATAAAAGATAGCCGTGAAGAAGAAATAATAGGTCGCTACAAACGAAAAACCACGCCTGTGTCAACAGGAAATACTGACATCATATGGCCATAATTTGGCATCACAAAGCACAATGGCTTGGAGCCACCATTGTATGCTCTTGGGGTCGGAAAAATCCTCGGTAGGCACCATCGACTATATTACCCAATGTTTTGCGGTCGAAATTGACAATGCAAACTTGTTTAGACCAAATGAATGGAAATCTTTGGGGTATGGAACAGCCCCCCCCCCCCACAAAAAAAACAAAGCGGGGAGATTTAGAAATTAATACACTTTCAGCGGGGATTGAAAGCATCGTGACGGGGAGATAAAACTTTCCAACGACTATCTGTAATAGAACTTGTATCACTTTTGACGGGGAAGCAAAACTTACGACGAGGAAGCACCACAGACAAGGCGGGGGAGAGTGCTTTAAACTCATAAACTTTTCAGGGTAACACATTTTCCTGGCGGGTCATCCCTTTACTTTGGCGGGGCAGCGTTTCAGCGGGGTCGTTACCGGGGGGTGTTATTCAAATACGGGGAAGTAAGTGCGATATTTCTGGGTCTGATTATTGCTAAAAGTGATATTTTTGAGTCCAAAGTAACTGAAATTATGGCCATGATATTGTTTGAGCATAAAACATAGTCAAAATGATGGGTTAGAGGTAATCCTTGCATCAATTTGCATCGTTTCAGGATATTTATGTGTGTTTTACAGGTGTCTGAGTGTTAAATTAGCTGATATGCTGTGGGCTTCTGTGAAGCAGGGGTGCCAGAAATGTTCTCGGACTGACCCCATGCATGCTTATGCCATAGAGATATGGCTTATGTGCTGAGTGCCCCCCTGGGGTAATGAATTTTTTCACAATTCAGTGTGAAATATTTGAATACTACTGTTTTTGATATTTTCGAATAAACGGATGTCAACGCCTTTCCATTGAAGTCTACTTGGCATCCTGGCATCCTCTTTCATTTGACAGAAACTTTTGCTTCTTTCGAAACTATAGCAGAAAAGTGAGAATGGCGCAAAATCAAGCTAACAGGTGGGGGTCATCAGGGTTTGCGGGACAGCGGAATTTGAGGAAAGTTTGTCGCGGAATACGGAATTCTAGCAATTTTTCGGCGGAACGACGGAATTCTCCACCCCTACCGGACGCGGATTTTCTCGAAAATAATAAGCGGAATGCGGAATTTTCATGAAGTTGTATGGATTTGCGGTTCCTTCATCTGTTGTCTTGAAGAAAGAGGTCGTGGTCGCATCTTTGTTTTTCTGATCAGCACTATGAGAATATTTTCAAAGCTTGGCACTAGAATTTTAACTACCACTCTCCTCTTTCCACCCGGATGGGTGAAAATGTCTAACAATACTAATTTGCGCCATCATTTTGATAACAAAGTGGCGGGACGCGGAATTTTGGCTAAAAATGACCGGAACGGCGGATTTTAACTGAAAATTGTGCGGAACGACGGATTTCTAACCCCCTTGATGACCCCCACTAACAGTCTACTAGAGGAAATACATGCAATTTACCAGAGCAAGACAAACAGTCTACCAGAGGAAGAATGAAGAGAGCTGATCTTAAAAAGGTAGTCAGGAGATTGGAATCAAAAGGCACAACCAAGGTGTTGTGGCACCGTGGTGTAATCCTCTGACATTGCAGCCAGAACAGTCAGGCGGAGTGGGTTCGAGTCCCGGTAGGGCCCCGCCACTTGAGCGTCATGACAAGGGGTCGCGGACTCGATTAGGTATACTCTATTTCTGCGATCCCAGCGCTTGGCGCAGAAAGACGCAACTTCACCTCCACCTTCACCAGCCAAATTTCGGGAAATCAACTGCATGCCAAGCTGCCTTGGCGTAAGGAGATTTATATGCATTCTAGAGGTCGTATTTTAAAAAAAATTCCAGGCGAGCATGCCGGATCCCCTAAATCTACGAATTTCTAGCATCATGTCCACAACTTCTGCACAGCCTAATTATTGCTAAAGCTAATTATTGCTAATTATTGCTAAAAATTAAAAATTATTGTTATTTAGCTGTGTATTAGATTAAATGCTCGAACGTGCTAAGTTTTTGAGTCAAAAGGGCAAGAGTTTACAATTTGTTTACCAGCGTCCCTTGAGGACAGATTTTTTATGCACCAGACAGCATAATCAGCACCGTTTTAGCATCTGCATTGCTTCATCTGGTACCAAAGTAAAGAAAAATTCTTTATAGGACCATTTGCAATGACGTTTTCTTGCAGATCTCTCGATACAAATACTCTTTGAAACCATAGTTGATAGAAACTGACTATGTTGAAACCAATGATTTTTACTGACACGTATCCAACATAAAACATGATGCCCAATGATAAGGCAGATAAACTCACTCACACATGTTTTTGCTGTAGATTATGAGACATGTTCCACCACTATGGTTCCACTTTCCAGATTCCAAAATTAGGTCTCTGACTTGTGCGTCGTGAGTCAATCATCTTATGGGACTCGCAATATTGTTGGATATATAGTACAGTAAAATGATCATTAATGGCCCGATTATTGGAAATACAACACCATATCGTTTATTCGTGCACAACAGGTGATGTACCAGTTAATGATAAATACAAAAGCAACTTGTTTACAGGTTGATAAGGGGCGATGTACCAGATATTCAGATATAACATCACACAGTTTATTTGTCCATAATGTTCGACATAACAAAGTAATCAATACTCGACTCTGTATGTATTAGTAGTTTTTTACATCCCCCAGTAACGACCCCGCTGAAACATTGCCCCTCCAAGGTTGAAGGATGACCCGCCAAGAAAACTTGTTGCCCCGCTAAGTTTTGAGTTCAAACATTGTCCCCGCCCTGTTTTTGTCGCTTCCCCGTTGAAGTTTTTTGCTTCCCCGTTAGAATTACGCAAGTTCCATCATAGATAATGATAACCTAAAATTTCATTTCCCCGTCATGATATTTCTAATCCCCGCTGAAAATGTATGTTTTCGTAATAACTTCCCGGCTGTATTTTCAAGGTTCGGCGGGGTCGTTACTGGGGGGGGGGGTGTTTTTTGTGTTAATGAGAGATGTCATATTCATAAATCAAGAATGGAATATCGTACATATGTGCGTAACGTATGAATTATGAGCAAAGATGAATTAATCAAAGATACTCGCGAGAACATAGAGGTCTCCGTTGTTCTTTAAGCTTGCAACTATAATTCCATTTATGATGTCACCATCTCCTGTGAAATATAACTGCAGTTTCATTGTGTCCGGTGAGATCATAGACTTTTTGAACACATGTATCACCTTTTCACTATCATCTCTGTTCTGAAGAAGTTGTTCCACGTACAATGCTGCCTGAATTTGAGATTCAAAAAGAGTAAATTGGTACCAGGAGAAAAATTCACCGACCCCTATTTTCGTATGCAACTGGGGTGAGCTAGCCACACAGCTTTGAAGCCGTTGTATGTTTTGTGATTTGTCTACGTTATCAATTTGGTCAATGGTCCGTAGAGATGGCTGATCTTTTTTAGGCACAGCATATGCCAATCAAATGGAACAGATGACATTTCAAATGAAAAATGAGCAAAACTTATCCGTTTTTATTGCACCGCTGTGAAAACGGAGCTTTTCGAAACGCTAATGAAAACGCATAAAATTCCAGACGGTGCGTTTGAAAATGATCCGTTTTCAATGTGAACGTCAAAAATGGAGACATCTGAAAACGCTTCACATTCCTTTGTTAACAGTCTGTTAATTACGGTGGCCTTCAAAGTCACGATTGGCACCTTTTGACAGCTATTACAAAAGGCTTTGTTTTGAAAGGAAAATTGACGACACCGTTTGGCTGAAATGTGAACGCCTATCGCGTACATGATGCAGCAATGTGAGCGAGCAGCGTTCTCACCAATAAAACGGGTAGAAATATAAGCGGAGCAGCGTGAACGTAGCCTAAATTCCTTAGATGCGCTATGATGGGATACCAAACTCGCTTGCTACGTATGAAGTGTAAAATCTTCTGAAAATGAAACTTACATTAGCAACATTGCCTGTTTCTTCTGTGTTTATCAGGTAAGGCGCTACTTCAAGTCATTGATGAGGGTTGGCTTATTTTTTTGACTCTTTTACCCCCTGCAAGTTGCTTTTTTATGTCCTGACAGCGTTTCATAGTAGTTCACATTTTGCATCAAAAATTTAACATCAATAGCTTAATGAATTTTGATGGCGCATGCAACTTACCGCTATCTTAAAAATAGTTGTCAAATGTTATTGCACTTGTTGAATGTTGGCAACAAAATTTTCCCATCTGTATCGAGAATTCTTCTTCCCCCATTCCCACCATTTGACATGACAGCTATCTTGCGGCCTTGAGCCGGAACAGCGCTTCAAAACTGTAGAAACTAGCCTGAGATTAGGCTCTCGGAACAAATAGCTTAAGTGAGCCTGATCTAAGGCAATGTAGGAACTGAGCTTACCTGAAAATCAGATGGGTTCATAATTGCATTGAGAGCACTGTTTCGTTTGGCATCTGTCTGAAAGGGGCCATTTATGTCGACCACCCTTCTCCATTCTTCAAAGTAGCTGTTGATCCGGTTCTTTTGTGCAAGACTGGCACTTTCCAAAAACCTTCTGTAAGTCTTTTTCACGTTCCATTCAAGAACTAAAATGTAACCAAAGAGAATTTAGTTTCATTTTTGAGTCTCGGTAAGGTGAGTCAGAAAAGTATAGGTTCCAAATCTTTAAAGGGGATATGTCATCAACCTGATTGGTTCATGCGACACAATTCTCTCCTTTGTTTATTACAGCAGCACAGAACCGAGGCTGAATTTTCGTTGCAATAAAAATTCAGCCTCTATCCTGTGCTTTTGTAATGAACAACAGACAGAATTTTATCGCATGAACCAATCAGGTTCGTGGCATATGCCCTTTAAGGGGTCATCGACAAACGAATGTGAGGTCATCAAATTTCAAAATCATACACGAGAAAGATTACGGAATTTTGCTTGCTACAAATCCATAAACTATGGTTTTCCGGAAAACCAATTCACGTTGCGTCAAACGCTTATAAATTTACTATGGTTTGTTTTATAGTTTGTTGATGCAGTCCAGAACACTACACACCAACATTGATCAACTGTGTTGGGTCCTAAATTACAATTGCGCTCTTGAATTGAGACTAATTTTGTGTAATGAGTCTTGTTGCCATCCTAAGCAGTCTTGAAATGTGCAAACAGTTCTTATCTTTTTTGGGACTATTCTTACCTCAACAACTTGCAATTTTCCTTGAAAAGACACGCACCCTCTAAAACATAGCCTGCGTGCAGACTCTTGATAAAAAATTGAAAAGATAGAGAAAAGTAGAGTCTGCGCAACCGAGCCACTCTTCTTGTTCGCTGACGTCGGCATTCTATTTTGAAGCTTCCTATCATGAGAGACTGTTGTCAAATCCCTTTGTTTTCCATGTTAGGCAAAATTAGACACTAGTGAAATGGTGCTTATCCCCATGACTTTCCCATACAGAAATCACAATAAATCACACAACTGAGGGCGCCCTTTGTATAGCAAAATAAAAGCATGAACAACAGATTTAATCTCCTCTATGAAATGTATTGTACCCATAATGTCAATGCTTTGTCAAACGTTTCCTCATTTGAACAACAGAAATAAAACGTTGTTTATCTAAAAGATAGTTGAAGGAGACAACAGAAATTTGCTAGACCATTCAAATTAGGTTCCTTGATTTCGAGGAACCCTTGAACAAGAATAGTGGCTCAGTTGCGCAGACTCTACTTTTTTCCATCTTTTTGATTTTTATTAAGAGTCTGCACGCAGGCTACTAAAACACCGCTTCAACACTTATTCTGTGACAAATCTGCAGAAATAGTAAGTTTGACACCAAAGTTTTGAGCAGCACAAATGAATACTTCGTTAACAGCTAGTTAAAAATTTTTATATTGAACTCTAAAAGAAGAAGCAAAACGACGCTCTAATTCTGAAAACAAAGATTTCAGAAAAATCCAACGGTAGACTTTTCGTTGCATAGCTAAAGTTTCTTTCGATTCATTCAGTTTAAAGAAATAGGTCATTGAATTTTACATCAACCTTCTTATTGATTTGGAGCCTTTGCTAGTAAGAAAGGCTTTAACGTTTGGGGGATCCGCTGGGGGTTGGCCTTACTATGTATCTCTACGGTCGGGGTGAGGGAAGCGGACCACCTTTCATTTCAATATTTAAAGTATTGGTAACCTTTGAATATTAGTATTAGTTTTCAGGAGGAAGGAACTCCTATTGAAAGCCATAGAATGGTTTCTCCGCCCAGTGGAAGCATGCGATATTCGAACAATCATCCACATATGACATTGGTACGAATTCACATGGTACGCTTCCTCAGCTTTGACTGTAACTTTTCTCCTTGGCTGCCTATGTCGTCGATGAATTTCAGTTATTACCTATGCGAAGTCTCAAAATTATAGATCTTTGGCTAGCATAGGATGCCATTCAGTCATTCATTAAGTCAAAAGGACTAATATGCTTTGCGGGCTGTGCAAGGAAATTACGTGGCTGATATTCAATATTAAATGTTAATCTATGAGTCAAAGCTAAAACAGATATGAAAATTTCCTTTGCTAAGATCAGTCATCTTTAAGACCTAAAAATTTGGACATTTCTATAAGGAAAGTGTGTGGGGAAGAGAATTCCATGTTTCATTCTGGTCCATAATATTTTTGCTATTGAATTCATATTTCTGAAATTGACATTTACGTCTAATTCAATTAAAATGCCAAATAAAGTGTGGACCAGAATGGAACGTGGTATTCTTGATTCTCATACCAACCCCTTCAGAATGATTCTAATTTCTAATTTTTGGGTCCTAAAGATGAATGATTTTACCAAACAAAATTTTCTCATCAAGCCTAGCCTTTGACTGATAGATTAACATCTTGGTTATCGGTCACATGCTTTTCATTCCAAAGACCGCCAAACGTACATACTATTTGACGTCCCCCGTATGTGCTATGAAATATGGGAAATATAATTGCTATCCTGCATCAAATAAGTGTTGTATTATGCAATACAATAAATACCCGCGTATAAGAGCCTTTGCAAGTCATTTGTTTTATATATTTCAGTTTATTAGGGAGGGAGACCAGTAAACCAACTGGTTGATTTTCAAGGAGCCCTCCAAGTAAAAACGAACCAGATTATGGAAGTTAAAAACAGTTAAAAAACTTTTTACAATGAATATATGCAGCTAAACCATTGATAAATCCTATCTACAAATGATAGACGAAAAGTGCGTAAAAACCAATGGACTAGAAATTCATTCAACGACTGAGCAACCAGCCCAAACCCCACCCCCATGCCCGATCTACCCCGTACAATGTACATTAAATCCCCGCATATAAGAACCTACCAAAATAAGAACCTAGAGGCTGTTTTTCCAAAATTATGTACCTTGCAATTAAGAGCCTGTTTCAGTTTGATGAAACATAGGTTCTTATTGCAGGGATTGCAAAATTGATTTTTGATTGCTATTATTAAGGTCTTTGTGGTCTGTATTGCCTTTGAAAGCTTCATTCTCCTCCCCAATTACTTATTAAGCCCAAAAGAACCTTTCTAAAACAAATAATAGGACTGAACATCCTTGTTTGGCTCTTAAAGGGACTGCATGAGGCACCCTTCAAATAAGAACCTATATACCCTGAGATTAGTCTTAGTACCTTCGAAATAAGAACCAATTTCAGCCTGGATCTCAAAAAAGTAGGTTCTTATACGCGGGGATTTACTGTATTGGGTTTTTGTTAGAAGCAGGGTCTGATTTGACAATGTCAGCAAGTACTGTAGGTCCCGAATCAATCGGTTCTTATACTCGGGTTTTTATAGCTATATCGCAAATGAAGAGATTTTGCTAACTGATACGAAAATTTTTGCTTGACATCTTGTTGAAAAATACGCTTGTAAATACGCTTATTATGAGATACACATGGCCTACTTGGCAATAACAGATAACAAGGTATACCTTTGCCAAAGATGCCATCCATCTGAAAGACTGAGGTATAGTCATCGTTGAACAGTTCTTTTAATTCTGACACAGAGGACTGTGATGAGACTGAAACAAGAAATAGGCATTTTTGATAAGTTTTTTCATAAGAAACTGGTTCATAAGAAACTAGTACCAAGATGGCCGAAATTTCAAGAAACTATGTGTGAGAAGAAGTATTAACAAACTTTTCAAAGTTGAAAGCATGGATATCATAGTTTATTCTTTTGCAATACTAACTAGCCATTTGTTTTTCATGATGACAGAACACTGTTTATTCCTGTATGATGCTTTAAATGCAAAGAAACATATCTGCAGCAGTGTTAGCGACCACATTGATAAATGAGGAAAAGAAACTGTGTTTATGCTCAGATAAAGTCTTTTAAATTCGAAACATATTTAGACGTAATAAACGACTTTAACGAGAGATAATGTTTCTCAAAGTTACGAATGAGTGCACACAACCTTGAAATAGAAGCTGGAAGGTTTGGAAAGAAAGTACCTAGATCCGATAGGCATTGTAAATACTGCCTTTCATAGGGAATACAAGTTCTTGGAGATGAAGTTCATTTCGTCATGATTTGCCCACAGTTTCAAGACGACAGGAAATGTCTCGAAACCAAAATAGCCAACGTGTATCCAAAAGTAAAGTGACTCGATGCTTGGAATACATTTTTGAGTTAAGAGGTTATTGAGTCAAGAGGACAAGTACTGTTTAAATCTAGTAGCAGCTTATTTATTAAAATGCTTCAAACTGAAATCTGAATCTAGCTTGCAATGAACTTGCAACAATTATGTTTACTAGTGTAACTGTCATCATGTAAATTAGCTTATAGTTATGTTTATTTGTTGGGACAATTGATTTTTGTTTGTTTGATCAATTGCATTCCGTAGTTATGTTCGTTTTGTAATTAGGTTAGACGCCGTCGTGGCCTAGATACCTTTTTCATAAGAAAAATAAATAAATCATGCATTCAAAAGATCAGAAACCAATTATGACACTTTGGTACTAAGACTGCGTTCACACGATGCCGGCACATTTTGAAAACGGTGAAAAAAGTGACGGCAGCAAAATTTGATCTAGCGTTCACACGATACCGGCACAATTTGAAAACGGTAGGAAATTTGACAGTAAAAACTCGCTGCAGGACTTTGATGCTAAGGAAAAGTACCTACACTTT
The DNA here is from genome assembly GCA_964020215.1 of Aurelia sp. 3 sensu Dawson et al. (2005). Classification (NCBI taxonomy): domain Eukaryota; kingdom Metazoa; phylum Cnidaria; class Scyphozoa; order Semaeostomeae; family Ulmaridae; genus Aurelia; species Aurelia sp. 3 sensu Dawson et al. (2005). The sequence continues at coordinate 15,253,579 of OZ026580.1, read as the reverse complement.
AAGATTGCGTTCACACGATGCCGGCACATTTTGAAAACGGTGAAAAATTCGACGGATAGGCCTCCTGTTCACACGAAAACGGCACATTTTTTGCCGGCAGATTTTGAAAACGGTAGATTTTGAAAACGGAACTCCAATCGGCATATTTTGGAAATGGTATCGTGTAAACAATTGAAAATGATGAAAAGAGAACATTCTCAGACGCTTTTAGAACGAGACTGAACGATCCTTAGGGTTTAGGTACATTTCTTTGCATCAAAGTCTTGCAACGAGCTTTTTACCGGCAAATTCCCCACCGTTTTCAAATTGTTCCGGCATCGTGTGAACGCTAGCTCAAATTTTGCTACCGTCACATTTTCATCGTTTTCAAAATGTGCCGGCATCGTGTGAACGCAGTCTAAGAATCGACCAGTCTCGATCCAAAAGCGTCGAAAAATGTGCTGTTTACATCACTGTCGAGTGTTCACACGATGCTGTTTCAAATTTATGCCAATTAGGGTTCCGTTTTCAAAATCTACCGTTTTCGAAATCTGCCGGCAAAAAATGTGCCGTTTTCGTGTGAACGGGAGGCCTATCCATCACATTTTTCACCGTTTTCAAAATGTGCCGGCATCGTGTGAACGCAGTCTAAAGTGGACAAATTTTCATCTTAAATTGAGAAACTTCTAGTACTATGGCCTGACCCAAGTTTCTTAAAAAAGGGGAGTCGTTTGACAAATTTTAGCAAACTTTTCTTGATATGTAAAAAGCCAGCCGATACTTTGAATCAGTGATGTCCTTCTAAATCAATGTGCAGCCTTTCGAAGAATATACCATGTTTCGCGAAGACCTGCAATATGTTCGTAGGCCTAATACAAGCTTGTCAATCTTCTGGTTTACTTTGAGAGTTAATTAAATCAAATCAAACAGATTGAAATATAGGCAAGAAGGTGTAATTTCATCAAGATACAAAGATAATTCACGGTAAAATTGGGAAAGTGCTTATATGCAAAGCATTTTTGATGAAACAGTTTCTATCAAAACAAGTACACGTAGTGATTATTCACAAGATCTTTTTATCAGCAGTTTGGAGTCCATACTGACAAGAGTGCTAAACATGTGAAGAATAAAAGTGAGGTTAAATTCTCTTCTCACCAAATCCAACAAAAACGAGCGCGAAGATCACTCTAGACATCATCATGATTGGTGTTTCCAGCACAGTAGCATGCTCTAAGCTACTTAAAAAGAGTTCTGCAAATTCAAACAAAGCTGTATTTGCACATTATGCTTTTAGCAGGGTGTGGACACTTTGATTTTTTGTCTCATTTTTTTTGACAAAATTTAGAAATCGAATTTTTTTGGTATTCCAAACTTTTCATGTCCGAAATCATGGAAAATTGGACATTGGACTTTGAGGGTGATAACCAACGTAAACGAAACTGTGAAACTGTGAACGCAGTTTTTTGAAGGGTGACAGCATAGATTTTTATGTTTCTGTTTTTTTAAACAGAAAGCATTATCGTTAAGATGCGTCTTTGTACTCCGCACTTTAGAACAAACCAAACATTCCTATTGTGAGGAAGTGAGGAGAGACGCGAGAGGTATGGAACGAGCGTAGCATTTTTAGAAGAGCATGTGACTAGGTAGAGACTGTGTGGGCGTGAAGTGAGAGAGTTTGAGGAGAGACGATAACTAGGTTGCGAAGAAAAGTTGTGAACATAGGTTGAGAAGAATAAAAGCGAGAAAACGAATTTACTGTGTATTTATGAGTCGCCGCTTCGTTACATTTTGGAGGTTCTACCGAGATGGAAATTGTTTATGCTGGATTTAACGTTTGATGTTGTAAATATGTAAATAGAAGTATTTCGAAAGAGACTTCTTGAGCTGTCATGGCGAATCAAGGACAGCAAGCCGGACAGCAAGATGGAGCTGGAGCAGAAGTAGGTCAAGAACAAGTAGCCGTAGCTGGACAAGGACATGACAATAGTCGTTTTACTTTTTCTATTTTTCGCAGACCAGATAAGTTCAAAATAGGTGAGGACTTCGATTTGTTCGTGAAGAAACTGAGTTTATATTTCGAAGCCATAGAACTAGAGGACACGAAGAAGCGCAAACTTGCACTTTTGTTTAACTTGAGCGAAGACGCATTTCGATTAGCCGAATCAGTTCCGTTCCCTGATGGAGAAGATGCTTGGCATCAGTGGATTAACGCTTTAAATCCTTGTTTGAACGCAACCAAACACTGACAGAGAAGAGATACAATTTTAGCAAGAGAGTACAGGAGCCAGGAGAAAGTGTCGACTCATATGCAGTTTCACTCAGAGAATTTGGTGCAAAATGCGGTTTCCAAGGAGAAGAGTACAGCAACCGTCTTATCGACCAGTTTATCCTTGGATTGAAGGACAGACAAACTCAAAACAAACTGCTACAGGAGCCACCAAGTAGTCTTGATGATGCCGTTTTGCTGGCAAGAAGATTCGAAGCAGCTAACGCAACCATGCAAACTTTGTCAAAGAAAGTCAGTTCACCTGTATCAGAGTCTAATGTTTTACAAGTTGGAGCTTCTAATGTTGTTGCTAAAGTATGCTTTAAATGTAATGGTTGGGGTCACTTAGCTAAACAATGCCCCACCCCGTCAAATTTGTCTGAAGTTAGGCCTAGAAGTCAGCAAGCTAATGCAAAGGTTTGCTTTAAATGTAACAAATCGGGTCATGTAGCCCGTAACTGTCGTACTGTTCCTGTGTTTCAACCATCTAACCAGCAACAACAGTTAGGCCAAAACACAAGACAGCCCCCGATTTGTTTTCGTTGTGGAATTGAAGGGCATATAGCCAAGTTTTGTCAAACAAAAGCTGAACAAAAACCCGATTCAACCTCTCAAGCAAAACCAAGTCAAACAAAAGATGATCCAAAAATTCGTTTGTCTGCAGTTGCCCCTGCAAGTAAGAAGAAAACCATGTTAATTGAAGCGAAAATAAATGGTTATTCACGTCTTTGTGTAGTAGATACTGGGGCCTCTGTTTCTTTGCTTGCTAAGGACGAATGGGATAAATTGAAAGGCGTAGATGATAAATTATTTCCGTCAGATATCGTAGCAGAAGCTGCCAACAATTCGCCAATTGGAATTTTAGGCAAATCGTCATTGTCCGTACAGTTGAATGAGCACACAGTAAACAAGTATGATTTCTATGTTGCAAATGACATTTCTTCTGAAATTATTTTGGGTTTAGACTGGCTTTTGTCCATACAAGCAGTTATTGACACGTCAAGCCTTGTGATTTCTTTCGAATCAGGCCAGTTACCTATTTACGTTCGAGATACTTCGATTTCTGATGCCTCAGTTGTTACGCTTTGTGATGATATTGTGATTCCAGGGAAGCATGAAATCATTCAAAGGGCCAGGATTAAAAACCCTTCCCTTGAACAAAGTTTGTTAGAGCCCAATTACGAACTTACGTCAAAAGGAGTTTTGGTAGCCCGGGTAATTGTAAAACCGAAAGAACAAATTGTACCGGTGCAAATTATAAATCCGGGAGAAGATCCTATCAAATTGTACAAAGGAACCAATATTGGCTCTCTTGAACTTATTGAAACTGATGATCCCGTTTTGGAAGAAACCTCTGAAAAACAAACAAATGACATTTCGTTTGAATTGAGCCATCTTGATGAAAAAGAAAGAAATCAAATGAACAATTTGCTGCAGGAATACCAAAGTAGTTTCGCTCGAGATTTATCCGAGCTCGGTTCAACATCAGTTGTCAAACATAGCATTGAAACCGGTACTGCTATTCCGATAAAACAGCTCCCCAGGCGTTTACCGAATGCACTTAGGCCTGTTGTAGATGAGCAAGTGCAAGAAATGTTGAAAAATGACATTGTTCGACCCAGCATGTCACCTTGGGCAAGCCCGATTGTCCTAGTCAGAAAAAAAGATGGTACTTGGCGATTTTGCGTTGATTTTAGAAAACTCAATGATGTCACAGTCAAAGATGCTTTTCCTCTGCCACAGATCAACGATCTTATTGACACTCTCTCGGGTCAACAGTATTTCTCCACACTAGATCTTGCATCGGGGTACTGGCAAGTAGAAATGGAAGAAACAAGCAAAGAAAAGACAGCTTTCACCATCCCGGGGGGTACCCACCTGGAATTCAATCGTTTACCATTTGGTCTCTCCAATGCGGTTCCCACCTTCCAGAGATTAATGAGCAGAGTATTAGAAGGTTTGTCCCCAAGTAAATGTCTTGTTTATCTTGACGACGTTCTGGTCATTGGCAAAACCTTTGATGAGCATTGTGCAAATCTTAAAGAAGTCCTTGATACAATAAAACGAGCAGGCCTCAAGCTAAAACCATCAAAATGTTTCTTTGCACACCCTGAAGTAAAGTTCTTGGGATTTGTGATTTCAGGAAAAGGACTTGCCCCTGACCCCCAAAAAGTAGAGGCAATCCAAGCTTATGAGCCTCCAAAAGATCTTACTGAATTACGCCGTTTTATTGGTATGGTGTCATACTACAGAAGATTCATTTCAGGATTTAGTGACATTGTAGTCCCCCTGAATAGGCTCACCCAGAAAGATGTCAAGTTCGTCTGGGATGAACACTGCGAAGGAGCTTTTAGAGAGCTGAAACACCAAATGATAACATGCCCGACTTTGGCTTTTCCTGATCAGAAATCAGATTTTGTTGTGTACACAGATGCAAGCGATGTGGGAATAGGAGCAATTCTAGCACAATGCAATGACAAAGGAGAAGAAAAGGTCATTTCGTATGCTTCAAGAGCGTTTTCATCAGTCGAGAAAAATTGGTCAGCAACTGAAAAAGAGGCTTATGCTGTTGTCTGGGCCCTACAGTATTTTCACCCTTATGTTTATGGAGTAAAAGTCACCGTGTACACTGACCACAAGGCTTTACAGTGGCTTCGAGGCATAAAGCACCCTAATGGCAAGCTTGCTCGCTGGATTTTGAAGCTTGAACAGTATGATTATACTATTGTTCACAGGCCTGGCACACAGATGCAACATGTTGATGCATTATCACGAGCTCCTATCCGAGGAATAACGATCTCAAATTGGTCCACTGAAGAATTTAAAGAGTTACAGAACTTAGACGAAGATATTTCGACAGTTAAAGACTGGTTACATGAAGAAAAGAAACCTGACAGTAAGCCACAAGAAAGTTCTGATACATTGAAGTCACTTTACAATGTATATGATTCATTGCTCTTGAAAGATAATGTGTTGTACAAGAAATGGCAGGATGATACAGGAGTAGAAAGATTACAACTTGTTGTTCCATCGTTTCTAACAAGTAAAATTTTGAAAGAAGTCCATGAAGGAATAGGTCACCTTGGTGTTCACAAGACCTTTGACATGTTACAAAAACGATTCTATTGGCCAGGATTCCATAACGCTGTAGAAAACCATTGTCGTACTTGCGAAATATGTGCAAAGAACAAAACAGTTCCAAGACCACGATATCCGATGAATCCAATAAAGATCGTTCCAGAACCTTTTTACATGGTTTCAGCAGACATAATAGGTCCACTCAAGACGACACGTCAAGGAAACAAGTATATACTCACTGTGATCGACTACTATACGAAATATGCAGAGGCAGAAGCTTTACCAAATCAGGAAGCTGTCACAGTAGTCAAAGCACTAGAACAGATCTTTTCTAGGCACGGCATGCCATCTATATTGTTAACAGATCAAGGCCGCAATTTCGAATCTCACTTGTTCACTAGTATGTGCCAACTTTTTGGAATTGACAAGAAACGTACCACCCCTTATCACCCACAGACCAATGGACTGTGCGAAAGATTCAATGGAGTACTCAAGCTGTTATTACGAATGCGAGTTAACCAAGACCTCGACGATTGGGATGAGCAATTACCGTCTGCCCTGCTAGCATATCGCGTCAGCAAGCAAGAAAGCACTGGAGTCTCTCCATTTGAGCTTATGTACGGGAGAGAGCCAAAAGTTTCTTTTGATGTCAGGAGGGAGGGAGAAGAAAGACAAAAGCCGATAGGTGGTCCAGCTCAGTATCTGACAGAACTGAAGAAGCGTCACAATGAATTAAAGCATTACGTCACAGAGAAGACAGAGAAAGCGCAGAGCAAACAGAAGATAAATTATGATCAGATATTTCGTGTTGAACAAAGTAGAGAATTTGAAGTCGGAGATATTGTCCTTTATAAGAACATTCGCGCAAGAGGACTCTCACAAAAGTACACAGGACCTTACAGAATTATTAGCAAGATCGAAGGAAATTGCGAAATTGAATCGATTGAAGATGGAAAACGAAAGTTTGTACATTCCAATACTTTGAAGCCGTTCAGTCCTGCAAATTTACTGAAGATGACCTTTGTGTACCCACCGATTTGGAACACAGTGAATCAGATGAAGAGGAGAATGACTTCGTAATCGAACAAGGCCGTCCAAGAGCCATTGATGTGAATAGAAACGAAAATGCAAACAATCAAGCACGTGATCAAAATAATGCAGATCAAAGACGATATAACTTAAGAACTGCAAGACGTGCGCCTGATCGATACGGTTTACCCGTGTTTGACTATTGAAATGTGCTTGGAAGGAAATTTGACTTTCTGTTGAGAGTAACAGAGTACGAAGAACTTTGAAGCAGAATTAAACAATTACACCATATGAAGATTGCAAAGTGAACTGTACAGAACTATTGAAAACGGACAAATAAAAATTTTATTGTAGTTGAAGTATTTTAACGTTTTAAGTTATTAGGTATTGTTTATTGTAATTGATTTATTTTTTGTTTTTGGGTTTTTGGGAATTTGGCTTGAGTTTAGGAGGAGGGAGTGTGAGGAAGTGAGGAGAAACGCGAGAGGTATGGAACGAGCGTAGCATTTTTAGAAGAGCATGTGACTAGGTAGAGACTGTGTGGGCGTGAAGTGAGAGAGTTTGAGGAGAGACGATAACTAGGTTGCGAAGAAAAGTTGTGAACATAGGTTGAGAAGAATAAAAGCGAGAAAACGAATTTACTGTGTATTTATGAGTCGCCGCTTCGTTACACTATCTCTTACGATTGCTCGGATATAAATGGATTTTCAACAATTACTTTTTGATGGATCAGGTAAAATTGTGAGTAACTTGGTCATATGGTAATTCCACGCAGGTTTTCATGGCGAACATGACAACGAATGACCTTTCAGAATGATGTGAAAAGCGTGAATGGAACTTCCAACCAGTTGATGTCTCTGATTTTATTGCCCTTAATACCAAGTCATAGTTTAGTCCGATTTTGCGAGCAACAATTCCGAAGGTTCCGCAAATCTGGCCAGCATTTTCTTCAAAAAATTACGTTTTGCAAGTTTCAATGCTAATGTCAACGAATCACCGTTTAAAAAGCATATGTTCAAATCAAAACGGTTAAATACACCCAATCAAAAAATCGTACAAATCCCCCTGTTCGGTAGAAATGAATGAATAAGTGGCCATGTTATAATGCATGGTCTGATTAAACACAAGTCCATGAAGCTGAAGAAACACACGTTGGTGATGCCACTATGAAGTAGCATTTGAGATGGCAATCATCTAATTGGTGTTAATATTTATAAGCTGTTTTCTTGTGGCAAATGCACATCCGTTCTGTACTTTCACGAATGACATGCTCGCTGTTTTGCTATATGTTCCCAATGAGGCAGAACTATCGACCTTTCCCGTTCAACCTTTGTTTCTCAGTGTGAAAGCAATTTTGCCAAACATTCCACATAAAACTAGCGGGGTGAGTGGCCGAGTGGCTTAAGGCTGCTCTCCATATCCATCGTTTTGAGCGAGCGGGCGCTGCAACCAAGATAGATTCCTTCGTTGAACTTGTTCCTACTCCCAAAGCGCCCAAAAATCGGTCGCTTGCGATCAGATTGACTGCTAAAGTTTATCAACTGTGCATGCTCCTACTTGGTCGCAGCGCCCGCGCGCTCAAAACGCTGGATATGGAGAGCAGCCTTTATATACAGTCTTCGTCAGGTGACTGAAGTTAAGCTCGGTCGAGTGAGTTCAAACTCCGGATGGGTGACCTCGGAGGCCTGACCTCACAACTCACCTCGTCGTCCTTCGGAAGGGACGTTAAACTAGGGGTCCAATAGACTTAATCGGCTAAGGTTTGTTTTACCCATTTCAAGTCATGTGATCATACCCTTGGGAAGTTTTAGTATTATTCTACTTTTTGTATTCATGGCACAACTTTGCATGGTACGAAATATGTCAGAGAAATCAAAAGAAGTTTTATCAAGAGATTCATCACATGACTTGAAATGGGTGTAAACAAACCTTAGCCGATTCTGTCTATGCCTGGATGCGACATGCACAGAGGGCCTTAATTAGCTTTCGGTAGCTAGAAATCCTGACAAGCCCACTCAAAACAAATTGAGAGCAAAACAAACAAACAAAATGTAGAAAAAACTGAATAGATATTGCGTCTTCAAATGTAAAAAATTCATTATTTATTTACCCAAAAGGTCCGCAATTCTTGAATATTCTGTCATAAAAATGAGTCCTTTGTCAAAGTCCAGATACACGCTTTTTTTATAAGAAACTAGGATCAGGCCATAGTACTAAAAGTCTCTTAATTTAACAAGAAATTTTGTCCATTTTAGTACTAAAAGTTTCTTAATTGGTTTCTTATTTTTTGAATGCACGAATTGTCAATGTGGTCGCTAACACTGCTGCAGATATGTTTTTTGATATTCAAAACATCATATAGGAATAACCAGTGTTCTGTTATGTTGAAAACACAAATGGTTAGATAATATTTCCCAATAATAAAGGTTCAACGATGTATTTGCTATAAAATTCATGATTTTAACTTTGAAAAGTTTCTTAGCACTTCTCAGACATAGTACTAGAGTTTCTTAAAATTTTGGCCATCTTAGTACTAGTTTCTTATAAACCAGTTTCTTATAAAAAAACGTGTACAGGTCAAATCAAAGCCAAAATCAAGTACTACCCCTGTGGACTTCGGCCATCCGGGCCACAGCAGAATGAACGAATAATTACACAAGAGAAATTAAAATTTTGTTCTCTTTAGATAAGCTAGAGACAAGTCGCAACTATCAGCGTAGCTTCAACTAAATAGATCACTGTATTTAAATATCATGTCAATCATTCTCCAAAATCGTTCCTAAATAACTATCAATTGAAACACAAACTAATCTCGCACTTTTAAACAGGCAGGAAAAATAAGTGCAATACACTCATAGAACAGTATAGGAAAAACTACTATGAAGTTTGATTAAAAAGACAATTCTAAATCTGTCAAATATTAGTTCTTTCCTGAAAATAGATCATATCTATGCAATTAGTGATACAATGAATGATCGCAAAATATTAATATCTTCTAGCGTATCTTCTAGCTTGCATTACAGTCAAAGTGGAAGAGGCGTACCATGTAGATTCGACGATTATTTGAAAGAAGATTTTCATGATTGCATGAATATTTGAATATTTCTTTGTTATTTGCTTCCTTTCTGTTCGAATATAGCCTGCGTGCAGACTCTACTGATTTCTTTTCAGAGAGGTTCTCCTCCAGTAGAGTCTGCGCATTGGCGACCAAATCATTGTTCTGAGCCACGCACGATTCCCTCTCTTGGGGAACCAAGTCACTGAATTGGATTCGATAGAGCGACTGAGCGACCTATAGAGAGGGAAGGCATAACATTGTCCATGGAAGCGCTAATTAAATACCTGCAGACTCGAACAAAGACAGAGACGCTCATGAAAGAAAGGGGATGTGCGTCAGCCAATCAGGAAAGGTTCCATGTTTCTCATGAACTGAGAACAAGGATTTGGTGGCTGATGCGCAGACTCTACAGGAGGAGAACCTGTCTGAATAGGAATCAGTAGAGTCTGCGCGCATGATTTCTTCATGCAGAGAAAATAAAATTTAATGAAGACACTATTCTATTTGGAATACTGAAAACATAGGTGGTAAACTTTTTCCGCTTTAACTGCAATTAAATAGACTAAAACAGTACATCAATAGCAATACTGTAAAGCCCCACCTTTAAGAAACAGCTTTGCGAGAGCTTCAGACCATAAAGGCTGATTTTCAGTCAGTGCAATTTTCCGAGCGGGCGGAAATTCTTTTGTTTGCGAGAGAAAATGTGGCTCTGAAATTGAATAGATAGTTACGGCTGAGCAACGTTTTATCATCTAAAATTCCACCCGTTCGGAAAATTCCGCTGACTGGAAATTGGGCATAAAGCTTTGCTATTTTACGAGGAATTCAGACCTTGCAGTTTTGCTATTGCACTTATTGTCATTATTGCTATTGAACTTATGTGTTGCACATTTTTGTCAATTTGATCACTAAGTTAAAATTACCATTTCTACATTTAGCTATCAACGTTCTTAGAACTAAGTACAATTTCAAAGATCTATGAAACCCAAACGAGCCTATCTAATTTCGGAGACTGTAAAAGGGGCTTAAAAGAAAGGGGTTCTTTGCAGAGCGGGGCTTATTCACAAAGTCAAATGCCAAGGCCATAATTGACTTACAAAGGATTAAATGACAGTGTTCCAGGTCTTTTACCTTACGTTTTGCAGTATCGACATACAGTTCTGCGACTCTCGCGCGCACAAACACAATGCAGTTGTATTCCTAAACAATATCAAAATTTCAGAGGAATAAATGAAACACCTCTGGTTGCCTCTCACATTTTATATATTAAGTGGCGAGAAAGGGTAAAGAGAAGGAAGCTAATTCAAAGTTTTGGCTTAGAAGGGTGGGTTGTTAGTAAGTGGGCTTAAAAGGGAGGGGATGAGCCTAAGCAAAGTCTTGACGGTACTTGGTTAAAGTAAATCAATAGGGTTAAAAGCAAACTTAGCTAAGGGGACTAGGCAATCTAAACATAACCTATTGTATTTGATGTTTTCGATCTTCGAAAACAGTAAGAAGAGTAGTGGCGCATGCCGTTCTTTTGTGCTATGTTTAGATCATGTCGCTATATATCTCCCCTCATTTACTATGATCCTAGCGGCAATCCACCTTTTCAGGCCCCCCACGACATTTGACGTGCCGAGTTAATCAAGTAATCTGATTGGTCAATAAACGTCCAGACTTTGTCCAAACTTGTCCAAACTTTTGTGCTGAACCAATCAGACGTGGGGATTTTCTGGCCACGTGGCTGCTCTGCGGGGAGCCATGAAAAGGTGGATTTAGTAATCATGACATGAGCCGCAGCGCCAGAAAAACATGACCCTTTGTAGGATCGTAATTGAGGGTATAAATGATGGAGCAAGGACTGTTAAAAGATCTGTTTGCATATGCCTTGCTCTGCCCATCGGTAACGGCGATGCCAACATAATTTCTTGGGTAGACCTTGTGGAAAGGCTAAGTGTTTTAGCTGCTACATAGTTTTCACATATGTTGAAGATGGGACTGGGAGTGGCGGTAATGTAAAGCCAAAGGGGCTTGGATAAAGCCTGTTAAACTGTTATTTTCTTTCCATTAGGTATAGAATGACTACTACTTGGAAGTGTGATGTTACATTCCAGTAAAGTCCCATTTAGAAACTTCCACGTTGCTAAATCAGTTATTGTAAACATAACTTACCAAATTAGAGAGTTGACACTCCATCTACACCATTTTAAGTCCAGTGCTCAAAGACTCGTGTCTTGAATGCCAAATTTGAATAATACTGCAAATTCCCATAGTATAGTCATATGAATTAAAATTGGTAAGAACAAACCGTGGCCGATTTTGCCTATTTGTTTATCCTTTGCACCTTTCAAACTGATAGCATGTAAATGTTAGTTGCCTCTCCAGTAACAGCTGGCTTCAAACATAGTGCCTGTGCCTCAAATCAGTGCAAGGTATTCTCATCGAAACGTTTCGACAAAACATCAGTGTTTTCTATTTCATTTTCTGTTTAATTTTTTTGGTTTACTTCCTAGTTTGCTAAAACGTTATGTTTTTCAATGTTCATATAAAATAACGATTTGTCAACTCAACGGTAGTTCCTTGTTACTATTAGCATCTGCCATTGAGCAATGCTCAAGAGACACCGAAGTTAAAATGGAGACAATTCGCGAAAATAAATGGGCCAAAACGGTTGTGCACTGTCGTGTAATGTCTGAAATTTTGATGCTAGGCATTGAAAAGAGAGCATTGCAGCGGCTCCTCTATCACTATCTCAAAGGCAATAAATGCACGAAACATTGCTTGATAATTTTTAAGCGCTTGAAATGTGTATTGAATTGAGCCACATTCAGTACTTTTATAATAGTTTTTAGCCAAAGCCCATGGAGGCTGTTGTTGGGAATTTTCATTTGAGATTAAGATTTGCATGGTAAAATTATCAACAAAGTCTCGAATTCACGCTTTCAATGCTTTGGGTTATGTTGTACAATTTTAAGAAAAGTAAGTGGCCAATTAAAACGCTTCAATAGGGGGACGCCTGAGCGATGGTAAGGCAAAGGGGTCAAATGGGAATGCAAGCAGGGGCGGATCCAGACCGATGCAACCGATGCAAATGCATCGGTCAGTCCCACATGATCGATGATCTAGAAGCCTGTGCACAAGATTTTTGATCAGACGCAAATCATTTCAACTTTCCAAATGCCCCCTTCTCTCTGTTCCCACTGCTTCCACGTAGCAACCTCGCAACCTCAGACTCAGGTACAAAGGCCATGGCCGACGATTAGACCTATTATCCAAAAGAATAAAGTGTCCTCCAAACAGCTACGGTAAATCCCATTATTATTCTAATCCCCTATTCAAAATGTGTGACGCGCGTCTCGACAAAGGCAACAAAAGCTGACGCATAAACAGGAGAACCTTGCGTAATCACTTTGATGAGTGCATCGGTGTCAATCATAGCAGCTTTGACAGCTCCTTTCTTCTCAACAAACGATAGCCAAAATGCATCGGTCCCCAGACCCCTAAGTGGAGAAAAATCAGCGTTTTGCACCGGTTGACCGATGCAGTCCAAAGGTTAACATTGAGCAATAGATTGCCCTACTATCATTATTGTTGTCCGCTGTTTGGTTGTCTCGCTTCCTCTCGTCTGAATGAAAAGTGAAGTGGACCTAAACTCTTCTTCAACGTGTTAGAAGACCAAATTGTGGTTGACTGGATAAATCAGTCCGCGGAGGGGAACTTTTCTGGCAATACCAAATGAGTAAACAACGCAATTTGGCCTGTCTAGGCCAAGATGTAAACAGCACTTCAAAAAGCACTGGCTTGAATAGCTCTGATCAGAGATACATGTTCATATCCTAGTGCCTGAAGTAACCTTCAAAGCAAGGTCTTCCAGCCAAAAAAATTGTAAAAAGGGCGTTGCCTATGTTTTCCGAGAGTCTGAAGGGCGTGGTCACCCCCCTCAATTGCATCGGTCACTGAAATATCTGGATCCGCCCCTGAATGCAAGGGAACTCTACACCGAAGGCGAGCGAAGTGAGCCAAAAATTAGGGGGTGTCCAGGGGTCCTCTATAACGGAAAAATTTGGGGCTATGCCTTCTAGACTGGCATAAAATGTTATCAAGAATATCTTAACAAGGTAATGTAAATAATGTTCTCTCTTAGATATGGGTATGACTAACGTAAGATACAATGATTATTCGACTCAAGGATTAAATCAAAAGGGCTAAATTATCATCGTTCTCAAAGAAATATAAAGTGTCATTAAAAGGGCACTCTTACCCCTTGTCCCTATTACAAAAGGGCAGGAGGGGCACTTACCCCCCAAGTCCCCTCTCCAATGTTCCTGCTCCGAAAGCTGTTCTGTCGCTAAAAGACTAGCCTTTGTTATGAGTACCTTGCACAATTTTATGTCCACACAGAAATCAGGATTTTGTGGAAAAGGGCTTGCTTGACTTCTTCAGAAAGTCGTCAAAACAGGGGCTTGATTTAAATCTATTTCATATCTTCAAAACAACGGGAAGCGCATTACATTTCACCCTGGGAATAGGAAACTCATGTGAAAGTGTCCATAGAAAGTTTACAGTCACTAGGCGCCAAAATAGCTATTCCCAAGGTGAAATGAAACACATGCTCCTCATTATTTTGAAGATGTGAAATGGCTTTAATTTGATCTCCTGTTTTTACAACATCCTGAAGAAATTAAGCAAGCCCTTTTCCACAAATCCTTAATTTAATAAACTTACCATGCCATAACAAAATTGCATATACTCATAATGTGGGCTTGTCTTTTAGAGACAGAAAAACGTTTGAAGCATTTCAATCAGCCACTTACTTTTCTTTCTATAACAGATTTCCTTGGGCCACTTTTTCTGGGTCACTGAGAATAACATTTTTGAATCACCTAAGTAGCACTAAAACGAAGGCAGTAATGTAGCATTCAAACTCTCCAGACATCATAGGTACTCACAAAAGAGATATCAACAATCCAAGAAGGGAATTCTGCCAGGATACTTTGCATCCATTTTGTCATTGAAAGAGGACCATGAACAAAATGACCAGCAGCAGTGATGTCACATATGCTTCCATCTGGAGCCTCAGCATTCACTTCAAAATCAACCCAAAAGTCCCAGGGCTTTGAGTAAAATCCATGTGCATAAAATGTAAAATATGTCATTCTTCCATCATAATCCTGTTGACCTATAGGGAGTTCATCTGTAATTGACCACTTCACAAGTTTGTTCCCTTTATTTGGTGTCACTAACAAAGTGATGTGATCAGGACCCATAATTCTAAAGTGACGCCTAACAATCAATTCACTCAAATTCTCCTGTTTCAACTCTTTAAGGACCACATGCTTTCTGTTATCTGCAAATGGAGGTGACCCTTTTAGATACCATGTTTTCTTTAGAAGCTGGTTGATGGGAAGAATGTATGGGTAACCATGATATGGTCCATCAAATTCTGCCTCTGAAACATTCTTCAAGCTTGGAAGATGCATCATTGGTGCTAGGCCTAGATAATCTAAGGGTCCAAACCACATACCAGAGTCATTTTTGTACACCATTCCATCTTTATTGTGAAAGTTACGGGATACATGTTGCATTAGAATACGTTTAGGTGCAACTGGATGATCCCCAGAATATGGAAACATTAGTCCACTAACTGCTAGCAAGAAAGCAAAAACTGAAAGAACAGCAAGTAATTTTATGATAAGTAATGCTTCTTTGACTGCATGGATGATTGATACAACATAGAGTGATGCCATGATGATACAAAAGGTTGAAATGACTGCAAAGACAACATCAGGAGGTATTTCTGTGCCTTGCCTTCCCATGATAGGTATGAAAACATCAAATATTGAATGAAGGTGATATGACACTAAGACGATGGGGAAAGCAACAGCAGACACATGAACAAGGACAAGTCTTGAAGAATAAAGTTCATCTTTTGCATTAAACATGATCTGGCCAATAAAACAGTGTGAAAGCAGTGGGAAAAGGACATAGGTTGTAAGGAGAAATGTTGACATAATACCTTTATATGTCATGAATGCAACCAAAATAGAAATGATGAGCAGGTGAGCAAGGAAACAACTATTTTCATAAATTCTTCTTTCTATTCCATCTGCATCATGTTGAATGCAAGACTTCTTGGTTGTATACCTGGCAACATGATGGACAAACAAAATAGCTGAAAATGCTGGCATTCCATATAACATTAGTGCAAACCAAGGATGGCTGAACCAAGATAGCGATCTACCAAATTTTGTTATCACAAGTGCTTCAAGGACAGCGGTGAGCAATGCACTTATCCAAGAAATTACTATTGACGTAACAGCAACTACAAGGGACAAAATAGTTGGTCTTGCAAGAGTATTCTTTGTTTTCTCATAGATGAATGGAGCAGTTCCTTGAAGTTGCATAATGATATAAAGAACTGCAGCAAGGACACATCCGTAGTTCAACCAAGTTTCCATTGCTTGGGGAAATATGACCATGTACCACCCAAACAAATCAAAGAAAACAACTTTCCCCTGTTTGTATTCTTCCTTATGAATCAAATAAGGAGAATTTGATAAAGCCAAGATGATCGCTAAAAAATTTTCCCCACCTCTTTGCATTGAACCATCTGGTATTATTGATGCCGTGTCATGTGATGTATGATACACATAACCATTCGAAGCATATGCAATGTCAATCCCAACCATACCTCCATAATCCCTGAACACACGGAAATCAGTGTCTGAAGGAATTAATCCAGATTGAAATATTTCTTGTCCTACTATGGAAGCATAAGGGTATGCAGCATGTGATGCATATGTTTGGATCAACCAAGGATGTCCTGGTCCAGTTTGAAATACAATTTCTTTACCACCTGAACCAGCAGCTTCTAAGTTGACAAATGCTTTAATTGTTGATGACAGTTTATGTTTCAATACAAAAGCATGACTACCCATAAGGAAACCTTCCTCTGCACCATTGAAAAGAAAGACAATCCCTTGCTTTATTGTATCTGGTGGTGATTTTGTGATTGCTCTCATAGACTCAAGCATAATTGCACAGCTAACAGCATCATCACTGGCACCTTCTGTCCTCGGCTGGGAATCAAAGTGGCAATTTACAAGAACATTTGCAAGCAAGTTAGTCATTCTTTTAGGATACACATGTACAATTACATTTGTTATATTTTCGTATGCAACAGCAAAATGAATGTCCAAAAAATGCAGCATGAAACCTCCAGTGGCAGTTTGCAGTTCAACATCAATTTGATACTGCTCATGTGCATGAGAAATGATTGTGCCAATTTCCTTCAAAATATAATCAACGGTCGCAATGTCATTTTCATAGCTGCCAATAGGTCGAGGGCCAATTCGAGTTATTCCACTTAGGTATGATCGTGCTCTTTCGGCAATAAATTCCGATTCTTTCGATCCTTTCTCTTTCTTGGGCCTAGGCAAGGCTTTGTGTGGAAGAGCAGCTAAAGCAATCAGAGATGCGAGGCAGGTAAGAAGAAAGCATAATTCGCGCATAGAGATCAAACCTGAAGCCTTCTTTTGTAGGAATTTACCTTCTTCTTGATGATTTGTGTAGGTTATGTCGTTGATTTCGATCTCTTCTCTGCCAGCTCTCTTCCTCAAAGTGACAGCCGCCATTCTTATGCACGAGTGCACGAGGATCGGTCCAAATGGGTCCAAATTGGTCTTAATTGGTCTGGAGTCCGAACGCATGCATACGAGGCAAAGGCATCAAAAATCTTGCTGCCTACTGCTTTTGCTTCCTCTTTCACTGAGGTGATAAAGAGTTTGTTGTTTTTTTCACTGTGGGCTTGCTTCTCTGTTTATATCAAATCGTTACACTTTTGCAATTCTTCCTGCTATTGAAGACACGTATTTTAGAAGACTTGCCCACCAATAATTCAGATGTTTCTATAGAGAAAGTCAAGGCATATTTTAAGAAATTTTCAGTGGTGGGGCAAAACATGAAAAGGGCCCCACTCTTTCCACAGCAAAGATTGATTTTCTCAGAAAGTCAAGCAAAGAATCAGACTGCTTTCTACAACCTTTGCAAAGAGCGAAGTCAGTCTGGTGCAAGCAAGCCTCGTTTTCGAATTAAGGTCAAAGTGCGCAGTGCGCTCATGTGGATTTTGTCTTCTGCAGTGATCATGGCGTCAGTGTTGCGAAAAAGGGGCGTCCGGGAAGAGACAGAGGGCGAAGTAAGCATAGTTGAAGATAAGAAGGCAAGCAAAGCAAGCGACCCTAGTACCGTTTCTCTGAAAGAATTGTCTTTCGTTGTTCTTTGCATCGTTGGATTGATAGCCATTGCAGTTCTACCACATTACCATTTGCCTAGGCCTAAAAAGGATAAAAGGTCGAAAGAGGGGAGATTTACCGCTGAAAAAGCTCGCTCTTACTTAGAAGGGATCACAGAAATTGGTCACCGCACTGTAGGAAGCTACAGAAATGATGTGGTGACCGTGGATTATCTTTTGAAGCAGATTTACTTTATAATTTCTCATGCTCATGTGCATTACCATGTTGATGTTGAAGTTCAGACCGCTTCTGGTGGATTCATGTTACATTTCTTGCACAAGCAATTTGCAGTTGCCTATGAGAACATAACTAATATCATTGTGCATCTCTATCCAAAGAATGCCAAGGATTTAGAGACAAATATTTTGGTAAATGCACACTTTGATACACAGCCAAGAACTGAAGGAGCTAGTGACGATGCTGTTAGTTGTGCAATTATGCTTGAATCTATGAGAGCAATCACAAGGTCACCACCAAGAACCATAAAACAGGGGATTGTATTTCTGTTTAATGGTGCTGAAGAAGGGATTCTTGAGGGAAGCCATGCTTTTGTGACACAACATAGGCTGGCTTCAACGATAAAGGCATTTGTAAATCTAGAAGCTGCAGGCTCTGGTGGCAGGGAGGTTGTGTTTCAAACAGGGCCGGGACATCCATGGTTGATTAATACATATGCATCTAATGCTAAATACCCATTTGCTTCAATAATGGGCCAAGAAATATTTCAGTCGGGAATCATCCCATCTGACACTGATTTTCGCATATTTAGGGATTATGGTGGCCTGGTTGGTATTGACATTGCTTATGCATCTAATGGTTATGTTTACCATACCAGGCATGACAATGCTTCCATTATTCCAGATGGCTCCATTCAACGAGGTGGAGAAAATGTATTGGCAGTTTTAAAAGCATTATCAAAATCACCATACTTGAGTCATCCTGAAGATTACAAGCATGGAAAAGTTGTATTTTTTGATGTTCTTGGTTTGTTTATGGTCATATTTCCTCAGAAAATGGAAACCATTTTGAACTATGGGTGTTGCATTGCTTCAATTGTCTACATCTTTGTGCAGTTGAGGAAGAAAAGTTATGATACTGGCTCAAAGAAAGAGATAACTCCTCCAAACCCAACTGTCTTTATGATCATAATTTCTATGAGCTCAGTCATTCTTTCATGGACAAGTGCGATTCTTGTTGCAGTGCTTGAAGCCTTCATAATTACAAAGCTTGGCAAGTCCCTTTCCTGGTACAGCCATCCACTGTTTGCAATAATGTTGTATGGAATGCCTGCACTGTGCACTATTTTGTTTGTGCATCATTCTACAAGGCATGCTGCAAAGAAATTTGGAATTCATTGTGGTTCTGATGAAGTGGAGCAGACAGCATATGCAAAGAACTGCATCCTTGCTCATTTGCTTATCATATCTATTTTGGTAGCCCTCTTGACATACAAAGGGATCCTATCTACTTTTATGCTGACATTGTACCTACTTTTCCCACTCATCTTCCATGGCATCATTGGCATCATTGTCCTAAAGGATGAAAATGATGATTTGTATTCAACAAAACTGATTGGAATTCACATAATAGCAGTTGCTGTTCCTGTTGTTGTGGTAATCTACCACCTGTTTTCAATATTTGATGTGTTTGTGCCAATAATGGGCAGGCAAGGCTCAGAGATACCTCCAGATGTTGTCCTTGCAGTTATTTCATCATTCTGCATCATAATGGTCACTCTCTACCTTGTTTCACTCATATACAAAGTTGCAAATGCTTTCTTGGTTATCAAATTTACTGGCATTATTTCATGCATATCATTCTTGTTTGCAGTGAGTGGCATCATGTTTCCATACTCAGGAGACCATCCAGTTTCCCCAAAGCGTATATTTTTGCAGCATGTAGTACGTAATTTCCATAATGCAGATGGCAGAGTGTACAAAAATGATTCTGGTATCTGGTTTGCCCCTCTTGACTACCTAGGACTTCAGCCTGTCATGCACCTACCAAGCTTAAAGGATGTTGCTAGAACAGAATGTGATGGGCCATACTGTGGCTACCCATATTTCTTCCCACTCAGAAAGCTCCTCAAGAAAACATGGTACTTGAAAGGACCTCGTCCATTTGATTCCAAGAAGAAATTGGTTGCATTCAAATTGGTGAAGAAAGAGCCACTGGTTGATAACATCGTTAGGTACCATTTCAAGGTGAAAGGTCCTGATCATATGTCTCTGCTTGTGACACCAAATAATGAAAACAGGCTTGTCAAATGGTCAATTACAAAGGAGCCACCAATGGGCCAAGAAGATTACAATGGGAGAATGACATTCTATACATATTTTGCACATGGATTTTATGCGAAACCCTGGGAGTTCTGGCTTGATTTTGAAGTGAATGCAGAGGCAGAGGATGGAAGTATTTGTGATATTGCAGTTGCTGGTCATTTCTTGCATGGTCCCCTCTCAATGACAAAGTGGATGCAAAAGATCATTGGAGAATTTCCTCCTTGGGTTGTCGATGTTGCATTTGTAAGTTCTTATGATGCCTGGAGGATGTGAACATGATTTCCATACACATGCTATTTGCTGGCCGGCATAATTTTTATGTTTTGACAATATTCTTGCAGATTATATTTCATGGACCTTGAAAGAAGTTCTAGTTTGCCCAAGTTTGATGTATAATTTTTTGTGAAAGAAAACAGACAATCCTTAGTTGATATCATTTATGAGCTATAATCTACATTCTACATTCAGAAACGTGCGCTACTTAATGTATACCGGGTGTCCCAAAAAAAGTTCCGACGTTTGATGGAACACTGAGAAAAAGTGTTTGAGCCAAACACTTTCTATTTACGCTAGCTACATGCTAAACATTTCAGCTTAGAGTTTGGCATATCGTAAGAAGAAATCTGTGATCTGAAAATGGAATTATGAGCTCTAACATTTCATTTTCATGCTCAAGACAAAACCAGAGAGATTAGTACGGCGTCCTGCCTGCCTCATAGCGGTAAAGGGGGACTCCCTCAAAGACATACACAAACACTGAATTGACGATGCATTCATTACCTTTACAACTTGCAAGGTTTCTTCTCACTGAGCATAAAGGCCATTTTCTAGTTAAATTTTCCAAGGGTGCAGAAATTTTCTGTTTACAAGACAAAACGTCGCTTTGTAATTGATAGCTTTTCATGTTGTTTGATTGTGTAGAATTCCGCCTGCTCGAAAACATTTCGTGGACTGTCTTGGAACAAACAATTTGCTGATGTTATTGTTGCATTGTGCCGACTGGGAATTCCAAACGGGACATTTACTGTTCCACGGTTTCGTTTCTTTAACTAAAAATAGTTTTCAATTCTTTGTTCGACGCGCCATATTATGCAACAGTGCATTTTTTGTCTTCGTGAGGCTCGAATTGAGTGGAAAAAGTACAAACTAAGTATGTTCCCTCGAGACCCGTTTGATTCGATTTTTCAGACCTTGCCTTGAATGTGCTCAATGAGCAGAACTCTTGATCGTCGTCAAGGAAAAGCCTGGTTCACATGAGGTCTTTTGGGTCTTTAGAGTCGTGCAGAAAGACCCAAGGGACAAAGGACTCAAACTCTGAGTCTTTGTCATTCTGGTCTTTCTGCACGACCTTAACGACCCAAACGACCTAGTGTGAATCCGGCTTAAAGATCAAGAGTGTGAACCTAGTGTTGTTCATCCGGAGATTCCCCCTTCACCGCGATAATAATGGAAGGCATACAATCTCTCTGGTTTGGCCTTGAACATGAAAATGAAATGTTAGAGCTCATAGCTCCACTTTCAGATAATTAATGTCTTCATACGATATGCCAAATTGCAAGTAGAAATGTTTAGCATGTAACTAGAATGATTAGAAATTGCCAGATTCAAAAGTCTTTTCCCTGCGTTTAATCAAACGTCGGAACTTTTTTTGGGACACCCGGTAGTTGAATTTGATACAAGCTTGTAAATTTGTGTTGCGAGTTTTAGTTTGTTCTTCAAATAAACCATCACGTTTGTTTGATATGGTTCGAGAACATTCTGATTCGTATTACTATAAACCTATTTGTTGTGAGAAAAAATACTGAATGTTTGCTAAAACTTGCGACAGTGCTGCCTAGATTAGTGAAATCTTTAAAATGAAATACAGCACATATACTGAACAATTAAGCAAAGTTAGATTTAGGTTAGAAGCAAGCTCAAACGAAGGAGAGTCAGCTGAAGTCACTTGTGACTCTCAAAATCTCTAAGTTTAGATGCATGCTTACTAAAAAGTATGATTGGACAGAAGACCAAACAACAGAGGTCCAAGTCAGTAAGTCTTACTGATAGGGACCTTCGTTGTTTTTCGTCCGCTTTCCACTTACGCTTGATTTTTTATCTCTTTCTGGGGCGCACATCCTGAAAATTATTGGGGGGTTGTAAATTTGCTAGGGACCGAATTTTGAAGAGTTGTGTTGGGACCTATGTTACACTATACTGGAGTACAATCCAAGAGTTGAATCATTCATACTGGGATTGGATTTGGTTCCAGCGCGCCAGAGTAAGCCACAAAATAGTCCTTTTTTGTGCCATGTTTCGGATACAGCATAAAACCGTACCATTCTTCATAGGCCAGAGCGTAGGCTGCAGTTATAATTCTCTGACCGAATTTGATGTTTCTCATTCTAGTCTTTAGTCAATAGCTAATGGAATGGTATGAATGAACACCTTTCCAGATCCGTTCGCCCTACATGCTCGTGACAGAAGCAGCTTCCAGACAACCTTTTTTCTCGGAAGTTGCCTAAATCAGTTGAAAACATCAATCACAGTTCCCAAATCTCAGTGAAAAGTAATATTTATCTTTGCATGTACCAATTGACTACTTATGCAAATATTAGAAACTTTTCAAATTTTAAGGTTCCAAGTCTTCAAGAAAGCAGCTGATGGAAAGCTTGATCGGTCTTTTCAAACCGTGTTTTGTGCCCTTACAATAACATCACTTTAACGTGTTCATTGGTCAAAAGGAAGTAAAACAAAAAATTAAGAAAAGCATCCAAACAGGAATTAGAGGGATCGAATCAAGTCAGAAAATTAAAGTCTGGTCCGGGGTTCTCCCAATTGTAAATTTAGTGCCAAACTATTTAGATTCGCTCAAAATAGCATTGGAATCATTTCTAACGACCTGAATGGGTACAACTGGATTACAGTCTACTGTATCTTCTATTGAGATATTCGTTGAATAACATTTTCAGAATCAGCCTAAGCATCCATAAATTGAAGATGACAAGAGTGAGGACTCGCTCCCTGGCAAAATTTTGATAAGAGGCGCTTTGGATCATCGGAAATTCTCCATTTGTGACAATATCTATTTTACGGAGAAGAGTTTGACATTGACGAAGGTTTTCATAGAAGAAATTTTTGAAAGTAGAGCTTGGAATGGTCTAGAAATAGCTCTTTCGTTGAGTCATCTGCTGAAAGTTTTTGTGTTCAGAGTTCTTTCTTACTTGCTTTTCAACGGAAATATTTGAGCCTGACTTTTGCTCCAAGCTCTGCATCTGAATAGAAATTGCCGTGCCCACCATGGCAGTCTTTCGAATATTTAGAAGTTACTCAAAACCATTTTGAGCAGCATCACGTACACGTATTTCAAAAGAAATGCACGTGTGTCTTTTTAACGAAGCTGGGAATTTAGGCCTGCACTGTTTTTAAAGTTATTAGATTTTGAGTTCTTGAAATTTCTAACAATGCTTCTTAAAGTTATTTGAGTACTTGAAATTTCTAACATTCATAGTCAAGGCAAAAGTAATGTGACGAATTAATGGATAATGCGAGTATTAATCGTATAATGCAAGGCATCCAATGTATTTAGCAGTATGAAACCTTAAATCATATGTCATATCATTATCCGAATTATAATAATAATCCAATAATGATTTGGAATAATCAAATATTTTAGGATTCTGCTGGTCACACTTCTCTTACTTTGACCGTAATGGCTCCATGACGATCTTTATGTTCACTGCCTGTGTTCACTTGTGAACATTTAAATTAAGTTATGAACAGTCAATAAAAAGAAAGTTATAAATATTCATTGTTTGTCACTAATCTTGAACAGAAGGCGACAATTCTGAATGACTACTTTGTTCAGCAATGCTCTGAAATAGCTACTTGGAGCACTCTCCCCACTTTTCAACCCAGATCAAGAGACCTTCTTGAAGATGTTGACATATTCAGATAGAAAGTTTTAAACTTGATTCAATCATTGGATTCAAAGAATGCGCACGGCAGTGGTGATATTTCCATTGCTATGATTAAGATATGCGATGCTTCAATAGTAGAGCCACTTTGCCTGATTTTTTAACAATGTTTGAAACAAGAATTTATCCATCAATATGGAAAAAACCTTACATTGATCCCGTCCACAAGAAAGAGAGTAGGCAAAACAAAATGAATTATTGACCAATTTCCTTGCTACCAATTGTTGGAACAATTTTTGACAAACTCTTATTTGATACACTCAACAACTATCTATGTGAATAACCAAAATGTCACCTCACCCTTATTTTAAATATTGTGGCCCAGTAGCATTTTTTTTCAGAAATGTTCTAATGCCAAGCAACTATTAAGGCTTTAAATTTACTATTGTAAGAATTGTTACCGGGCCTTTCCAAAGTGCAGCTTAAACATTGCTATCTGTATGGAAGGGGCCAAAGAGACCATTGCTGACGGGCCCGTTCGGGCCCTAGCCCCATGGGACGACTGGTGTGTCAATCCCTGCGTTTAGGCAATCCAATCTTTTCATTTGAAAGAGTTATGGCACTAGCCACCATTTTTGACTTGCCTTGTTGGGACCAGTCGTACGAGAAAATGTTTTTGGCTATTGAATGAAAGTTTTACCCTGCCTCGATCAGAATTTTCTAAAAAGTAATTGTTTCGATCAATATTTCGGCCCGAAAAATGAAAATTGCCCTTGCTGCAAGGCTGTTTTGATAGCTGGGGTCTTGAAAGTAGCTTGAAGCACGATCCCGAGATTCTCGGGACCGAATTTCAATGTTTTGGGACCGAATATCCAAAATTATTGGGGGGGTGCCTCACCCCTCTCACCCCCCATGATGTGCGCCCCTGATCTCTTTTTCACAACTGGTTACAGCTACTGCATTTCGGCTTTTTGTTTGTGTACATGTATCCAGACAGAAAAACTGAGTGCAATTAGCAGCGTTTCTTTTGTATGATTCCTTCAAAACTGGAAATTGAGCAGCACCCGAGCAGCACCAAGTTTCATTGTCTTGGGCCTGGATTCAGACTGTTTGGTTGCAGCTGATTTGCTTGCCCGTCACCATCAACACATAAAAGCGAGCTGTGTGGACTGATTGATTGTTCGTTAATTTATGTTACTAATCTAGTGTGATATGGTAGTAGATTTAAAACTTACTTCGGACTGATGTCCTCTTTCGGACTGGTAGGTTCTGTGACAACATCTTCTATGAACAATTTCATAGTATGACCTTTAATATTCTTGACAGCGATATGGATATTTTTGTACCCTTGGTTTTTATTTTCAACCTTAGACGACACAAGCTGCTATATTTGAAGTCACTATCATCAATCATTTATAGGAACGTCATCAGAGTGCTTCTATTAGTTGTCTGCAACACATTTTGTAGCAGCTAAGCATTGGTTCGTACCAAAATCTTTGAATTTAGGAGTTTTGACGACAGGGAATTGTAAATTGACCTTATACAAGTTGTCCCCCAAAAAATGTGCCCAAGTTGCTGGGCTGCGGCCTTTGTTCTCCAAAAATGCAAACAACAAGGAAGTGGACGAAGCGAGCTGCTATTTAGTATGCGTGCAGGTTCACACTCTACTGATTTCTCTCAAAGAGGTTTGGAGGAGGAACCTATCCGAAAACAAGTCAATAGAAACTGCACCAGGCTAGATTTATCACTCTAAAGCAAAAAAAAGCAAATGTTTCTTCAAAACAGCACTTTCTTACCCTGGGTGCGAAGAAAATTGTCTTTCTTGGGAGAGTCTTGTACCCAGGGTAGCACTTTCTTTGCTCCACACAAAACATTCAAACTCAAAATTAGGCACACATAACGGGTTTTGGAGTTGCATTGCATTGTAATTATTTCTACATTTGAAAATTGCTCAGTCTCGTGCTCGTCTTTCAGGCTCTAAGCTAATCCTGTGTAAAAAGGTATCAAGAATGGAGCAAATAGAACATGTAACTCCTCTGCAATTGCGAAACCAAAGGACGCTTCTTTTTGGGACACCCCTTACACAAATAAACGCAGGGGCGGATCCAGGCTTGAAGTTTGGGGAGGGCCACCAAAGGCGAAATATGGGGGTCTGAGGGCGTAGCCCCCAGGAAAATTTTTCGCAGCCACGCCCTTCAGACTCTCGGAAAATGTGGGAAACGCCCCTTTTACTTCATTTTAGATCATTAAGCTCATCACTTAATCTTCATTCCTCCTAACGTACAAACTGGCAATTTTGTGCAAAAGCAAACAGGCCATCAGTTTGGAAAGCAAGAGACCATCAAAAAAATGTTTATCATAAGCACCGGTTCGGGAATGTGTATCGTGGAAATAAACTCCACCACCATGGAAATGAAAATTTGGCATAAAATATGAAGTTATTCTCAAACCCATGATTCAAAGACATGTCAATGTTACGTGGAATCCCGTGAAATTTCCCATGGTAAGTTACCTCATTGGAGTAAGCAATCAAAATTCTCTTCGCTTAATAAGTAACCTTCTAGAAGCTTCACTTGTATTCAAAAATGTGTTCTCCATCCAGTGATATTAAAGTGACTTATCAACATTTCATAACTATCACAACAGAAGACACGAGTCTTTATCATAAGTCTTTATCAGAACGAAATTTATCATAAGATAAACCTCAACACCAAAGTTCACTGGAAGATCCTGAATCACCGATATTGTGACAAAGTGAATAAAACAAATGATTTTCAGTCTCAAACTCACGCAATGAAATTTCGTTTAGAATTCAGATTCGTATAATTTTCGAACCTCTGGATCAACAATAAATTACTTCGTGAGTTAGCTAGACGGGCTTGTTGCTAGCCGAACTATCGTGTAGCTGTGCTATGGTTACTTGTGGGTTTCTTTAGGAAGTAAAGGGTGAAAACTTATTCTTTTATCTATAAAAGACAATGGTTTTTACGAGAACTCTTACACTTTGGGGGGCCATGGCCCCCCCGGCCCCCCACTAAATCCGCGCCTGAATAAACGTACTTTGCAAAAAAATGCGTTTCATCGAAGGTCTTGATCATACAATCTTAGAAATAATGATGGTCTTCTATTTCAAAGGGTAAATACAATACAACTGCTCATGGTATAGAAACCATACGATATGTTCGAAGCAGACTTTGGCAGACATTGCCAAGTGAAGTCAAAGAGTCTCAATGCAGCTGCAAGCTCTGCAAAACATATATATATAGCAAACCTTGGCTATATCTAGTTAGTATTTCTATGTATATTTTAGATTTATAATTAACATAAATAGGTTACTTTTGTACATAGTCGCCTTTAATTAGCACTGCTGCTACTACACAGAAATGGTCAAAATTGTCCCAAGTATTTTTGCCTTCAGAAGCTTTAAGTAGCACTGCTGCTTTACGGGGTGAGTGGCCGAATGGCTTAAACAGTTCTCGTCAGGTAACTGAAGTTAAGCTCGGTTGAGTGAGGTCAAACTCTGGATGGGTGACCTCGGAGGCCGGACCTCACAACTCACCTCGCTGTCCTTCGGAAGGGACGTTAAACTAGGGGTCCCATGCCTGGATGCGGCATGCACAGTGGGCCTAAATTAGCTTTCAGTACCTAGAAATCCTGACAAGCCCACTCAAAACAAATTGAAAGCAAACAGTCACCAACTTAAAGTAAAGATTATCATTTTTATTATTATTATCATTATTATTGGTGGTCTTTCCTGTCTCACGTGTAAGTCCTTTGAACCAATCAAATGCTAAGAATTGGACGCGGGTTGACCATATTAAGAAAGTAGCGATCTCATTGGTCGCGCCGTAAACGCGGCGGAATTGGCCTAAGTTAGTCCCTGTTTTGAAGCTGTCTTGTCATGAGTCTCAGTTTGAAGCTTAAACATCATCCAATTCAATGCAAAAACTGAGGCATATGTAATCAGTCTAGTTTTAGAGGGCGATATTTAGACTAGCTCCACTAGCCCCTCAATTTCGCTGTTGTTGTTGTTGCTGATGGCCAGCTCAATGAGGGACTAGTTGCCAAAGAGTGTCTCAAATCGGAACTTTGGAGCGGAAAAATCTGCTCCTAACCTGATTGGAGCATTTTGGCGAAAACAATAGCTGATTCCTTTGTAGCCAATCGATTTTTGATCTCTTTACTTTTTATTCCTCGAAAGCCTCCTTTTCAAAGTGAGGCCAATGCATGGTCCGAGATTTTCAAGAAACGCAATAATGGCGTCGGATCTCCTTGTCGCAGTTCGCAACTCGATCGAGCAGAAGCCAACGAAGTTGTGGTGATTATGGGCTGGCAGCCGTTTTTTATAACATGAGCAATGGGAAGAAATAATTGTTTGTGCTCTGACAGGACATGGCAAAGTGTGATGTTTTTGCAACTTTTTAGAGGCATTTTCAAGCACATCCAACTCTCTGCCGGTGGTGTTGGTTGTTACTGTATCAGTCCATCAGTTTAGGCCCAGTCCAGGTTAGTCACTTTTCGTTTACATTTATCTCATGTATTTGAAGTCATAACAACAATTAAACTGCAAACAGGTTACTTGGCATGTGAATACTGAATTTCTTGCCTTTCTGTTGGGGTTTTGTTTACAGCTGTTTACTCTTGAATTCAGTGGTTTTGGTTTTGATTAATGAATGGATTTGCTAAAGTAGAAATTTGGTAGTCTTAAAAAAGGATTTGCCTAAAAATTTGCTTATTTTGTTAGCATAACCAAGAATGGTCCACATTTATAAGTGACTGAATCCAATAGTTTATTATTATTGCCTTGGTGTGCAAAGTTATATTTTGTCTGGTGTTGGGTTGCACAAAGAAAAACAAAAGGGGGTGAAATTTTTGCTTGTGATTTTAATAGTACCCATCACTTTACATTGATGTCAATATTTTTAATCCACAGGGATGGTCTAAAGCAAGATAGCTGCTTCATTATTATCAGATCTCATGTCAGTATGCATTTAGATGGCACTCATCTTGGCGAGAGATTGTCTTTCTGATGAAACAAAGCACTGGAACAAAATGAAGAACACTTCCCTTGAAAATTTCTTGTTTTTCTGATGCTACTTAACTGATTGCTAAAAATGACAATGTATAATGCTAATATTATTTCTAATGTCAAATATTTGGTTTCTTGATCTTTAGTCACTCTGAACTTCTCTGAAATTTTAATTTTGTGTTCACTATTCATGCTCCAATTTTGTCAGAGTCACAAACTGTTTTCAATCATTTTCAAGAATATTCTTGTTTGATGATTACTGATCACAGCAACAACAACCGCAAAAACATTAATTCCGTGGTCCGAATTTTAAGCATGCAGCGATTATGAAAACGAGGCTATCAAATCAATCCGATTTCAGATACTGTTTGGCAACAAGTCTCTGTATTAGCGACAGGTCAGCTCTAAGGAGCATACAGAGATTGTGGAACCAGTCTAGGCGATATTCGTTGTGGAAGTCGTTTATTTTAGAGGTTCCTTTGTGAGACACCCCCCCCCAAGTAACGACCCTGCCGGACATTAAAGAGACACAATCGCCGAAAATCTAATTGACCGAAGAATTAAGAAAAGAACTTGCAGCGCGAGAATTTGTCCATTGTCTTTCTTTTGTCTTTGTGCACGTGTCGCAGAAAGGTGTGGGTACAAATACATGATTTTTCCTTTCCTTTTACTGTTTTCTCATAGTTCTAGAAGTCGTACGAAGAAACCAAATACATTTTCGGAATGCACAAGGTCTCCACTTTATGCACGAGGAATCTCGTTGAGAATTTCAGACACAAAAAATTTGCGATTGTGTCTCTTTAAATATATACAGCGTGGAAACTATGAAATTATGTATTTTCCATGGGGGGGGGGGTGAAAATACCATGACGGGGGAAGGAAATTTTCGCTCGGCTTTTATGAATGATGGAACTTATACAGTTCTTGTCGGGGAAACAAAAATTTCAACTGGGAAACAATACCCGAAACAACAGAAACAAGAAGGGAAACAAACTAAGCGGGAACAAATTTTCCTTGTGGGACATCCTACTTTGGTGGCGCATCGTTCCAAAGTGGTCGCTACTGGGGGTTTGGGGGATAAAGTAACTAGCATAATTACACAACACCAATTACACAAAGTACTAACTTGCATTTATTTGTTGGGTTGAGTTTAAGAGAAAATGTCCTATTGCCCACTGCCCAGCCGAAGCCCCAAGCCCAATAGCCCAATCCAGCAATGATATCGAAGCGTAGCGCTTCTATATCATTGAAGATAGGAATCAAATGTTTTCGCCGATTTTTGCTCGTGGCTCATGGCCGGAAACCTTCAAAGCCTCATTTTCACGGACCAATCAGATGGTGAATAAGCGAGGAAGACAGAAGAAATGTGTGAAAATTTTTCTCAACTTTACCAACCTTCATAAAACGCAACCAGGACAAAAAACTGCTGGAACTTTCCCAAATTTTTTTGAAGATATCTACGCACCATATGTTTGGGTATCCAGATTTGGATGCCGGTTTAAATACCTCACAGTTTGGTGGAGATATAGCGTTTTCTATTAGGCAACATCGGCCGAGGCTTGCCAAGCCTTGTTTACGCCACTTCAAGTCAGGTGATAAAGCCTCTTGATAAAACGTCCTTTCAATTTCATTACTAATTTCGAACCATGCCATGAATGCAAAGAGTAGTATAATACAGAAGTTTCTCAAGAGTATTGCCATATGACTTCAAACGTGTGAACTAACCGAAGCAAATTTCTTCAGTTCACAAAGAAATCGAAGGGGCATTGAATCTTGAACCAGAGAAACTGCGGTGGAAGGATAATAGCAAGAACAATGGGAAACGTAAATATTTGCCGCTCTGGGATCGTTGTTAAAACAATCACTATTGTTATTGCCATTGTTTCTAACCCAGAGTCTCTATTGTTTAAGGTTGAGTGTCTCATCGGTTTTGGAAAGGCTGTAACTTTGAGAAACCGCGAGGTATTTAAACCGGCATCCAAATCTGGATACCCAAACATCTGGCGAATAGATTCCTTCAAAAAAATCCGGGAAATTTCCAGCAGTTTTTTGTCCTGGTTGTGTTTTATGAAGGTAGGTAAAGTTGAGAAAAATTTCCACACATTTCTTCTGTCTTCCTCGCTTATTCACCATCTGATTGGTCCGTGAAAATGAGGTTTTGAAGGTTTCCGGCCATGGGCCACGAGCAAAAATCGGCTAAAACATTTGATTCCTATCTTATATCATTGCAATCTTCAATCCAGCTAGAAATATGATAACGAGGCCACTACAGGCCTTGCCTTCAGAAGCTTCAGAATCACTTTCACTCTTGCCAAGCAAACATACAATGTTAAGAATTCATTTCCTGGCAGTTTTAAAGGAGTTTGGATAAGATGATTTGCAAGTTGAGTCATGTCGGTTTCTGAAATACGTAAGTAGATGGTGGTTATCTCATATTTTTGTTGTTGACCATAATTGATCACCGTTTCGATGGCCTGCTGCAGCAAGTGAGGGTCTTCCTCACACAGTCACAGAATCACATATTCAGAATAAAAAGCCAAGATCAGATAGCATAGGTTCCAAATCTTTAAATCTACGAAAAAAGGCGGTTGTAAAATTCAATGACCTATTTCTTTAAACTGAATGACTTGAAAGAAACTTTAGCCACTTTTCTATGATTCTACCTACCGTTTTGAATATTTGTCGTAATAACATTCCAGCTCATTTTATGATGTGACTTCATCAAATTTCTAAATCACAAACCAGAAGAGTGAAAGAATTTTGCTTGATACCATATTGTAGGCATCCATAGACTATGGTTTTATTGAAAATTATTTGATCTTTCATCGACAGGTTTAGAAATTATGACAGTTTTCAGTTGTTTTCGAAAATTTTCTTGCATACTTAAAGACAAATGACGGAGATATAAGGCGACTTAAATCAGGGGCCTGGGCAATCTAAATATAGTCTATTGTATTCCATTGTATTTGTTGATCTCGAGAGGTTATCAAAACAATTGGACAATTGATGGCAGGCGCCCATCTTTTGATCTATTTTTAAACTAGACGATATATATCCGTCATTTGTCTTTAAAAAAGAAGAAAGCACCGTAATTCTGAAAGTATTGAAGACTTCTGAAAAGTCCAACGGCAGATCTACTGTAAAATAGTTCAGTTCAAAGAAATAGTTCATAGAATTTTACACCCAGCTCTTTAAAGATTTGAAACCTATGCTAGAAAAACATATATTTGATAATGATGATACAGCAAAAATTTCAGTTTTAGGGATGAACATATTTTATAACAAACTAAGAACTTGTATCAGTACTGAAAGTTTCTTAAAAGTTGTCAGATTTTCAGCAGTGCTTGTCGGAGTTTCTCAGGCTTCACACAGTAGTCTTCATGTTCACTTCCTGTTCCCTCCTGAACATTTCAAAACTTCTTTTTTGAAGCTTACCCAATGTTTAGATATTACTCATTGTCATGGGCCATGAAAATGGCAACAACAAAGGCAGTCCAAGAGATGATGCGTGCGGCATGCTGGATGAAACAGACCCCTGACGCATCAGCAGATCTGATGCTTTTGTATCCTTCAGATAATCCTTGAGTCCAAAATGCGAGTTTCTAATCAGTCGCAACTTAGTTTCTGACTTTTTCTTATTTGTTTCATTTAGTGACCCATAAACCCATTTGATGACCCATAAACCCATTCTGCAGCAGAGAGTGTAGGGTAACATTTGTATAAGACTGACCCCTTCAACCAAAAATCTGTTGCATTAATGAATTAGAAAACCATTGGTCCATTTGAAAATGACAGAGGACCCATATTAGGTTAAGGAGTGCCTGACAAGAATGGTACAGAAAATACGAGGCCTAACTCTCTTGGCATTCCAATTGCGATTCAACAAACGTTCTCCAACCAACAGATTGCAAAGTAATTTGTTCAAGCTGGAAACTCATAATTATCAAAATCTTCTCAATGTTGCCAAATTATTACTGTATCTCTATGGGAAAAGATGTAATTAATTTTCATTCTCTGTCATTGGTGTTGAAGGTTGTTGACCCCCCCCCCCCACCAAGGTGCCCAATGCCTGCATGATTTCTCACTCTAAATGAATGGAAAGCGTGTTGATTAACTCTCAATTGTAATCGAAAATGGGTGTGTCACTTATATTGCAGATTTATGCACTTTTCCTTTTGTCAAATGTATTCATCAGAGCTCTTTCAAACCAAGGGGAAAGTTTTGACGGGAAGGGTCTCTATGCCAAATTTAAGGTTGGCGTTTTGAAAATGTTCCTAGACGAACTATCACAGAATTTTCAAGGTCTCGAATTTGGAGCATGCCAATTCTGGATTTCGTAAAGCATCTTTAGTCTAAGTAAAGGGTGCTAACGTAAAAAGTTCTGAATGTTGTGATTCATAGAGAACTTTGACAAACTATTCAAATATTCCAGTTTGACACAGTCAGCGTTGGAGCCAGATTGGTCTTCTGAGCAAAAGTGAGTGATGTTGTCTCGAAAAGTTTAGATGTAGCCGTGAGATGTTTTTAACTTTTAAGCCAAAGTAGCAGACTTGCTGTCAACATTTTCCTGGGGGCTTCACCACCAGACCCCCGCTCAACTACCCACATTGATTCGTCTTGCCATGCTGCTGGCTTAGACAGCCCACTAGCTTGCGAATCATTAGCCTCAAATATTTAACTGGACACAATTTTTGATGTCTGTCATGTCATTGTACATAATATGTTTTAACTGGGGGGGCCCAGAGCTGAAAAATCCCTTAGGGCCCCGAATGCCTCTGTTATGCCAATGCATTACAGTGAAAGCAGAAGAAGCCTACCATGCCAGTTCACAGGTTATCTGGAAATTAATAAATGATGTTAGTGGTTGGATGACTATTTTAACGTTTTGCTTTGCTGTTTGTGTTTGATTCTGTTTTTTTAAAATATATATTGCTTCCATTCAGCTAAGTATGGTGGATTGTGATGGGAGTTCTTTCCCCTAGAAACCACAATGAACAAGAGAGTTCAGGGATTTTGTCAATCAAAGGAAACAAAATCTAATAATAGTGCACTCGCTTAGCAGTTGCATTGTGCATTTTATGATATAAGCATGAAATTTGGTACAAATACACAATTTGATACGCTGAGTACGATGGAAAGTGGACCCCACTCAGAAAATGCCCCCAAAAGCTATTTTTAGAATGGGGTACTTTGCCCCAGCCCTCTAAACGGTTTCCCTTCGCAAATAGAAAACTATCTGTGTTATTCACTTGAAACTCACTCTTCTTACACATTTTAACATGCTGAATACGATTAAAAACAGGCTCCACTCAAAAAATGCCCCAAAACTATTTTTAGAATGGGGTAATTTGCCCCAGCCCTCCGAAGGGCTTCCCTTTACAAATAGAAAACCACTTTTCCCATATACTTGAAAATCAGTATTCTTACACATCTTGACATGCTTAATACGATGAGAAACGGACCCCATTCAGAAAATGCCCCCAAAAGCTATTTTTAGAATGGGGTACTCTGCCCCAGTTCTCTAAACGGCTTCCCTTCACAAATAGAGAACTATCTGTGTTATTCACCTGAAACTCACTTTTCTTACACATTTTAACATGCTTAATACGATAAAAAACAGACCCACTCAGAAAATGCCCCCAAAACTATTTTTAGAATGGGGTACTTTGCCCCAGCCCTCGAAAGGGCTTCCCTATACAGATAGAAAATTACTTGTCCCATGTACTTGAAAATCAGTATTCTTACACATTTTGACATGCTTAATACGATGAGAAACGGACCTCACTCAAAAAATGCCCCCAAAACTATTTTTAGAATGGGGTACTTTGCCCCAGCCCTCTAAACGGTTTCCCTTCGCAAATAGAAAACTATCTGTGTTATTCACTTGAAACTCACTCTTCTTACACATTTTAACATGCTTAATACGATAAAAAACAGACCCACTCAGAAAATGCCCCCAAAACTATTTTTAGAATGGGGTACTTTGCCCCAGCCCTCGAAAGGGCTTCCCTATACAGATAGAAAATTACTTGTCCCATGTACTTGAAAATCAGTATTCTTACACATTTTGACATGCTTAATACGATGAGAAACGGACCTCACTCAAAAAATGCCCCCAAAACTATTTTTAGAATGGGGTACTTTGCCCCAGCCCTCGAAAGGGCTTCCCTATACAGATAGAAAATTACTTGTCCCATGTACTTGAAAATCAGTATTCTTACACATTTTGACATGCTTAATACGATGAGAAACGGACCTCACTCAAAAAATGCCCCCAAAAGCTATTTTTAGAATGGAGTACTTTGCCCCAGTCCTCGAAAGGGTTCCTCTTTACTAATAGAAAATTACTTGTCCCATGTACTTGAAAATCGGTATTCTTACACATTTTGACATGCTTGATACGATGAGAAACGGACCCCATTAAGAAAATGCCCCCAAAAGCCATTTTTAGAATGGAGTACTTTGCCCCAGTCCTCGAAAGGGCTTCTCTTTACAAATAGAAAGTTGCTTGTCCCATGTACTTGAGATTCAGTAATCTTACACATTTTGACGTGCTAAATACGACGAGAAACGGACCCCATTCAGAAAATGCCCCCAAAAGGTACATTTAGTACGGGGTACCTTGCCAAAGGCCTCTAAGGGGCTGCGGCTTCCTTTTACAGGTAAAAAACTACCTTTACCATACACTCAGCATCCTTACACATGTCGACGTGAGGAACAGACCCCATTCACAAAATGCCCTGAAAAGATAGTTTTCATGATGGGATACTCGTCCCAACCTTGTATGAGGTCTCTCTCTATAACTAAAGCACTATTTGTGTTCTGAAACTCAGTCTCGATGCATATTTTGACCACTTGCTGAAAACAATTGAACTTAGAGCAAGCTCCAAAAGATATCTTGAAAACACATCGACAGTTGTGTCAG
This sequence comes from Aurelia sp. 3 sensu Dawson et al. (2005), assembly GCA_964020215.1. Classification (NCBI taxonomy): domain Eukaryota; kingdom Metazoa; phylum Cnidaria; class Scyphozoa; order Semaeostomeae; family Ulmaridae; genus Aurelia; species Aurelia sp. 3 sensu Dawson et al. (2005). The sequence continues at coordinate 15,217,764 of OZ026580.1, read as the reverse complement.
ATCCCTATCCTGTATGAGGTCATATAGTAAATATTAACCGTCGTACGGGACATGGGACATATCACTCCATAAAATTTCGTACGCCTTTGGTAATAATCCTTTTGTTTTGAGAAACATCCCTAGAAGTCCTACTGTTTATGAGATCTTGTACACTTCTTTGAGGGAGTGCTTGACCCTCCAAAATGGGATATTCTATATTATTTTGTACACTTTTGCAATACATTTGAAAGACCGTTTTTTATACACTGACTTCGAAAGAACGGCTGTAACTTCAACGGCAGCCCAGCAGCTACTTTTGGACCTGGGAATGTTTTTCAAGCTCTCCAAGGATTTGCAATAACTTGCAACCAATTGCCTACGTAAATCAGAAGCTCACTTTAATGGAAAACATATTCAAATCCTTAACTTTACTTAGAGAGTTCTCACTTGCTGATGGTCTAGGTGAAAAATCAAATTCTGTTCAACAATGCTTCAGTTTCTTTATTCTATAATTTACATTCGCATACAGGAACTACCAAAATTTTTGCATCTCAATGATTTAATGTGAAGCCGGCCTTGCAAAATATCAGAAAAGGTTAGGCACAAGCTAGATTATCTTGAGTTAAGCACGATGTTTCGACTATAGCCCGTTCTAAAGTCAAACATGTCAAAAGAGCTGTTTTGATCAAACTGGAGCAATAAAACTTGGTTCACATCAGGTATTACTTTGATTGGTTCACTCTGGAACTGGAAATGCTACCCACCATCATTTTTGTGATCATTCAAAAATCCTACAAAAATGTACAAAAATATCATTTGATTGAAACTCTTTGCAAGAAGGTCTAAGCGGAGTAAGCGCGTATAAAATCTCAAAGTTACGAAAAACATTTTTAAACTCAACTTCAAAACAGACGACGTACGAACTAATTCAAGTCAGAGTTCTTGCATTAACATAGAAGACGGCATTCCCATTGGAGCATTGGAGTAGAAACTAAACACAACTTAGCTCATCTTATTTAACGAAAAACGATCCTTGTTCACAGGGCAGGTCGCAGCATTTGCAGGGGTCGTTGGCAAACAGGCCAACAAATATAACGACTAATAATACGAATGGCAAAACCATAGTCGCTTGGGTGATCAAGGTATCTGAGGAGTTAAGTTTTATCGTAGCCCATCCAAACTGAATCTTTTCAGTATCATAGTATCTCGGGCCGTTAAGTTGTTTTTAGCCGAAACAAACCCACTATACCTGATAAGAACCAGGATTCAACACGAGTTACAGGATCCATGAATTTCTGCAATAGATGACAGATGGACATTGGGACCAAAAAGCGCAGTTCAAATGCATCCTTGATGAGAATTTTAGCGCAGCTCATCGGTTATAATAAATCCATTTTTTAATAATTCAAAAATCTTCAGTGCGTTTTTAGAAATAGATCTGCACTCAGCTGGGGGTATGTATCATAACGAGTTTTCTACTTTTATATAACGAGATCCTGGTTTAATATCAAGCTCACATATTCTGAGTGGGGTCTGTTGTTCATCGTACTCGGTATGACAAAATGTGTAGAAAGAATACCGAGTTTCAAGTACGCAGCAATAATAGTTTTCTAGCTATGAAGAAAAACATTTCACAGGGCAGGGGTAAAGTTCCCCATTCGAAAAATAGGTTTTGGGGGCATTTTTGAGTGGGGTCCATTCCTCACCGTATTAAGCACGTCAAAAAGTGTAAAAACACCGAGTTCACGTGTACAGGACAAGCAGCAGTTTTCTACTCGTAAAAGAGAACCCTTTAGAGGGCTGGGGCAAAGTACCCCATTTTAAAAATAGCTTTTGAGGGCATTTTCTGAATGGGGTCCGCTTCTCATAATATTAAGCATGTCAAAATGTGTAAGAATACTGATTTTCAAGGACATGAGACAGGAAGTTTTCTATTGTAAAAGGAAGCCCTTTCCGAGGGCTGGGGCAAAGTACCCCATTCTAAAAATAGTTTTGGGGGCATTTTTGAGTGGGGTCTGTTTTTCATCGTATTCAGCATGTCAAAATGTGTAAGAAATGTGAGTTTCAGGTGGATAACACAGATAGTTCTCTATTTGTGAAGGGAAACCGTTTAGAGGACTGGGGAAGAGTACCCCATTCTAAAAATAGCTTTTGGGGGCATTTTCTGAATGGGGTCTGTTTCTCATCGTATTGAGCATGTCAAAATGTGTAAGAATACAGATTTTCAAGTATATAGGACAATCAGTTTTCTATTTGTAAAGGGAAGCCCCTCGGAGGGCTGGGGCAAAGTACCCCATTCTAAAAATAGTTTTGGGGGCATTTTTTTGAGTGGGGTCTGTTTTTATCGTATTCAATATGTTAAAATGTGTAAGAAGAGTGAGTTTCAAGTGAATAACACATATGGTTTTCTATCTGCGAAGGGAAACCGTTTAGAGGGCTGGGGCAAAGTACCCCATCCTAAAAATAGCTTTTGGGGGCATTTTCTGAGTGGGGTCCACTTTCCATCGTATTCAGCGTGTCAAGTTGTGTACTTGTACCAAATTTCATGCTTGTATCATAAAATGCACAATTCATGTAGATTTTGACGTTAAACGACTGCACTATAAGATACAATTCTTAGTTTGAATATTGAAGGCAAAGCATGGTATGTCTCTTCTGCTTTGACAATAACAAATGTGCAATTAGTTAGTCCTAGTTTTTGTTCTGTAAAGTAAAGAAAGACAACAGTTTGCTGTAAACGCATTTATGATTTTGTATCTGATATCATGATCAGGCCAGGCAACGATGAAAGCAAGGTATACAAAAAAATTGTCATTCAACTGAACAGCAGAACTACAGTACTTCGCTAGTTGTGTATGCAAAAGAAAGAAACTTCAGCTTTTTAAAGAAACTTCAGGGTCACCATTGCTGACTATCAAGTGAAATACTGGGATCAATCATCGATCAGGCAAGGTGTTAACAAATTCACACTTTTGACATTGAAAAGAAATTCTACGAGTTCCCCGTTTTGGTTTTTGGCCGAATACGGAACTCGTCTGTCAACATGAGAAACTCTTTTTACATTGAGTTTGGTCTATGAAACTAAAGTTTCTTTCTTTTGCCTGCATAACTAACGACGTAGTGTTGCCATTCAGTTGGGCGACACAATTTTTCGTAAGCCTTGCTTTTGTCGTGTCTGGCTTCATCATAACCCCATTTATCGATTCGAGAAACGGCCTTGAAAATGCAGATAAACCCCTTGGTAGCCAAAGGCAGGAAGGACAGCCTTTGTTTTACAAAGTTCTGCGATTTCCTCATTTCGGTTTTTGGCCCTAAGGACAAAGTGCAAAACTCGTCTTTGTGGAACAAAAGTTCCGCTAGATCCACAGATTCCGTTAGTTGGGCGTTATGGACCTTGCCACCCAGCATTACATACCAAAAATTCATGTCCTTTCTCCTTTAGACCTACATGGAGACTTCCTGCAAGCATGCATAGAAGGAGACTTAAATCATGTTCTCCAACTTGCATACTACCACACAGACATAATCCAATCACTGATACAGGGTGACATGCCATGTATGAGTGTGGATAATGAATTCCCAGGAGCATTTCAACCAGGAGAATATATGCATGCAGTATGTATGCTTGGCCATTGCGACTTGGTTGCGCAGTTGATCAACTTAGGAGCTGATCCCTCTGCAGATTCTAGATTTGGTACTCCTCTTGACATCGCATGTAGAAATGGCAAACTTGATGTTATCAGATTACTACACACAAGTGGAGTTGATCTGCACCCTGATGATAAAGAGATATGGGACAGTGCCATATACACAGCTTGTCGAAATGGGCATGATGAAATTGTTCAATACATCTTATCCTCCAAACCAGAGCTCTTGTCACACAGAACAGAAGGCTTTGCTGATGGCTGTATATTGCTTTATGAGGCATGTGAACATGGTTGGTTGAGCATTGTCAAGCTTCTAACAGAGAAAGGAGTTGATATCAATAATCTGGTGTACATCAGGGATGGCTCACAGTCCCTACCCTTGGATGCAGCTTGTACAAGTGGCTCTTATGAGTTGATCGACTATTTGATGTTGCAACATGTCGAAATACCAAGAACGATAGTTGAAAAACATCCTCACATGTTTGCGTCAGCATTTCAAAGGTATATAGATATTGTATTTTCTTACGTATATATATTTTGAGGTATTTCCCTCAGTGGCGGCGCCAGCTCTGAAAAATGCGAGAGAAATGGGGGGATTTTGACGTAATTTTTCAATCTAAAGGTATACCCAACTAATTTTATGCCATTTTTCTTTGACAATTTTTGCCGAATTTTGGGATTTGGGGGGACAAGTCCCCCCAGTCCCCCATGGCGCCGCCACTGATTTCCCTTACCAACGGGTCACTCAACTTATCAATTAAAGAATATAAGTTGGGATAGATGAGGCAATTTTTAAAAAATGAAGTGTTGCAATATGTTTTTTTGCAACAATTTAAAAATCTGTGAAGCTGGTTGCAAAATGTTAGCAATTTTTTGGTTTTTAAGCCATGAAAATTTAAAGAGAGGAAATTTCCTGCAAAAGAACAGTGAGGCAGCGTTGGAGTAGGCGGCCGTGAGCAGTTTGTAATATCTTGGTTTTATACAGGGTGTCCCAAAAAATTGTTCTATGTTTAATTAAATATTAGAGAATAACGATAAATTAATGGCTCCATGATTAAGTGGCCCTGTTCCTTAGGTTTTAAATTTATTTTTAACACCAGAATCTTGCAAATCTGCTAAAAATGTAGACACAACTTATTGGGTTAAATAAACGGGGCACAGATTTGGATCCAGCTAAGAAGAGCTTTCAGCCATATAGTTTCAACCTCGACAGCTGCGTGGGCCAAGAGTTGCCTCATTTGAGGCTTGATTACAACCCCCTTCTATATGTTTGAATTTCGAAAATGCTGCTTAAGGATATTACGCTTCTCTTCCTCTTTCAAAAGAGACCTTAACTTTTACTATTAAGCAAACAGAGCCGAAATAGCATCGAAAAAAACGTTTGAACTCTAGATAGTTTTTGGTCGTACTTTAAACAACTTCAGCCTTTTGGTCATTTACTAAGCTTTGATTCAGTTCACTACCTCAAACGTTCTTCAAGTAGCGAATTTTAAAACGGTTAAAGTTCTTTTTAGTCCATCCGGCAGTGATGGAAAAAATATTTGCCATCCTATCACCGCTGCTACCCGGTATGTTATAAATGTCGAACCTTGCTACTATATTTTGTATTGAATGATATGTTTGATTTTACAGCATGATGAAGAAGTACAGTCGTCCAATGAGCCTCAAGGGTATACAGAATCAAGGAAGTACTGTGAGAAATACGTTATTCGCGAACTGGAGTAAGAAGAACATAGCTGCAATCCATGAGAGCTGGTTTGGACTTCATGGCCCCATGATACAGAGCATTGACTTGCACCAAAACAAATTAACTGAATTGCCAGATTGCTTCTTTGAAATGCTTCCAAATCTAGAAGACCTTGACATATCTCTGAATCTTCTTACCTGCTTGCCAGAAAGGGGCATTGACACATGCAAGTATGTAGCAGACTCATTACCTGAGTCCCCGGGGGGGGGTCACTTGAGTTTCCAAGATACGGGGCTGTCCCTTTCAAATTGCAATAGTGCCACCCATAAAACCGGATAAATGTCTCAATAGTATACCCATAAATCCGGAGAAATTTCTCTAAAGTATACCCATAAATCCGGAAATTTTATGAAAATCATACCCATAAATCCGGAAATGTCGAAACAGGTCACCAATAGATGAATTTTTACAAAAAATATACCCATAAATCCAGAAAATGCAAAAAATTGTTGAAAACCATACCCATAAATCCGGACCCTATGAAAAAGGTACCCTAAAAAATGGCACAACCCCGTACCATGGAGAAGTTAAGCTACCCCCCCCCCCCCGAGCCTGAGTCGCTTGTTACCCATCGCTCTTAAACTTTAATGAATGTTATTGTTTCAGTCAAGGGAGATTTCAGCAAACGACATTATTAATAATAGTAATAGTACTGGGGTTAGGGTTAGGGTTAGGGTTAGGGTGATAGTACTAGTAATAATAGTAGTAATAGTAGTAGTAATAATACTAGTAATATTAGAGTAATAGTAATAGTAATAGTACTAGTAATATTAATAGTAATAGTACTACCGGGTGTCCCAAAAAAAAGGTAACAGATTTGATCAGGGCTAGCGCTAAGAATTTAACTCCAATCAATCGGAAATAACCTTTAGACTAATCCTCGATAGTTTACTTGAAGATAGACACCTTGTTTGTTGATATTGGAGCATTGAGAGTAAACATTTTTACCTTGAAAGTCCAGATTAGCCTTCACCTCCAAACCAGAGCTTTTAGGCTTTGGCCTAAACTAGAAACGCGCTGTTGTGGGGAATCTCCTCGACGATAGGCATAATGTAGAAAGTCCGAGGAAGGACCTTTGCTTTGTGCATGTACATTTGAGTACAAACGCAAAAACTGAAAACTGAAAAGTCACTAAGGAATATCTTTTACTCAGCCAAAATGAAATGAATTTACAAAAAAGAAACAACTTGAGCACGAGGGAGTGCCTTCTAGGATCTTACCCTCGTGGGATGTTTAATCCTTTGGGTATAAGTGACGAATTCTTGTTTTGTAATAATTTCAATGATCAAAAAATGCATTTTATTCAAACAAGGAAGATTTTTCCCCACTCAAGGGATTCATTTCCCTGTAGGGTAACTTTTATTGGCAGAGGTAATTCACAGCTTACGTAGAATGAACAGAGATATCCCTTTGGGAAAAAATTCTTGAGTTTGATTGTCAAGTTCGATTTGGATTTATATCAAGAATTTTTCCGAAGTACGAGGCTTCTTGTGTGTAAATGGCTAGTCCTGGCTATGATTCAGGAGATTCCACAACAAGCGTGTTGACAGCTTAGGCCAAAACCCAACAGGTCTGGTTTGGAGATGCAGGCAAATCAAGACTTTCAAGAATAGAATTTCTACTCTCAATGCTCCAAGATCAACAAACAAGGTACCTATCTTCAATTTAACTATCGAGGATTAGTTTAAACGTTATTTCCGACTGATTCGAGCCAAATTCTTAGCGCTAGTCCTGATCAAATCTGTTACCCGGTAGTAACTGGGACACCCGGTAGTAATAGTAATAGTACTGGTAATAGTACTAGTAATAGTAATAGTACTAGTAATAGTAATAGTAAGAGTAATAGTAATAGTACTAGTAATAGTAATAGTAATAGTAATAGTAATAGTACTAGTAATAGTAATAGTACTAGTAATAGTAATAGTTATAGTAATAGTACTAGTAATAGTACTAGTAATAGTAATAGTACTAGTAATAGTACTAGTAATAGTAATAGTAATAGTAATAGTAATAGTAATAGTAATAGTAATAGTAATAGTAATAGTACTAGTAATAGTAATAGTAATAGTACTAGTAATAGTAATAGTACTAGTAATAGTACTAGTAATAGTAATAGTAATAGTAATAGTACTAGTTATAGTAATAGTAATAGTACTAGTAATAGTAATAGTACTAGTAATAGTGCTAGTAATAGTAATAGTACTAGTAATAGTAATAGTAATAGTAATAGTACTAGTAATAGTTATAGTACTAGTAATAGTAGTACTAGTAATAGTAATAGTAATAGTTATAGTAATAGTACTAGTAATAGTAAGAGTAATAGTAATAGTAAGAGTAATAGTAATAGTACTAGTAATAGTAATAGTTATAGTAATAGTACTAGTAATAGTACTAGTAATAGTAATAGTACTAGTAATAGTACTAGTAATAGTAATAGTACTAGTAATAGTGCTAGTAATAGTAATAGTACTAGTAATAGTAATAGTAATAGTAATAGTACTAGTAATAGTTATAGTACTAGTAATAGTAATAGTAATAGTAATAGTAATAGTACTAGTAATAGTAATAATTATAGTAATAGTACTAGTAATAGTAATAGTAATAGTAATAGTACTAGTGATAGTACTAGTAATAGTAATAGTAATAGTATTAGTAATAGTAATAGTAATAGTTATAGTAATAGTTATAGTACTAGTAATAGTACTAGTAATAGTAATAGTAATAGTTATAGTAATAGTAATAGTAAGAGTAATAGTAATAGTAATAGTAATAGTTATAGTAATAGTACTAGTAATAGTACTAGTAATAGTAATAGTACTAGTAATAGTTATAGTAATAGTACCAGTAATAGTAAGAGTAATAGTAATAGTACTAGTAATAGTAATAGTACTAGTCATAGTAATAGTAATAGTAATAGTAATAGTACTAGTAATAGTACTAGTAATAGTAATAGTAATAGTTATAGGAATAGTACTAGTAATAGTTATAGTAATAGTACTAGTAATAGTAAGAGTAATAGTAATGGTACTAGTAATAGTAATAGTAATAGTAAGAGTAATAGTAATAGTAATAGTACTAGTAATAGTAATAGTAATAGTAAGAGTAATAGTAATAGTACTAGTAATATTAATAGTAATAGTAATAGTAATAGTAATAGTAATAGTAATAGTATTAGTAATAGTTAGAGTAATAGTAATAGTTATAGTAATAGTACTAGTAATAGTAAGAGTAATAGTAATAGTTCTAGTAAGAGTAACAGTAATAGTAATAGTAATAGTAACAGTAATAGTAATAGTTAATGAACGTGGTTTGTTTGCCTTTTGAAACTAACCAAACCAAAATGTGGAGCAAAAGTTGAGAACAAGTCGTTTTCATGGTTATTGGTATTACAACATTGATGCCATCAACTGGATTGTGAAAATGGTATATTGCAAAGATGGTTCTCACACCGAACAATACAAAAATGTATTTTTTCACGGGTACCTGATATAGTCTGCACATTTATTTCCATGGGATTGATAAACTTTACTGTCTTTTTAAAAAGTTACTTCCTATTACTCACGGGGGAGATTAAATGTCCTTATTGTCTTACGAGAGATGCTTTCTCTGCTCATAAAAATGCAAGAAACATATTTTGATCCGTCTGCTATCAACCAAGATTAATTGATTCAGATCCATCCAGGATTTTTTAAACGCCTGAAAATTTTTGTGGTGTACCCGATACTTTTAAGTTTGACGTCAAAATCTAATTACTGTTGTTTTTACCTAGGTTATCAAGGCTGATTGCATCAACAAATAATCTCCTCTCCGTACCTCTCACTCTTTTCAAGAATAAAACTATTTGCAGGATCGATCTGTTCCAAAACAAACTGAAATACCTACCTCCTGAAGGAGTGGTCGAAGACTTGGACTCCAATGAAAACAACGATGAAATCGAGGAAGAATTATGGGGTTGTATAAATCTCAAAAGTCTGAAACTCTCTCAGAACCAGCTTGCAAAGCTACCCAAAGCAATACATGGAGCTTGCAAACTGGAAAGATTGAATTTGGCAAATAATGAGCTGATATCATTTGTATCCCCATGGAATTGCCGAATGGTAAGCTTTTATACGTAGGATACTTTACTTGGTTGACCGAAGTGGAAAAAGTGCATGAAAGGTGCGAAGCCGCTGCACTGGAAACTTGTTTGTCTTGTACTAAGCAATAAAAGGGGACGATAAAGACAACAGAGCAAGCTGAAAATAGGAGGAAGAAAGGACAGGCATTAGCCCGGGGAGGGACGGTGTGCATGACTTTTGAATAGACGCAGGTCTGTCGTACGGTTTTCAGAAAGATATCCTATTCTAACTGCCAAAAGTTTCCTTTTTACCCACTTTTATGATTAATCTTAGCAGAAAATTACACAGTTCTAATTATTTTTTAAATTTCAGCCAAATCCTGGGGAAATTCTGCCGCAAAAGGACCCTTGTTTAGAGAATTTTAGGCTCAAAGCCCACCCATATGGTCGGCAAATATTCGTACCCTGAACATGCCATGTACCACCCCTGGGGCAAGAGAAAGGGAGGAAAGAAACAATGAAAGGAAAATGAGGAAAGAAACGAGGAGATGATGAATGGCGAAACATGGAAAAGAGGAAGGAAGATAGGCCGGGAAAGGCAAGGTAAAGATTGAAAATGTACAGAGGAAAGCAGGAAAAAGGAAGGGCAGAACAAAGAGAGGGGCATTGTTTGGATGTGTTGTGCAGTAATCAATAGCGCTTTGATATTTGGCACAAGGGAAATTGACACAATTGTGGAAGGAAAAGTGTTATTTTGAGTTCGCTTCGCATGAACGTACATATTTTTTCCATTTTTGTCAATTGATTCCCAAGGAAGGTCTTCATGTGCTTACATTTTGTTTGTTTATTTATTTGTTTGTTTGTATCTTTAGTTAGAAATACTGAGACGTACAGCGTATCAGTGCATTATACTGATCCTTTTTTATGCTTCAATACAAAGTCTTTGTACCAAACATATTGCTGACCACACTACCACAAACTATTTTGAAGTAGCACGGACACGACACCACAGGGATCAAATGACTATTTCTACTCCTTGACCACTGCATGAAATACGTTCAACTGCATATATCTGCACATAAATACTGCCAAAGATTAAATCCAATAAACACTATGCAAATTAACTACGACTTTGTTTTGAAAAGTCGTTGTTCCCCGGGGATTTTTAGATGATGGTGTTGGCAACAATATTATTGAATTGTGGACATGTTCATATTCATATTAAAGTTTGGTTGATTGGAATTAGCATCTCCGGTTGGAAATTATAAGGGATTAAGAGACCTTCAAAGCAGACCTATAATCATGACCAAATTTCCTGCATTGCAGTAGCGTGGACTATTTTCCACAATGCCAGCACAATTTGAAAACGATAGAAATGTGACAGTAACAAACGTGTTGCATGCCAGAGAAATGTACCTACACCTTCAAAATCGATCAACCTCGTTTTGAATGTGTTGCAAAATTATCGAGTGTTTACACGATACCGTTTTCAAATTTGCCAGTTGAGTGTTTCATTTTCAAAATCTACCGTTTTGAAATTCTGCTGACAAAAAATGTCCTATTTCCATGTGAACGGGAAGCCTATCCGTCTCGGGGGGGGGGGGGTAACTCGACCTATTTTGTGATGGGGACGTGCCATTTTGCCCGAAAAATTGATACCCAGAATTCCGTAAATTCTGGTGGATTTTAGGGCCATAATTCCACAAATCGAATAAATATTTGGGCCATAATTCCGTAAATTATGAAAAATCCCCTGAAAAGGACACCCATAATTCCGTGAAATGTCAAAAAATTATGAAAATGATACCCATAATTCCGTAATGGTTTGAAAAAAGTACCCCTAAAAAATGGCACGTCTCCGTACCACAAACAGTACTAAGGTACCCCCCCCCCGAGCTATCCGTAACTTCCTTGCCATTTTTCAGTTGTGCCAGTATCGTGTGAAGGCATTGTTAGATGCTATATTGATGAAGCACATACTATTTTCTTTTATTTCTTAACGAAACTTTTTCTCTCCTCAGGATGACCTGGATTTATCATGCAATCATTTGACCTCGTTTGAAGAGAATATTGAGGTTTATTGGTCTAAAAGTATACGGCGGTTGACTTTATCCGGGAACAAACTAACAGCCATCTCGTGGAGTGTTTGCCGTCTTGAAAATCTTTCAATTCTAGACCTGAGCCACAATATGCTTGAAAGCCTGCCACCAAGACATTACTGGCTTATGAAAGGCTTGAACAAATTGAACCTTTCCCATAATAGGGTAAGTTGTCTACTGTGAACTTTAACATGGTGTTTGCATTAAGGTTGCAATACTATCGAGTATTGAATAAAGGGGGAGGGGTTGAGAATAATCGAGGTGGTTGGATATGGTTCGATATAATGATAATTGGAGGAAGAGGTTGGAAAAATTGGAAATCTTCGTTTTCTTAGTTAAAAACGTCTTTTTTATATTTAGTCAAAAGTTATGTTCACTATCATTTCAATTTTGCAAGAATTAATAAAACGGGGCTGGAATAATAGTGAGAGGTATGGGAATTTTTCAAAGATTGATAAGCCGGGGGGGTGGGGGGCATTATTCGGTACTGCAGAGAAAACGTTTGTAACACGAAATTTGGTATCCTCTCCTTAAAAGCCATACTGTTAACGGAATTTATACAAAATTTGATCCACAAGAATTTGGGGAATTTTCCATACAAATTTATTTCTTAAAAGAGTGTACTACTTCCAAATCTATTTCGTATCCTCGTGTTTGAGATACCAAAACCTAACTAATATCAACAGAAAGTTCAGATCCTAAGCTTTCAAAGTGTGTCTTGGATAGTCAGATTTCTCATATCCTTAAAACTATACGCTGTCAAAAATTGGCAAATAATTCTTCTGCTCCTCCACAGAGTTGTACTGGGCTTTAGAAGACGGACCCCATACGAATATTTTGAGACACCCATTAAATTCTCGGAGTCTGTCCTGGCCATGTGCAAATTTTTGAGCCATTCGATTGGCTCCTTGGGTACAAAATAGCTTTTTCGTACCTATACTTAGTGGATTTCTCTGCCCTAGGAAAAGAGACTTACTGATGCCTTTGGAATAGTTCGAGTCAAGCGATTAGGGCTGAAAAGGCGATATGTCCATCTGATACAACAAATGATCTGATACCGTACAAAAGTGTGGTTTGATATCTGTTTTTTAGCGCGCGAGTGGCTCGATAGGTTAACAAACTGGAAGTTTTAAACGACAATCGGAAAACATTGTGTGAAAGTTGTAGTTTCTTTCTTTTGATCAAGATTCCTCCCTTTTCAGCATTTTATGTTACTTTTCAACATTAAGGCTGATTTCCAGTCAGTGGAATTTTCCTAGCGGGCGGAAATTCTATTGTTTGAGGGAGAAAATTTCGCTCTGAAATTGAAAAGATAGTTACGGCTGAGCAACTTTTAATTGTCTAAATTTCCGCCCGCTCGGAGAATTCCGCTGACTGGAAATTGGCCTTTACTTGTAAGTTGGCATCTTTATGTTTCCCAAAAGTTGGTCTGTTTGGATTTGAGGAAATCCGAAAATCGACAATTTTGGTTTACAATGGAGCCTAATGGATCAGTTTTCGTGTGCACCGTGTTTTAGTACAAAGTGCCATATTTGGAATCAACGAAATTATTCAGTTTGTATACTTTTTTCTTTGACGCTGGGTACACTATGATGATGTAAATCCCATTAAATGTTTGTCTTGTCTCTTAGTTGTCAGCAAGTTGTGGCCCAGAAGGGTTTGCTGATGTTGAGAAGCAAAGAGTAGAGATGGCGATCTCCTCCGCTGCAGCACTTAGTTTCATTTCAAACTGTGAATTACCTGTAGACATGTTTGAAAATACATTGCAGTCCTTAGATCTCAGCAACAACAATCTTGAAATGGTCCCAGAGACCGTGTGTATGCTGACTGCACTTGGGGAACTGAATTTAAGCAAGTAAGAACATAACAGATGTTTCCTAAAATTTGTTGCAGCAGTGTCCCGCATATAAGAAAGGCAAATTTAAGAAATACCAGCTCTGATTTTCAAATAATACCCCCTTTGATATGAAATAGGCTCAGGTCTGAAAAGCGCTTGTTTCTTATTTAAAGATTGCTGACTTAAAAATAAATGGTTTATATTTTCAGCTTTCCAATTGAGTCAAACTGTATCTATTCAAAATGAAAGCAAGAGTTTGCTTGCAAATGAAGCAAAAATCACCTCCCAGGAATAATTGTAGCTTTTCCTGGAGACGAAAATTTACAAATACAAATCAAAATTGTGTGTTTTGCATCACCGTCATAGAGCTTGTGCCTGTGTAGTTCATTAATAGTACATGATTTTCTAATAAGAAACTTAAGAAACTTGACCTGAGTTGAATTTATGTCTCACTTCATAAGAAAAATATCAGAACTGACATTGAAAACGTAGTTTCTTATATGCGGGATACAACTGTATCTCATCTACTTGGTGGCAACACTAAAGCAATCTCAGTTTAAATTGCTACATTCTCTAGATATGTAAACAATGGGATAAGCGAATGTTTATGCCTAGTTTCCATGTAGCTATTGATGGCAGGGCCAGTGCTGAGAGACGACGGTACCAGTGCAGATACACTGCACTTATTACTGACTTATTAGAATGATAGTTTCATTTTGCCAATAGGATAACGCATGTCAAAGCCGATTCAAGTCATCACTACGAAACAGAAATATCGTAGAAATTTGATCGTGACCTTAGGCAGTTTCTAAAGTTTTTGAAGAGTCCTTCTCGAGAAACTTTCACTCAAAGATCATTAATTGAATCGGAAGATTTCTTCTTGCCTATGTCTGTTACTCTTATTCCGCTAGGGTAGGATAGGAGTAGTGTGGGTCTGCGGGGTAAAATGGAACTACTGAGCTTTTTGCTAGCAGTATCCTTCCTCGTCAAATCGAAGAAAGGTTGGTTATTTTCATCGTAATTTCTACACAATAATTAGCTTTTTTTGGCCATTGAATTGATATGAGGACCCCTTGTTTGTGGGAGGTACTCATTTGAGGTGGAAGCAAATAGAGGAAACACGGTAATTATGTATGCTGGTATTAGTCTCCTTGCTGTGCACTGCTTTGGCTTGTGTGTGTGCAGATGGTGTTCTTCAACGTTTTTAACTTAACTCGCGCAAGGTTTCATGCTTCACAAAAAAGAATTAAACTTTTTTCAAAATTTTCAGTAATCCTCGAATAACGAGACTACCTGCTGAGCTTGGAAAATTGCGAAATATTTGGAATCTTAAATTGGACAATCTGAGTCTACAAGATCTACCGCAGGATTTGAGAGGTAGGAAGAACTTGCCTTAGCCGTTCCGTTTTTCTTTTATCCATCAAGATATGTTCTGTAATGAAACAACTGCAAAATTATGTGTCAATGTGTTGTTTTATGACTTTTTTGGGCTAATTCAATTTTTGTATTTCATAGATGCCATTTCATTGCTATTGAAATAGATTCCTGAGAATAATGCAAGGATTAAGATTTCTTTGCTCTCAAGTGCTAGTGACGTTAACATTATTGTGCGATAATAAAAGGCCATCAGCAGTTTTTCAGCAAAACCCGTTACAGCGTTTACACTTAAATATTCACATGTACTCAGTGCCTTTAACCTGAGGACACTTTCCCGAAAATCATGATATTGGCTGTGAAACCTTCATCTTTCGATGACCTTTAAAAACTAAACTTTTCTTCTAAACTCTTTTATCGTTCCTTACTGGCAGGAATGAGCATTTTACGTTGCTAACATTCTTACTTATGGCATTTCTCCTAGGTCCAGGCACTGCAAAGAAAACTCTTGCACTATTGCGAGCAAAATTACGCAAATCTGTCCCATTCAAACGAATGAAATTGATGGTGGTTGGCCTTGAGGTAATTGTCATTTGATGCTTTGTTGATAACAGACCCTTTTCAATTTTCACAGGGAGTGAACTCTTTGCAAAGATAGAAACATCTTAATCACATATTGACAGTGCTATAGGAGAGAGGAGACAGCAGGCGCAACCCTCATTTTGTTTTAAAGATAGAGTCAGGGAATTTTTTGCCATGATTCCTAATTTCGGAAAGAATTTGGATTGATTTGATTGGTCGAGTAATCAGACAGCTTAAGGATCATGGTGAACAAATTTCCTGAAGCCCTCGTTTGCACAATCGTTCATCGTCGTGTTTGGACTCGGTTTGACAGCTTCCTTTCTACCAAGACATCAGTTAATATCGCCATTTTATTACCTGACTGAAGTTTCAAAATAAGGCAATACAGAATCCCGCAACTTCTATTAGTTAATCGCACATTCCCCGCGAGTTTCCCGTAGCCTTGTATAGTATTATACAAGGACGCGTTTTTGTCGCCACAGCAACTGCTTTAAGCCTGTGAGATATATAGTAAACTTAGCGACATGACTGTAACAAAATGTGTTTTGATTAAATGATGCGAGTCAAGATTGGAAGCTGTATCGTCGTACAGGAAAATGTAAAGCCCTCGGTCTTAATGCACAGACCTCGCAAGCTTGGTCTGTACTTTTAAGACCTCGGGCTTTATATTTTCCCGTACAACACAAAACCAGTTAGTATGCGCATATTACTTCCCAGTATTATCAGATGACAACAAATGATCTAAGAAGTTTTCAGGCCTTAAAACAATCGTGCCCATAATGGGTTTTGGTTTCAATTCGGTACTGTAATGACGTGGATATGGGGCATGACCTGCTAAGACTCGATTACATGTCGTAGTTTCGCTCTAGCTCTTTGCCTGAACTATTAACGCTACAACTACGACTCATTTCCCTACGCTTGTAAACGGTAAAGCTCCAGATTGATTCTATATGAAACCTTTCAGCTGCTCTAAGAAAAGTTCGATCAACTGGTGTTGGACCTTCTATCACTATTGTGTACGTTCGAACCTTCTACAAAACGCATCAGTCTGTCGTTCGATATGCATTATTTTTTAGAATGCATCTGAAAAATCAATTTGGGCCTAATTAACCTGCTGATTTTTTCTCACATCCATTAGGTTTAAAATGCCTTAAAAAGCAGTTTTCTAGAGCTGCTGTACCATAAAACCAGATGTCAGGACGTCGGTAAAGGATCATTCTTGCCACAAAAGCAAAAACCGCCTTACTCTATGTCACATGCTGATCGGTAGACGACGGGGCGACAGAATCTCATCGCCGATAGAAATTTTTTTGCCGTTTTACAGCTCTATGGGAATAAGGCCCTCAGTGAAGCGATAACAACAACAACAATTCAACTCAATGAGATGAGCGTAACTTGAGAGTCCTTATGTATTGAGGCTACTTCTATCCCTGGTGCCCTTAGAGCAGTGTATATATGGGACATACTGGTAGCCAATGTTGCTAGAAAACTAAGCTGTTCCTATTAATATATTGTCCATATTAATCTTCTGTTTTCGATAATGAAATTCTTTTCTTCCTTTCGTAGGGTCGTGGGAAAACCACTCTTCTTGCAACATTGCAAGGGAAGGGGCCACCTGCTGAAAATATCGCAACTGTTGGCATTTCTGTGGAGCAATGGACACTGCAACCAAATGCAAATCAAGGGAGATTCAGGTTTTGGGCGTCGGTAAGCAAAGTTTTTTTCGGTTGATCCTCACTGAAAGAGCTAGGTCGATTCCAGGGAGCGCCGTCGATTCCCACTAAAAGAAAGAATGCTGTATTTTCCCTTTCACACCCAGTTAGACTCCCTTCTGCTGTAAGATCCTGCATAAATCATCTTATTCCATTGAGTGTTGTCGGTTAATGGGATTATTTTGGAAGGGGAATGTCGCACGGTCTTTGAAATTAGAATATAAGTTTTTGAAGAGTCCCTTCTCGAAAGTACATTATGATTATTGTTTGTCACAGAACCATATCGACTCGCCAGACAAGAGAGGTTTGGGGCTTACACATGTTTAAAATCTTTTGTGATTTTTAAAACCTGTTTGCGATTTTTCGAAAGGCTAGTAGCTGGGCTCATTGTATTTTGCAATAAAATCTTTTATGACGTTTTCAACTGTTTGATTTTTTATCTTTATTTAATTTTATTATAGAATTCTTTAACCAGGGTTACAATTCAGTTTAAGTAACTGTTTTACAATGTACCCTGCAACTAAACATAAAAATTGCCTTGCAATATTTGTCTAAGCCTATAAATGCACAATATATGCATATATATGTTCATCAAAAGCTTAAGTAGAAAGGCAAAACGAAAATGTAGAACCATGGGCAATAATGCACCGTGTTTATAGCTTGGTAATAAAAGTTGTTACCTTGACGTTATCATAGTTTTCTTCGTTGTTTTCCCTTTGGTCCAAGCGAAACCACTGCTAGAAATCATAATCAAATGGCTTTTGCGTGTCTGAACTGTTGGCTTCTACACAGCGTTCATCCGCACTTCAAACTGCCTGGAAGTTTGAAACGAGGATGAACGCTGTGTAGGAATTAACTGTTCAGACGCGCAAGAGCCATCTGAATTTGATTCCTATTGCTGGTTCAACCGAAGAGAAAACAACAAAGTAAAACAGTAGTATCGAGGTAATAAACTTTAATTGTTTAGCTAAAACACAGTGCATTATTGCCTTTGGTAAACCCAGCTTTCTTTGATGCAGGCATCACCAGCAGAACAAGAGATCGTTTTCAGTACTTGGGATCTTGCCGGACAACATGTTTACTATGCTACACATCAATGCTTTTTAACGAGTAACACCCTATATCTCGTTGTGTGGAATGTGCAACATGGAAAAGAGGGGATTGATCGACTTGCACCGTGGCTTCTTAATATCCAGGTAACTTATCCAACAATCTATCCTCGTTTCTGGGGCTTGCATTCAAAATTTCGAATTACATCTTCGAGTAACTAAATTAGTTGCTGAAGGTTTGAAGGGATGGGTATTCAACAGTGGTGGGAAACGTTTTTCTCTGTTTGCGAGCCATGGTTTCTGATGCAGAATTTTCGATCAAATTTTGAAAGGAGTAGATCACAAAATTCCGTTTGTTCCGATTTCGTTGCAGATGGCCCTGAAATATTTAAGCGGAGACAAATATACAAAAATGGACAAATTTACCAAAAGGAGCAGTGATTCAAACCTTGCTCAGTAGATGAATGATTACCCTAAACATAATCATAAGGTTTTTGTTGTTGCTATTGATATTGAATATGGTAGCGATAAGGATTTAGAGGCCCATTTCATGAGACCCGACATGAAAGTCATTTCCGCATGTGCTAGTCTGAGCTACTTTTGTGTTTACATGATGTCCGGACAACCGGACAAAATGGTCTCTCCTACCTAGGACCTAAAATCTGGAACTCTCTAAACTCAGACCTAAAATCTGCGAAGAATGTCAACAGCTTCAAGCATAAGATCAAGGACAAATTCTTTAAAGACCTCCATACTCAGGAAATTAGTCCCTATATATTTTATTAGGATTCTAAAAGCGGTAACAAAACAGTCTATCAACAATCTTGAAAATACAGCATTTCTCTTATTACCTTTCGAGGTAACATTTCATTTCATCTCATTTTTTTTTCATTTTATTTTATTTTTCATTTCATTTGAACATTCTTTTCTTTCAAAGAGACCTCTGGAGGGACCATTATGGAAACAAAGTCGCACTGACTTTTTAATGCTATCCCTGCCATTTTTAACTGGGGGTGTCTTAATTAGATTTTTAACTTTTTCATCTTAATTTCTGTAACCATTGTAATTAGACTTTTCTTTTATTTTATTAGATAATTAGTTTTAAACTTTAAGTTAGATGGCGAATTTCACATACATACATACATTTACATGATGTCGGGGATTGATGGGTATCCAACAGAGGCGGGAAAAGTTTTTCTCTGTTTGTGAAGCATGGTTTCTGATGCAGAACTTTCGATCAGATTTTGAAAGGAGTAGATCACAAAATTCCTTTTTGTTCCGATTTTGTTGCAGATGGCTCAGAAATATTGGAAAGAAAAGTTTCATATCGGGTCAGTGTCAGGTCTCATATAAACAGGAGTGAATTTTGTCAAATTTTCATGCTGGCATCAGTTCATGTCACCCTAAGTTTCATGTCGAGTCTTATGTAAAGGGCCCCTTAGTGAAACTTAAAAGATTAAAAATTATTGTTTTCCCGTGATCCTTTCAGTGAAATTTGATTGGCAAACTGTTCAATGATTTTCTTCAGTTAAAAAAAGTACATGGAATATCTAAGGCCTCCGTTTAGAAAACGTAACTTCTCTCATCCGATTGTAATATCAAATGTTAAAAATCAACTACCAGGCTTGTTTTATCAAGGCTGATCGCGGATCTACGTTGTTTTCCATTTTGTTTTATCGTGTGAAAAGATTTGCTGTGGCCATCGTCAGACGAAGTCACGAAGGGTCTGTTTACTCCGGCATGTCTTGCACGTTCCGTCTCCTGGTTTCCCTTTTTTTTCATCATTTTTATAGGCCTTGAAAATGGCGACAACAAAGGCCAACCAAGACTTGACATTTGCAGGGAATGCCGGATGAAACAGACCCTCTAAGGATTTGCCAGTTCAGAAGATCCCTTTATTAAACACATTTTCTGTATCACTCTAAGATTTGTAAACATGGATTTTCTTTCGTCAAGGCACGAGCCCCGAAATGTCAAGTGATAGTAGTCGGTACGCATTTGGATAAGCTACCACAGTCAAACAGAAGAGAGCATCTGGCATCGCTTGCGTCAGATCTGTTCAAGAAGTTTGGTAAGAAGGGTTTCCCTTGTATCAGTGGTAACGTTTTCATATCAAACACAACCAGAGAAGGCTTGCCGAACTTGAGGGATGTCATTTACAAAGTTGCGTCAAAAATGCAAGACTCGAATTTGCATGAACCAATGATTGGCAAAAAGGTAATGTACTGACGTATTTAAAGGACAAGTCCTGAGTTGCTATGACTGACGATGAAATGCAGGATTCCACTGTTGTGATTTGTGTATCGTACTTTTCCCCGACATTTTTCATCTTATTTCTGCAAAATTTGTGTTCAAATAAACGACCAGAGGATCGATACGTCAACGAAAATGAAAACGGGGCTGCCTCTCTGTTGCTGGTAGCCTCTTTATAATGTTTTGATGAAAAATGGTGACGAAATTGCAAGGACGTTTTTCCAAGATTATCAAAATGCTTAACTGATTTTATAGTAGCCTGCGTGCAGACTCAACTGGTTTCTTTTCAGAGAGGTTTTTCATCCAGTAGAGTCTGCGAATCAGCGATACAAAACGAGTCTGCAGATGTCAGCATCGGCATATTTTGATTTGATTGGTGTGTGCATAAACTAACCTAGCCAAACAAATCCTGTTGTTGAGTGTGCTTTGATTACCTTGTTTTTCATCCTACTTACGGCCGCCCCTTTGAATCTAATTCAATCCTAAGTGTAGAATAGCTAAAAGGTCTATTGAGGCCATAGAAAGAGACGAAGCCATGCACAGCACTTTTCATGCCGTAATAGGTGAGAAAGAATTTGGAAATAGAACTTATCGTCTGAAATAACCGGTTACAAGCGATTTTAGCCAACATTTTGTTCAGCATTCTAATGCTATGTTTTGTTGTAGGTGCCTTTGAGCTATTTGCAGCTCTATGATGCTGTCACCAAAGAAGCAGACAGGAGAGCGACTGCAAATGAACCACCAATTCTAACTTCAGAGGAATTCTTGCAACTGGCGAAAGATAACCCTGACAATGATATTCTGGATCAAGATGAACTCCACCAAGGTATGAGCAAATTTTATAGCAAAATTGAACGCCGAATTTTATCCACTTATAATGTCCCTGGCACTAAATCAAGGCATATTCGATGCCATTTGATGCATTGAATCGAATTCAAAGGGCTTGAACTAAAGCTCTGATGAAGGGCAATTTAGCTTGGAAAGAAATTTTAATAGCGAAATAGAGTTACAGTACATAGCAAGTTTTGCTTTCCATAGTACTTTTCAAGAAGGAAACTTAACCAGAATTTCTACATTATGAAGCCAAACAAAAGGCAAAATGGTAATTTTAGCTGAATATTTATTGTAGCCTTTCTTAGCATATAGGCTAATTTCCAATTTCTTTTCTCCTATTTTCCTGCTGATGCACCTTTGTAATCTGAACCCTCTTTGATATATAATCTATGCCCAGCATTTGAAAGTTTTGTAAATTTTTCTTATAAACCCTTCCTTGTCAGTTATCAAATTTTGAACTTTATACTATTATTTTCATAGGGGTATTTTATGCAACAGAGGCCGACACAGTGTCGGAACAGGGTATCGCCGTTCCAAGGAAATTTTTGCAAGATTCTTAGGCTGTAGGAAGTTTTCTCAAAGTTGAATTTCTATCTAGAGAGCAAACTTGAATAGCTGCAGTTACTTTGTTTAAGCAAGATCTTGACCTTGGGTGTGTTTGATTGATACAACTGCTGAAAGCAGTAGACTTGGCAGACTCGGAATTCGTGTTTGATTCACTCACAAATTCTGAAAACGGCAGGTTTGGTAGGTTTGGAAGGCCTGCTGAACACTCTGCTCCGAAAGGCAGAAGGTTTGCTAGACATCGGAGAGATTCTCGTTTTCATTTGCGAAACTCTGAAAAGCAGGCGAATTTGCTTGCGATGCTACAATAATCGATAACTCTAATCTTTGTTACCAAGCACCAGATTCGTAATCGTGTTTTTCAACTGGAAACCTCGTTCTCGTCAGGATGAATCTGAAACCTGCTGTCTTGAAGAATTTTGTGCGATTGGGAAATATGTTCCCATCTCTGCGAAGCCCACCTTTTCAGAATTTTTTGGTTTGGAATTACCAATCAAACACACTTCAAGAGACTTGTATCAAGTATATGACAAAAAAATGGCTGTTTAAGTAGTAGAAATCGTCCTGGTCAACCCTATTCCATCGTCTATCATTGAGGAATTTAGTTGCTTTTTGTGCCTGCGTTCGTGTCAATAGGCTGTTATAGCAGCAGGACGCGGGCGTCTTTGAAAGCGCAGCTACTTTTTTATGCTTTTAGAGCATCCTAATTTTCCAGCCTTTCCCTCCCAGAAAGCTGCTCACAGACAGACAAATTCTCAAAGAGCAATTTGCATTCTCGCATTCCCATCATTTCTGAATGTGCTCATGTTGCATTTTGCTTCCCATTCCGACGTCTTATTTTTGCAGTGCGGCCTTCAAAAGTATACTTTCCAGGTTGTCAGTTTTAGAATAGAACGTACAATAAGTCTCTCGAGACTCGCAAAGGTTTTGAAGTTGATTTCACTTTGTAATTTACATCCTCGAATAAAAGAATTATGCTGGCGTCTTCTTGCTAAAGCAGCCTAATGAAGGAAGAAAGCGGCAGCTAGATTTGAAATGTGCATTCTGGTTGCGCACTTTCATGGCAAAAGTCATCTGCATCTTAGTTGCTTACCAACGGTTACTATGCCTATTTCGAGCCATCATTCGAAAATCTGCATGCAAGACAAGTATTGGTGCTATGTGTTCGTTTATTAACGTGTTCAATCCATGAAATCAGTCTAACATAAAAAAGTTTGCAGGAAGTTGGGATGAAATTTTTGCTGTTCCCAAGAAGATGTTTGTCGGCCTCTGTCATGCACAGTTTCGAGTATATTATTGTGAAGTAAACATCTGACCTCTCCTTTTTTAAATATTTCAAACTTTTCAAAGACCTTTGTTGATTCCATATTCTTCGTTAGATGAGAGTATAGTATCGTTTATAAACCAATCTAACACAATTTTCTTTTAAAAGCTGCAAGATTTCTTCACGACCATGGTGTGCTGTTACATTACAATGACCACATACGAGGCTTGAACAACTTATACTTCATCGACCCATCATGGCTATGTGACATGATAGCCCTGGTTGTGACAGTGCGACAGAAAAACCCATTTGTGAAAGATGGCTACATCAAAGTTGCAGATATCGATTTTGTCTTAAACGATCCACGCCTGCCTGCAGGTTTTAGGCAACAGGTAAGCTAATTATGATTTTATAATTATGGCCAAAAATTATTTGCGTTTCGTGGAGCTAATGCATGGAATAAACTCGACTCGGAAATGAAATTAGCCCCTTCAATTCAGTCATTCAAAACGAAACTGAAAGCTTTGAATTGAGAATATTCAAGGACAGCTGATCTGCATCGAATGAGTTACCTTTATTTTTCCTTTTCACGTTTTTGTAGCTATTTGGTTAGAAATTATTGTAAATAGGTCTATATCTTATTAGTTTTTTTTCTTTCTTTCCTGGGACAATTAGAAAGCAGTTGCTAATTTACTTTTTTAGATGAATTGTATCCCAAGGGTAAATATTTTAAAATGAAAAAAAATGAAAAATATAAAAATCATTTTCGCTAAATGTTTCGGTAGAACATTTCCGGAATGTGTGTGTCAGGCTGTTAAGTTTTGATCACACTTTCTTTGCTATCGGGATGTGATAAGTGGTATAAGTTCATTTTAGAGGTAAATATCTTTCCAATTACTTGGCAGGTCTAAAATCTGTCCTCATGAGACATATGCACAAAAATGGTTTTAGTAACTTTGAACCAACAAAAGTCGACACAATGAACTATACACACAGTACAATTTTTTCGGAGAATATGACATTGTGTTTGAGTAATCCTTTATACTTATATTCTGTGCTATTTTACGATTTCTGTTCTTGAAGCTTCTCGTCATTTAGTTTGATTGTTGTAAGTATTCTTTCCTTTTTTGAACCTCTCTTAGTTGCAATTCGCGTCACCACATATCTCTTCTTTTTGTACTCCTTATTTATCTTTCTGCCTCTTGTGCTTGTCTCTTTCTCAAAGTTCCACTTGAATTTTTTTCATCGCAGGTTGGTCCTCACCAACTTACAAAAAGGTTTATTCGGGATTTGATCTACTCAGTGGAAGAATATTTACTCCTATTTCACATTAAATAAGATTTTGTGCGTTGCTCAGGCTTGTGTTTGTGAGAACTCCTACCCCTCCCCGTAATGTTCATCAAATTTTTTCAAGGAGCAGAATCATTTGTGATTGCATCACAGCGCGATTTTCTTGCAAACGGTAATGAGAATTTTTTGTTGGCTTTCTGCTTCAGAGCAATGGCAAACGAAGGAGCAGTCCCCTTGGGAAAATAAAAAAATAACCATTGTTGTGCTGGAACACATTGTGTGCCTGTCTTCAATTTTTGACGAGAATCACTCTGCATATAATTGTTAAGGCTTATTTCCATTCAGTAGAATTTTCCGCGTGAACAGAATTTTGCGCAATAAAGAGTTTATCCACAGGGGCCCCAGGAAGTTGTATAACCCTTCCCCCCCCCCAATGATAATGTGGTCGAAGAAGTATGCATCGTGCGAGAGGTAGAAAAATTGACATACAACAATTCAGTTTGTTGAGGCCTTCATAAACATAACTTAACCATTTTGTGCATACTTCCCCAAAGATGAGTTTTACTGAACTAAACTATTTACACTTTCTACAAAGGTTAAAAGAAATATTAGTGTTTACACAGTAACTAATGTAAACATCACACATTCCATATATGGAGCGGAAAAAGTATTGTTTGTTAGTGTTACGGATTATCGAAATGGCGGGTGGAGAGTAGTAATTTCTTCCTAGGGAAAACGTTTTGGTATATATCATTTCTGCAATGCACTTTCAGCGTGGGAAAGCGCGAACATCAAAGAAGCGAAAAAGAGTCTAAAATGTAAACGGGGTTCGTACTACTACAATAAAGAGGCCTTCCTCTGAATCTCCTTTGAGATTGCAAAACTATGACGTAATGCTTTAACAAGCCTCCTTTGCGATTGCGAAGCTATGACGTAATGCTTTAAGAGAGAGATCGAAAGCGAGGCGCGTGAACGAAAAGTGAGAAAGAGAAGAAAGGACCTTTCTTTTCTTTCTCACTTTTCGTTCACGCGCCTCGCTTTCGATCTCTCTCTTAAAGCATTACGTCATAGCTTCGCAATCGCAAAGGAGGCTTGTTAAAGCATTACGTCATAGTTTTGCAATCTCAAAGGAGGTTCAGAGGAAGGCCTCTTTATCATTGGGGGGGGGAGGGTTATACAACTTCCTGGGGCCCCTGTGGTTTATCCTGCGTAACATTCTATTCAAATTCAAAGTGATATATAAGATATAAGATTATAGGTCTTTTTCATGAATCTTGTCAGTCATGTTTTGGTTGTCGCAAATCTTATGATGACACCAATGGATTTTTAGCTGTTCTTCAAAGAGTTTGGATCGAGCTCTTCTTATATCGCCTTGACGAGATGTTTTATTGAGCGTCATAGCTTCCATCGCTGTTTTCCGTATATGTATACATTGTTCGTTCTAGATCCTTTTGTACAAAAGTTATTTGCTAAAAGATTTATGTGAGGACAGTAAATTTTTTATCTAATTGAATGTTTCCATTTGTAACCATTGAAAAACCAAAGTTCTAAGATTTGCGTTAAGAGTGACCATGTTTGTTTTGCTAGCCCAGTAGATTTCTAGGTCGCGTAAAATTGAGATATTCAGCGTTCAGTTTTGCATTGCTCCGATCCTTTGCATTCTCGAGTATTGACGAAGGGCTGTGCTATTGTGCAATGCATTAAATGGATGCACACTTTCCATTCAAGTCGATACATCTCATAACTTTATTTATTACATTATTTATTACACTTGTAACTCCTTGCGACTGTCTGGTCCTGTAACTTGATTTTCGTTGCATTTTCACTCATTGAATTCATCTTAAAGCTACGTTTTGCGAATGAGGTTTCAATTTATTTAAACTTTATAAACGGTATTTTTCTTTTTTAGTATCTGCAGATTTTGGAGAGATTTGAAATCGCATTACGATTAGATGATGAACGGATATTGATACCTTCAATGCTGCCAAGAGAAAGACCGTCTCTTCTTATGGAAGATTCTCCAGGATCTCAAAACGGCGGTAGTCAAAGAGATCGCTTGAGCAAGTTGGTGAGCCTACCAAGAGGGCGAGCTGCAACAGAAAGAAGCCTAGCCATTGACCATATACTGAGGAATTATCATCTGGGATATGTTCCGGCTGGTTTCTGGAGTCGACTCATTGGTAAGAAAATCACATATCACGGTGGGCTGGAGGCAGACAGTAAAGAATCTAAAACTTATCTAAATCGAAACTTTTTATTAGTTTCAGAAAATATCCATGAATAATGGATTTAGCGCATGAAATCCATGAACGAAACAAGAACATTGTAAACCGTAGAAAGAAAACTGTTAACTCCTGTAAAAGAACAAGGAACCAATATAAACCTGTAGCTACAGAGAAATTGTCAAATCCTGCAAGAGAGAAATGAAATGAGTTAGTAACTGCAATCAACAATAATGTTTAATAACCAAAGAACCTTTTCATCGCATATTCGTCAGTTCCTTTGGTGCGAAGATTAAAGAATAAGTTTTAGAAAGCAGACTACTATGGCTTCCTGCTCTTTTAAAAGGTTTCATTCATCGTGTATTTTCACTGAGCTATTTGTACTTGAATCTGTTACACCAACGCTCTGTCTACGAAAGATGTGGTGTGGGTGAATGTTTTGTTTGCAAGAAAAAAGTGTTTGAGAAAATTTTTGAACAGCCTTATTTGAATGATAATAGTCCATATTTGTGGAAAAGTAAAATCAAAGTGTTTAGTCACGTCAACTTTTATGACGGGAATAATTCTTCATTGACCATGTGACAGATTTTCGTCCTCTGCAGAGCGCAGAATTTTACTTGAATCAATAGTGTCTCCAAAAACCACGAGGGAAAACATACACCAATACATGTTCTGAAAGAACAGTTTTTGATATGTTTATTCCAGAAGGTTTCATTTTGACTGGTCAAGTTCCAGCTTGTTTAAGGTTACGGTAAACGTTTTCTGGGTGAAAATATCAGCTTTTCGATTTCTTCATATTCTGTTAGCTGAACTTTCAAGGCACACAATGATACATTGTTTGAAGCTAACAGAAGTTTTGAAAATGGAAGAAATTTCGTGTAAACGAAGGTTTCCAGAATTTTTTAATCAAAGTTTTTGTTAAAAAAATCCATACCTAAATGCTTGACCTGTTAAGCCGATAATCCCAAAGTCCTTGTGGTTTGTGTGCAATAGCATTGTGCGTTCTTGTATCATTATGTTTATATGGTAATTATTTGAAGGCCCTAATTGATTTTTAAGCCTAAATGGCTTGATCCGGATTAGTGTGGTTTATGTGGTCCCGATGCAGAACAGTAAAAACCTTTTTTCTCAGGACTCAAAAATCCATGAGGTACAGGTACGAAAAAGCTATTTTGTACCCTTTGAGCCAATCGAATCGCTCGAAAATTTGCAGATGGCCAGGACAGACTTGGAGCTTGGAAAGTGTGTCCCAAATTCTTTGTACGTGTCCTGGTCCGTCTTTTATAGCCAAATACAACTGTGGGCGGACAGAAAAATCAATTGCTATTTTTTGACAGCATGTAGTTTCAAAGAGAGAAGGAATTTGAAAAATTCGAGACACACTTTAAAAGCTTAGGATCTGCACTTCCTGCTGATGTAAGTCAGATTCTGTTACCTCAAACGCAAGGGTACAAAATAGCTTTTGAAGGTGGTACACTCTTTGAAGCAATAAATTTGCCTGGAAAATATCATTTTACGATATTTGCCAATAATTTTGGTATGGTTAGAATCCCCAAATTCTTGTGCATCGAATGATGTATAGTTTACCTACATTCCGTTAATAGTTCGGCTTTAAGCGAGCGAAAACCAAATTTCGTGCCACAAACGTTTACCGTATCCTTAACTTCCAAGTGTGAATGTGATATTACATGTTAAGTGAGATTTTGTGATAACTTAAAATTACTGATACAGGACTTGTGAAGTGTTTTCATTCGTGTATGTATCTTTTTTATATTTGATATAAAGATTTACCACAACGAAGTTACCCACGACACTACCTACGAACTACTATGCGACACTACAAATACAGTGCCAGGAGGAACAATATATCATGACTATCCCTTGGCATTTAACATAAATCTAAGAAATGCAACTAAATATATACCCTTAAATACAAAGTATTAAATATAAGGAAAACCTTTAATTACTTGAGCCGGTTTCACACTGGATGTCAGGCCAACATAGGTGATGATAGTGGAAAAATTTGGACGTTGTATGTATCTGCCAGACATCTAGTTGGCTAATGTGTTTCGTCCTAAATTTAGTTGATGTATAATCATTTTCTGTCTTTGATTGATTCATGGTTGTCTTCTTTCAGCCCGTTTGATAATTGCAGTACATAAATGGGGAATGATAATTTCCGACCAAGAGGTTGATGAACAAGAAACCGATGAAGGGCTGAGAAATAATCCTCCAGCGCAGAAAGGTGTTACTCTAACCAAGAATTATTCCATGATTTATTGGAGAGAAGGAATTCTGGTCATTTATGAAATGGGAAAGTTTTTGATCGAATCTTTTACAGATCATGTACGTATGATCTATTTATTGTTGTTTTTATTAAGTTTTGTTACCCAAGAGCCGATATGTAAGTGGTTTATGGTATATTTCTCTATATTTTGTTGCTATTCAAGAGATTTTACTTTGCTTAAAACTTTAACTGATCAATTCGGGATCCAATAGTTCCCCTTCTAAACTGATTTAGAGTTTTCTGTTGCGAACATGGACAGTGTTCAAGTATTTGTAGGCAAGTAGGACTAGAAACTGCTGATTTGCAGAGAACTGATTTGCAGTTTTAAGTCGAGGTAAAAATTTCTATAGGTATAAACATTTGTATAATTTACTGCATTCGAATCCATCGTAGCGCGTAATCTGTGTTCATTTCGGATTTGTAAATAAGGCTTGAAACTCTTTAGTTGACCCTCTAAATGGCGAAATTGAAATGAGTCCACTTTATTTCTTTTCTTTTTAATCGAATGCTATCATTTCTATTTCTCGGATTAGGTGAAATGATTCAACTATTGAACAGTTTTTTTATTCTTTAACCAGTGGACATTGTCTCACTGCTACTGTTGATTAGCCTATGGTCCAGTCCATTTTCAGCCATTTCGCAGCCAACGAATTTTATGTTGAACTCACCTATGTCTTTCCTTGAACATAAAATGCGATAAAAATCGCAAAAATTTTGTCAATAGTTCATTCAATCCATCCGGTTGTCTAGGTTCTACGACTTTTCAAATGCCTGAACGTTCTCTTGATGCACCAGCTCTAGAGCGTTGCACAGTCCAACTGTTTCTTTTCCGTAAAAGCTCTATTTAGCCCTCCATCTCTATCAAGCCCCCCCCCCCCCACTTACATTAAATTCCTGAAATTACCTAAGATTTTCTATTTATTTTGCTAGACAAGCTTGTATCTTTATTTTGATGTGGTTTGGGATAAAACCTATGCCGAATTTAGGCATTTGACTGGTAAAATTGTATATTGAATCCGCAAAAGTA
Organism: Aurelia sp. 3 sensu Dawson et al. (2005); assembly: GCA_964020215.1. NCBI lineage: Eukaryota > Metazoa > Cnidaria > Scyphozoa > Semaeostomeae > Ulmaridae > Aurelia > Aurelia sp. 3 sensu Dawson et al. (2005). The sequence continues at coordinate 15,187,940 of OZ026580.1, read as the reverse complement.
TGGAGTAAAGGAACTGAAAAGCCATTATTCATATCCAAGTCATTTGATTTTGTAAAAAAGCCCCCCCCCCTCTAATAAGCGTCCTCTCCATTAAGCCCCCCTCTGGAGTGTCCGAAATTAAATAAGCCCCCGGGGGCTTAATAGAGCCTTTACGGTTATCGAAGAAGACGAGGGCGATACCAATGTCGCTAGTCGGATCCAAGGATAGTTACGGTGACGAATACGTGAATAAGTTTGAAAGCAAAAAGCAGGAACACCGCAACGCGACGAACAACAACAGCAAATTTTTGGCAAATTAAAGAATATATACACACTGTTGAGCAATATCGTAGTTAGTTATTTTGAGCAATATCTTATTGCTTCTCAAGCGTTTTGCATTACATTTCATCTGTATTGTGTTTCTCGCAGTATGAGGATCTGCAATATGGCAATGAAGGTGTCTCAATAACCGTCAAATCAGATTTTGGAGATTTTTCAGTCATGGGATTCATCGTTGATCAAATTGATCGACTCATTAATGAATGGTATCCAGGTAAAATGAATATATTCTATTTTTAATTAATGTCTATCTATCTATGTACTGGTATACTGAATGACTTTTTAAAGGGAAGCCTAAAATCAGTGTCTGAAATAATCTGAAAGGGAAATTTTTGCTCTTCTCGTGTTTTTCTGTTTGCTAAGTTAAAGGTAATCAAGATTGCGCTCCGATAATGCCAGTACGTTTGGAAAACGTTGACAAATGTGACGGATATGTAGGCCGCCCGTTCTCACGAAAATGGTACCTTTTTGCCGGCAGAATTTGAAACGGTACTATAACCGGCACATTCTGAAAAGGGAAACGTGTGAACGCTAGCTCAGATTTTGCTACCGTCACATTTTCACCGTTTTCAAAACCCGGGGGGGGGGTAACTTTAATAGGCGGGTGACGGGGGTTTGCCATTTAACGTCTGAAATCGCACCCTAAAATTTATCAATTTTCGCGAAAGCGATACCCCAAAATTTACAGGCCATTGAAAATTTATACCCTAAAACTGTGACAGCCATCCAAAATTTTAACCAAATAAATGAAATTTAATCAAAATCAATACCCTAGAGAGTTCTTTTTCTAAAATGACACTCCAAAATTTATGACTACCTGTGATTTTACCAAAAATGATACCCTAAAATCTATTTTCTGCTCGAAAAAAGGCACCCCAAAAAATGGCACATCCCGTACCTGCATATATGGTAGTTACCCCCCCCCCCCCGGGTTTCAAAATGTGCCGGCATCGTTTGAACGTAGTCTAAGCGTAAATAAGCCTTCATTGAAAATAACCATACATTGAAATCGAGGTGTGTATTGCATAGCACAATAGAACAGAGTCCTTGAAACACTAGGCATGGACCTCTAACGAGAGACAAAGAATATGTGAGACCACATATTCTCCTACGAAGTTCATTACCCTGCTCCAGAACAAACTTTCTGTAAAAGGAACGAAGTATTATGGATTAGCTGGAGCAGTGTAAACGAGATGCTAAACCATTGTACGTATACGTATGTTACGGATCCAAAGTACAGTGTAAACGGTGTCTAAAATCATGTCTTTATCCTGTTCCTCTTATTCCTTTCAGGTTTGGAGGACTTGGATGAATATGGCATGATGACTGTTCAAAGAATGATTCCATGTCCAACGTGTGCAATGCGATTTAAGAAAGGAAAACTCTCAAAGTATCTTTTAGACAGCCATTGGCTTGCTGATTTTGCACATCATTTCAGAAACCCTGAATTTGTTAAGCAATTTTCATTGACGGTGTGTGCAATGGCGGCTGTTAATCATGAAGAATTGCAATGCTCTATGCACCTTGACGAACCTGTTCCTTTAGCTCATCTAGTGCCAGATCTTTTGCTGTCTGATCTGCCTCACTCTTTGACGATGGATAATCAAAGACTTGATTTTGATCCAAGTGATGACACCCGGCTTGGAAGTGGAGGGGCAGGAGAAGTTTACAAGGCACGCTACGATGGACATCCCATTGCCATCAAGAGGTTTCATTCGACAGTCAGATCAAGGTAGATGTGGTTATTTGTTATTTATTGACTAATATCCTGATGTTTTAAGGGACCTATTGTGGATACTGAGTTAAGAATTATTTTAATTTGTGCTGTTGTTTGCAAGAAGTAGTTGTTTATTTTCCACTTTATGATTTACCACCCTAGCCATCTATAATTTTAGCCATCTATAATTTTTGTCTCATTGTTTGCGATGGATTGTAGTCTTTTAGGCACCATTATATAGACCCTTTTTGGGCCTGTTTTTTAATTCAAAATTCTGTTGGATGGACATTTGATACTTTAGAGCTGCCGACTGCTCAAACCTTAATGCGCATGGCTGCCTGAGCTGTTATCCTGTTGAAGACATCTGGTGGTCATCTGCTACTCCAAGTAAAATTCAGCATAATTCCATGTTAGAATTTGTTCTCAGCTCCCTACCAGCTGAAAATTTCGTTTCCATTCGCCCCTGTGAAAGCAAGTTCAAAATGGGCACGTTTTTGATCAAAAATGAGTTTTAACGCAGCAACCATTTTTTCGTGAAAATGGTGAAGAAAAGAGTCACTTTCTACCGCCTGCAAATACTGAAAACAGTTAAATTTCTTTGCAACTCACAGCAAATCTGTTTAGCAAAAATGCGATTTTCTCTGAGTGTGACAAATTTCAAAATAGGCCCTTTTATAAGACGAATATACTTACAAGTTGTACTTAAACTATGCTTAGAAACTACTTAATTGCATAACAAGGATAACAGCCCGGGAAGCAAGAAGCCATGACTATCCCAGGATCGTTACGTAGAGAAAATTTAGCTAAAGTCCACCTCAAATTAGATGTCACCTGATACTTGCCGTAATGCTAAAGTTTATGGTCCGTGTGTCTGTGGTAAGTCTATCATTTACAGAAGTTTTCCGAGGCCTTCAAAAGAAAATGAGCACCTTGGTGCACCTTTAGACGCCTGCTTGAGGGAAGTTTCAAAATTATTGGAACGCTTAACAGAGAGTATAAAGACATTCTGTGGAAAGTCAATGTCAATTTGATGGTGTCTTTACGTTTCCTTGGGTTTAATTCCTCCATTCCCCTTCTTTCTTGACGTCCTTGGGACTTTACTTCGTTTCATCCTTTTGAGATTTGTCCATTGCTTTGGCCTCTTTGAAATTGGAAAAAGAGAAATACCAAAATTTGGACTCTACAGCTTTTTCTATGCTTAAGATCCGTTGTCAAACATAATCCTTTGTCGCTGAATGAAAAGCAAGGCAAAAGAATTTAGGCCAGAAACGACTTTCAAATAGTACGAAAGTGGAATTTGGCGCCACAAAGGATCATGGTTAGCAGTGACTCTTTAATTCGACGCTTGCAGTATTTAACGTTTCTCTGCTCTTTCTTCAGACATCTTCTTCATAATTATGACTCAGACAATACTACTGATACCTCAGCGGCTGATACAACGAGCAGCAGTAATCCAACTTTGTATATTCCAACTGAACAAAGTATCTGTGATCAACTGGAAGAAGGAAAAGTCATCAAATCATTTTGGGAACTGCGGCAAGAGGTATGAAATACTATGGATCGTTAGCAGGACCGTCTAGAGACGGACTGGTCACAGGATTGGGAGCAAAAGGGGCCCTCCTGCGTCGAAGGCGCTAGGAAAATTTTTTGGTCCTTGCCCTTTTCTCTTGGACCACGCCCTCATGTTCACTGGTAAAGCGCTGCTCTTAGATGGAAACGCCCTCCTATACACTGTTGCAAGCACAAGTTTTGATGGAAAATCCTTTTATCTCGTGTGTAAAGATAAAGTTTAGAGACTAAGTGGGCCCTCGGGCTTTGAAGCGTTCCTCGAAAAAAACTGAGAGCAAAGAAAAAACGCATAATATATATCTTTAGCAAATGTATCATTGAAGCTCTTAAGAGCGTTGGAACGTTTTTACCTTGTTTGCTACGAAGATTTTGCTTTTGTTGGAAAGGAGAAAATGATGTATTTTGGCATCTATTTCATTAGGTATTGAGCTATTGATTCTTGTGTTTTGACTGAAAATTAAACATCAACCAACAAAGAAGATTTGTTGTTGTTGTTGTTAATTTATTTTGATTGGATATTGGATATTTTACATAGCATATGTATACAGTATATACAAAGTTACCTAATCTAAATCGAATGAATTTAAAATCTATGTATGATTTGCTGAATGAAATCAAAACTACTAAGGGCACTTCATTTAAATTCAAGGCCATTCCATTGAATTTACCGCAGAACGATCCGATTCAGAAGACATTTTGCGTGATTTGCTGTGTGTTGTGAACGAGTTTGTAGTTACCCTATAGCAACGCCTGCGAAACACAATAAGGCCCTCACTTGAGGCCTTCCTGAAGGTACGTCACAAGCCTCACTCGACCCAGACCCGCAAGTGCGCATTATTTTCGAAAAACGGCACTTCCTAACGCTATTTTACAGAAATGTATAATTCAGAAAGATGTTATTTACAGTTTCTCATTATCCATTCAGTCATAGCTTTCAAAAAAAGTCTTAACAGCGATTTGAAAATTTCGGCTAGATAGGCACTTTAAGAGTCTAAAGCTTTTCATGTTTTCTGTGGATTTCCGTTCGTTTGGTAAGCCATTTCATAGTTTTGGGTGAACGGACTCAAGGCTGCTTGAACCGAATGTTACTTGCTTTGGTCTTACATGTCTTAAGTCATGAGGATTTCTGGAAGAATTTACGAAGATCTGAATTTGAAAAAAATTTTCATAGATGGTGGATTTAGATTATTCATTGTTTTGTAAATTTCAATGCAAAGAGTTCTCTGACGCGAGACTTGCATATTAAATTTACCTGACTTGTGGAGTAAATCATTATATGAGCTCTTATGATCATTGTAAAGAAATCTTAGTGCAGGCCCTTGTAACTTTTCATTTTTCTGGAGCGACTTCATGGCAGAGACATACCAAACCAATGGACAATAATTGAAGTTAGAGTAAACAAAGCTTTGTACCAGAATTTGTTTTGCTGGAAACCAATAAATTATCTTAATCTTTTCAGAAAGCTTAGTTGTGTCGCAGCTTTTTCACGAAGATTTTATATGTGTGTATCAAAGCTCAATTTGTTATTCTGAGTTAGGCCCAAAAGTTTCACAGTTTCTTCTGATTGATAGCGTGGCCTTGAAAGCTTATATTTTGTCCAGTAGTATCTTCCTGATCTTTTCTGACCAACAATGCATGAAATTTATCAAGGTTTGCAGTCATTTCGTTTCGGTCTAGCCAAGTTAAAGCGACATTGGTTCCATTCTAAACCCTGAGGAGATCGGGCATGGTTTCGAAAAAATATGAAAGGTTATTGTCATCAGCATAATTATGAAGGGTTGCCTTCTTTATAAAGAGGAAGAGATTAGTTGTAACGCACAGTAGCACAAACTGCTCTTGATTAACACCGGAATTCGATTTCATTAGCGATTGCAGACAATGGAAGCTCTGTCAACAAATAAATCAAAACAAACAAAGCCACAAAAGTTGCCTTGAAACCAGTGTGGCAGAATGTCGCCTTGTGTACGTGAAAGATGTAGTTTTAGGAGAAGTCATGAGTTTATAGCGAAAGAAGAAGGATAAATCCAAAGGTCTTTTTTATTCATTGAAAGTGTTACAACAAATCTTACATTCTACTATACGGTTCTAATTACTATACAATACTACAGGGACGATACCATAGGGAGAGAAAGACAATGACTACCCCCATGACCAATGTAAAAAGACACGCAATGTTAGCCTAAATACAACAAACACTACGGCCAATCAATATCTAATGGATACTATACTATACTAGATTCGGTCCCGCATCAGATGTAAGGTCAGCGTTGCGATAAGTGTACGTGCACAACTCACTACATTGTAATGGGTCGTGATTTAAAGTAATCTTAAATGCCTGACATCTGATGTGAAACAGAATTTACAAAGCAAAAGAACATTTACGTTGACGGACGTAGTGGTTGCTTTGTGCATAGCTGAAGTTTGGAACATCTTAGTCAAAGCGACCAGTTTCGTGAATGAAACATAAGGTCAATTCGAGTATATTTTTGTTCAGGTCATAGGAAAGGTCTTGATCACCATATAATAAAAGCTGTGTCGGAGCGTCATTTGAAAGATCGGCGATTTGCACCGAGATTTGCCAAAGGTTTTCTGCCTGATTTTGTTTATGTGATTCAATTGAGTGATAATTGTTTCCTTAACCCTTTCACCCCCGGAAGGGCCATATAGCCCAACATTATTCATTGAGAACTGCGAATTTTTCAGGGGGTAAAGCTTTCAGAGTTTTGATTGATTTGAAAGGTTATGGACATTGCATTTATCTATTGCTTATTTAATCACTGATTATGATACCCCCTGGAAAACGACGATCTACATTAGGTTTTCCTGTTAAGCTTAATTTTAGCCGGGCGTGAAAGGGTTGAAGCCCTAAATATGCGAGAATAGCAATGCCTTCTGCTTGCCTTCATCAACTGATGCTATTGTGTTACAAGTTCTGTCCTTGTTTGTGCCTTATACTCTAATGAAAATTTGCTTTTGTTGTTTTGGAGGCCTGAAAGATGATTCATTTTATTTCTCTCTCACCAGGTTGCTGTCCTCTGTCGGCTACAACATCCATGTATCATCAAGCTCCTCGGTGTTTGTAGGATACCATTATGCTTTGGACTCGAACTGGCTCCAAAAGGAGGCTTGTATTCTATTCTGGAAGACATTGCCCATGAACGTGACTTAATCATTCAAGCAGATCCTAACAACCCACCGTGCATGGAAAGTGTATTGGGAAGAAAGCTCACGTATAAGATTGCTTTGCAGGTGAAACTTTGCTTTTGGTTTGTCCTTATTAAGTTATTTTTGAGTTTTCTAGTTGCTGAAGACAAACAGCGACAGATTTAAGGTGAGACAGGCGGAGAACTGTCTTTGGTAGATTTGATAAATCTGACACAATTTTTGATTCGGTGGAAAATTTAACGAAATTTGCAGCATGTTAATGTTTTGTCTTTATTTTGATACGGCAGTTTTCAGTTTTTCTCAAGACAGGAAGTTTTGTAGCTTTTCAGAACACACTGTTTTTCGTTTTGCTTTGTCATTGGCAGAAGCACCTGTTACCTACATTGACTTGTTAATTGCTACTGAGCCAACCCGTTAATGAGAACAAAGCTCGAATATTTATTGTATAAGGTCTGGACCAAATTCGATGCCGTGTGTGCATATACGCGAACACAAACAATGAATTTGTTTTGTTCGAGCAGTTTTGCGTGATCGCAAATCTCAAGAGACACCTAATTTGAGAAGGACTCTAGTAACATAGCAGTCATCGTTGGCAAAGAACTCATTTTATCGAACCGCCAGGCTGGAAGCGCAGTCGGATTGAAAACTTGTGTACTTAAATCTTGAGATTGATAACGTGCGGCAATACAGTAAATCCTCGCATATAAGAACCTACTTTTTTAGAGCCAAGCTGAAGTAGGTTCTTATTTCAAAGGTGCTGAAACTAACGTCAAGGTATAGAGGTTCTTATTTGAAGGGTACCTCGTATAGTCCCATTCAGAATCTTACAAAGATGTTCAGCCCCACTACTTGTTTCAGAAGCGTCCTTATGGACCTAGTAACTAACTGGGGAGGGGAATAAAACTTTCAAAGCCAACTGGGACCAAAACCTTAGTAACGGCAATCAGAAATCAACTTTGCTGCTCCTGCAATACATAAGAACCTATGTTTCATCAAACTGAAACAGGTTCTTGGCTGCAAGGTGCATGAATTAGGAAAAACAGCCTCCAGGTTCTTAGTTTGGTTAGGTTCTTATATGCGGGGGTTTGCTGTAGTTTCGGCAAATAAAAAACATAAATTTATGATACAACTGATACAAAAATGGTTCAACTGATACAGAAATTTATGTTTATTTGATTAAAAACTTTATGATGCGACTAAACATGATGATCATTGTCAAAAAAGAGACAGTTCCATGAAATTATCGATGCAATTCGACAATCCAGTAAATTGTGACAATTCAGGGTGATAAGACGTAAACCGTTGGACTAGGCCATGATTATTATGAGACTTTAAGACGTAAGCAGCTGGACAATGCCATATTATTATAAGAACGGTTCAATAGGATCTCTTATCATCCTCAGCTAAGAAACTAAACATGGAAACTCATTTTAGCATCAAAGGTTTCATTTTCTTACGTGCCTTTTTTGTGTGTTATGCATGCCATATATAAGCTGGTTCTGCTTCATTGTATATCACATTGATAACTTTTAGCCTTTTCCCCTGTGCTGCCTCATTTTTCATTTCATTTTTCATTTTCATTCCATTTTCAATTTTTTAGGCATGGTAGCCCCTCAGTTAAAGAGAAACTGTTTTACAGGGGGCCATGCATTTAAATACTCTAAAAGCTTAATAAAAAATTTACAATTAATGATTGCAATAAAAACAAAAAAATCAAGATAAAAAGAAAAGAGTTCATGGTTCATGAAGCATAGTATCCAGTTTAAGCCTTGCGCGATTTTATCAGCCCTTCCTGGAATTTCCTTAGTGTTGGCGCTCCTTTTAATTCATTCTGCAACCCATTCCAGAGACTGGTCCCTCTGAATGAAAAACATCCTTGACCAGATGATGTCCTTAGCATTGGAGTCCTAAGATTTCTCGTAAACTAAACAGATTTGCGCTAGCCTCTGTTATAAATTTTAAGAAATAATGCTTCACCAGATATCTCCTTACGGTCAAATGGTCTTACAATTATGACTGCATTTGTTTTGATGTTATTCCTATTTCGCACAGGTAGCCCATGCTCTGCTATATCTCCACGACTCTGAAATTGTTTATCGTGATCTCAAATCCGACAATGTTTTGGTCTGGTCTTTGGATGAAACAGCGGCTGTCAATGTCAAATTGTCTGATTATGGAATATCTTGTTTTGCAACGCCACAAGGAGTACTTGGTGAGGGCGGCACACCTGGTTTTCAGGCCCCAGAAGTTAGATATGGTTGTGCATACGATGAAAAGGTATTTGTTGGCGTTATGTCATTTATCTAAATACCGGATGTCTCAAACAAGTACTCATGTTTGAAAAGTCACCAAAATTTTATTATTGGGCCCATATTCAAATTTCCTTTTGTGAGCATATGGCTCAAATCTTTCAAATATTTAAAAAAGTGCGTGTAAAATTGAATCACATTTTCCTGTGAATTAAAGTGCTTGAAAGAAACTTTGGGTAACTTGCTGTAAATCTGTCTAGGCAATTTTTTGATATCTTGATTATTTTCACAATGGCGGCGTTTTAATTATTTTTGCAAAAGTTCATCAAAAATTGTGAAGAAGTTAAAATCATCTTAAATCTTAAATTAATCGAGAGAAATTGATACAATCTTCAAGAAAACCATAGTTTATGAAGGTCTACAATATGGCTGCAAGTAGAAATCTGTTAATCTTCTGGTTAAGGATTTAGAAATTTGATGACGTCACTGCCTCAAAATTGATAAATGCGCCATTTTGAAAGTAATGTATCAACAAAGTGCCCGGTAAATTTACAGCCAACTTTCCAAAGTTCCTTTAAACACTGTAATTCAAAGAAAAATGTAATAGAATTTTACACCCACCTTTTTAAAGGTGATCTGAAGCGAAAATTTTTATTTATGCAGATGAATAGCACTGTTGAGCGATGATGAATGTCATTTTGATTTTTTTGATACTTTGTTTCATCTTTGAGTTATCCATTAACTTGTACGATTGGCTGATGACGTCATTTTGTTTGCAATTAAAGGCTCCCATTAGCCATGTTTGAAGAATGAGATCATGCACGTAACTTGCTTCATGAAGTAGTGAATATCTATCTGCAATTGCAACTATTTAATGTAGGATTTAGTTTATATTGGGATGGCAATAGCCTAACTAGCCTACTTGAAGGAGATCAGATTTCTTGACAAGCGTCAGAATTATTTCATCGGATGTACCGAAAATAAGGATGGCAGATGATACTATAATAGTGCCACACCTGTTACTTGATAGAATTATATGGGTTTGTTGGTTTCCTTGACAACAGTCATCCATATGAAGATTTCAAGCAGTAAGGGAACTTTGCCAGTAGCAATTTAATGACTTTGCAACTCTATTGATGATTTCATTAACAGCGAGAGTTTGTTAGGAACACGTAGTAATTAGCCTTAATCAGGAGAAATCCATTGGCAACTCATCAAAATTTGATAGAGATTTTATTTCGCTCGATTGTTTTGATTGCATACAAGTATATTCTTCATGGTTTGCCTAAAACCCCGTTCAGAATGCTTTCATTCTTCAATCCTGAAACATAGCTTGAGAAACCACTTATTTTTACAAAGAAAATCCTTAACCTACACTTACTTTATTTTCACTTGCGTGCTGTATCACTTTGCTCAGAAATTATTAGAGTAATGTCTAAACACTGGAAAGGCTTCAAAAAGGCTTGTTTTGAATTATCCCGAGGGCCACAGATAGTAATCAACATGAAGATTGTTATGGAACACTTAAGAAACTCGTAAAGAAACTCTGTGTACTCAAAATCCGATAAATTTAAGGAGTTAAGGACTCCTTAGTTTCTTATAAAAAATACGTGCAGATGTAGAGAAAAAAGCGGTGGAGGACACTACTGACGAATTCTTACTTTAATCAGAAACCAGCTGCTACCTACACAGTGCCACACTCGTTCCTTGATTGCTTCGTATGACATGCGTGCCCCTCTACAACAGTCGTCCATGTTGAAGATTTCAAACAGTAAGGGAACTTTGCCAGGTCACAGAGGTCAGATTCTGGAAAATTACCTTTTAATGAGTTGGCAGCTCAACTGATGAATTCATTAACAGCCAGAGTTTGGCAGTTCACCTAAATTTGATTGTTGGCCCAAATATCTCTGAATTGTTTTGATTGTGTAAATTAACAATGCCAATAAATACTTCAAATGCTTTATCGATTGTTTGGATTGTGTGCATAAATAATGCCTATTGTTACAACATTCCTGATTCCTTCCACTATAGGTAGGTAGGTAGGTATATAGGTATATTGGTATATAGGTGTATTCCTTCCGGTTGAGCAAAAGCCCCTCCATAATGTTTTCATTCTTCAAACATAATTAAAGGCTCCCATTAGCCATGTTGAAGAATGAGATCATGCACGTAGCTTGCTTCATGAAGTAATAAATATTTATCTGCAGTTGCACCTGTTTAATGTAGGATTTAGTTTATATCGGGATGGCAATAGCCTAGCCAGCCCACTTCAAGGAGACCAGATTTCTTGATAAGCGTCAGAATTATTACATCGGATGTACCGAAAATAAGGATGGCACATGATATTGCCAAATTCTTTACTTTAGCCAGACAAGATTTGTCACTGTAATAGTGCCACACCTGTTTCTTGATAGTATTATATGGGTTGGCTGGTTTCCTTGACAACAGTCGTCCATATGAAGATTTCAAGCAGTAAGGGAACTTTGCCAGATCAAACTTTGTAAATAGCATTTTAATGACTTTGCAACTCTGTTGATGATTTCATTAACAGCGAGAGTTTGTTAGGAACACCTAGTAATTAGCCTTAATCAGGAGAAATCGATTGGCAACTCATCAAAATTTGATAGAGATTTTATTTTGCTCGATTGTTTTGATTTTATACAAGTATATTCTTTCTGGTTTGCCTGAAACCTCTTCCAGAATGTTTTCAGTCTTCAAACATGAAACATAGCTTGAGAAACTACTTATTTTGACAAAGAAAATCCTTAACCTACACTTATTTTATTTTCACTAGCGTCCTGTATCACTTTGCTCAGAAATTACCAGAGGATGTCTGAACATTGGAAAGGCTTCAAAAAGTCTTTTTTGAAATTATCCCGAGGGCACAGATAGTAATCAACATGAAGATTGTCATGGAACATTTAAGAAACTCGTAAGAAACTCTGTGTACTCAAAATCATACATGTTGATGTAGGGAAAAAATGGCGGAGGACACTACTGACGTACTTTTACTTTAGCCAGAAACCAGCTGCTACCTAAACAGTGCAACACTTGTTCCTTGATAGCTTATAGTATGAGTTGCTTGCCCCTTGAAAACAGTCGTCCATGTTGAAGATTTCAAACAGTAAGGGAACTTTGCCAGGTCACAGAGGTCAGATTTTGGAAAATTACCTTTTAATGAGTTGGCAGCTCAACTGATGAATTCATTAACAGCCAGAGTTTGGCAGCTCACCTAAATCTGATTGTTGACCCAGATGTCTCTGAATTGTTTTGATTGTGTAAATTAACAATGTCTATAAATACTTCAAATGCTTCATCGATTGTTTCGATTGTGTGCAGGAATAATGCCTATTGTTACAACATTCCTGATTCCTTCCTCTATAGGTAGGTATATAGGTATATAGGTAGGTGTATTCCTTCCGGTTGGAGAAAAGCCCCTCCATAATGTTTTCATTCTTCAAACATAATTAAAGGCTCCCATTAGCCATGTTTGAAGAATGAGATCATGCATGTAGCTTGCTTCATGTAGTAAAGAATATTTATCTGCAATAGCAACTGTTTATTGTAGGATTTGATAAGCGTCAGAATTATTACATTGGATGTATCGAAAAGCACATGATACTGACAAATTCTTTACTTTTGCCAGACAAGATTTGCCACTGCAATAGTGCCACACCTGTTTCTTGATTGTATCATATGGGTTGGTTGGTTTCCTTGACAACAGTCGTCCATATGAAGATTTCAAGCAGTAAGGGAACATTGCCAGGTCAAACTTGCAAATAGCATTTTAATGACTTTGCAACTCTGTTGATGATTTCATTAACAGCGAGAGTTTGTTAGGAACACGTAGTAATTAGCCTTAATCAGGAGAAATCGATTGGCAACTCATCAAAATTTGATGGAGATTTTATTTCGCTCGATTGTTTTGATTGCATACAAGTATATTCTTTCTGGTTTGCCTAAAACCCCTTCCAGAATGTTTTCATTCTTAAAACATGAAACATAGCTCAAGAAACTACTTATTTTGACAAAGAAAATCCTTAACCTACACTTAATTTATTTTCACTTGCGTCCAGTATCACTTTGCTCAGAAATTACTAGAGTAATGTCTAAACACTGGAAAGGCTTCAAAAAGCCTTGTTTTGAAATCATCCCGAGGGCACAGATAGTAATCAACATGAAGATTGTTATGGAACATTTAAGAAACTCGTAAGAAACTCTGTGATCTCAAAATTCGATAATTTTAAGGAGTTAAGGAGCCAAAATCCTTAGTTTCTTATAAAAAATACGTGCATATGTAGGGGGAAAATGGTGGAGGACACTACTGACGTATTTTTACTTTGGCCAGACACCAGCTGCTACCTAGTCAGCGCAACACTTGTCCCTTGATAGCTCAGTATGAGTTGCTTGCCCGCTTGCCCCTTGACAACAGTCGTCCACGTTGAAGATTTCAAACAGTAAGGGAACTTTGCCAGGTCACAGAGGTCAGATTTTGGAAAATTACCTTTTAATGAGTTGGCAGCTCAACTGATGAGTTCATTAACAGCCTGAGTTTGGCAGCTCACCTAAATTTGATTGTTGGGCCAAATATCTCTGAATTGTTTTGATTGTATATATTAACAATCCCCATAAATATCTCAAATTCTACGTTGATTGTTTCGATTGTGTACATAAACAATGCCTATTGTTACAACATTCCTGATTCCTTCCACTCTATATAGGTAGGTATATAGGTGTCCTTCCGGTTGGAGAAAAAGCCCCTCCATAATGTTTTCATTCTTCAAACATAATTAAAGGCTCCCATTAGCCATGTTGAAGAATGAGATCATGCACGTAGCTTGCTTCATGAAGTAATAAATATTTATCTGCAGTTGCACCTGTTTAATGTAGGATTTAGTTTATATCGGGATGGCAATAGCCTAGCCAGCCCACTTCAAGGAGACCAGATTTCTTGATAAGCGTCAGAATTATTACATCGGATGTACCGAAAATAAGGATGGCACATGATATTGCCAAATTCTTTACTTTAGCCAGACAAGATTTGTCACTGTAATAGTGCCACACCTGTTTCTTGATAGTATTATATGGGTTGGCTGGTTTCCTTGACAACAGTCGTCCATATGAAGATTTCAAGCAGTAAGGGAACTTTGCCAGATCAAACTTTGTAAATAGCATTTTAATGACTTTGCAACTCTGTTGATGATTTCATTAACAGCGAGAGTTTGTTAGGAACACCTAGTAATTAGCCTTAATCAGGAGAAATCGATTGGCAACTCATCAAAATTTGATAGAGATTTTATTTTGCTCGATTGTTTTGATTTTATACAAGTATATTCTTTCTGGTTTGCCTGAAACCTCTTCCAGAATGTTTTCAGTCTTCAAACATGAAACATAGCTTGAGAAACTACTTATTTTGACAAAGAAAATCCTTAACCTACACTTATTTTATTTTCACTAGCGTCCTGTATCACTTTGCTCAGAAATTACCAGAGGATGTCTGAACATTGGAAAGGCTTCAAAAAGTCTTTTTTGAAATTATCCCGAGGGCACAGATAGTAATCAACATGAAGATTGTCATGGAACATTTAAGAAACTCGTAAGAAACTCTGTGTACTCAAAATCATACATGTTGATGTAGGGAAAAAATGGCGGAGGACACTACTGACGTACTTTTACTTTAGCCAGAAACCAGCTGCTACCTAAACAGTGCAACACTTGTTCCTTGATAGCTTATAGTATGAGTTGCTTGCCCCTTGAAAACAGTCGTCCATGTTGAAGATTTCAAACAGTAAGGGAACTTTGCCAGGTCACAGAGGTCAGATTTTGGAAAATTACCTTTTAATGAGTTGGCAGCTCAACTGATGAATTCATTAACAGCCAGAGTTTGGCAGCTCACCTAAATCTGATTGTTGACCCAGATGTCTCTGAATTGTTTTGATTGTGTAAATTAACAATGTCTATAAATACTTCAAATGCTTCATCGATTGTTTCGATTGTGTGCAGGAATAATGCCTATTGTTACAACATTCCTGATTCCTTCCTCTATAGGTAGGTATATAGGTATATAGGTAGGTGTATTCCTTCCGGTTGGAGAAAAGCCCCTCCATAATGTTTTCATTCTTCAAACATAATTAAAGGCTCCCATTAGCCATGTTTGAAGAATGAGATCATGCATGTAGCTTGCTTCATGTAGTAAAGAATATTTATCTGCAATAGCAACTGTTTATTGTAGGATTTGATAAGCGTCAGAATTATTACATTGGATGTATCGAAAAGCACATGATACTGACAAATTCTTTACTTTTGCCAGACAAGATTTGCCACTGCAATAGTGCCACACCTGTTTCTTGATTGTATCATATGGGTTGGTTGGTTTCCTTGACAACAGTCGTCCATATGAAGATTTCAAGCAGTAAGGGAACATTGCCAGGTCAAACTTGCAAATAGCATTTTAATGACTTTGCAACTCTGTTGATGATTTCATTAACAGCGAGAGTTTGTTAGGAACACGTAGTAATTAGCCTTAATCAGGAGAAATCGATTGGCAACTCATCAAAATTTGATGGAGATTTTATTTCGCTCGATTGTTTTGATTGCATACAAGTATATTCTTTCTGGTTTGCCTAAAACCCCTTCCAGAATGTTTTCATTCTTAAAACATGAAACATAGCTCAAGAAACTACTTATTTTGACAAAGAAAATCCTTAACCTACACTTAATTTATTTTCACTTGCGTCCAGTATCACTTTGCTCAGAAATTACTAGAGTAATGTCTAAACACTGGAAAGGCTTCAAAAAGCCTTGTTTTGAAATCATCCCGAGGGCACAGATAGTAATCAACATGAAGATTGTTATGGAACATTTAAGAAACTCGTAAGAAACTCTGTGATCTCAAAATTCGATAATTTTAAGGAGTTAAGGAGCCAAAATCCTTAGTTTCTTATAAAAAATACGTGCATATGTAGGGGGAAAATGGTGGAGGACACTACTGACGTATTTTTACTTTGGCCAGACACCAGCTGCTACCTAGTCAGCGCAACACTTGTCCCTTGATAGCTCAGTATGAGTTGCTTGCCCGCTTGCCCCTTGACAACAGTCGTCCACGTTGAAGATTTCAAACAGTAAGGGAACTTTGCCAGGTCACAGAGGTCAGATTTTGGAAAATTACCTTTTAATGAGTTGGCAGCTCAACTGATGAGTTCATTAACAGCCTGAGTTTGGCAGCTCACCTAAATTTGATTGTTGGGCCAAATATCTCTGAATTGTTTTGATTGTATATATTAACAATCCCCATAAATATCTCAAATTCTACGTTGATTGTTTCGATTGTGTACATAAACAATGCCTATTGTTACAACATTCCTGATTCCTTCCACTCTATATAGGTAGGTATATAGGTGTCCTTCCGGTTGGAGAAAAAGCCCCTCCATAATGTTTTCATTCTTCAAACATAATTAAAGGCTCCCATTAGCCATGTTGAAGAATGAGATCATGCACGTAGCTTGCTTCATGAAGTAATAAATATTTATCTGCAGTTGCACCTGTTTAATGTAGGATTTAGTTTATATCGGGATGGCAATAGCCTAGCCAGCCCACTTCAAGGAGACCAGATTTCTTGATAAGCGTCAGAATTATTACATCGGATGTACCGAAAATAAGGATGGCACATGATATTGCCAAATTCTTTACTTTAGCCAGACAAGATTTGTCACTGTAATAGTGCCACACCTGTTTCTTGATAGTATTATATGGGTTGGCTGGTTTCCTTGACAACAGTCGTCCATATGAAGATTTCAAGCAGTAAGGGAACTTTGCCAGATCAAACTTTGTAAATAGCATTTTAATGACTTTGCAACTCTGTTGATGATTTCATTAACAGCGAGAGTTTGTTAGGAACACCTAGTAATTAGCCTTAATCAGGAGAAATCGATTGGCAACTCATCAAAATTTGATAGAGATTTTATTTTGCTCGATTGTTTTGATTTTATACAAGTATATTCTTTCTGGTTTGCCTGAAACCTCTTCCAGAATGTTTTCAGTCTTCAAACATGAAACATAGCTTGAGAAACTACTTATTTTGACAAAGAAAATCCTTAACCTACACTTATTTTATTTTCACTAGCGTCCTGTATCACTTTGCTCAGAAATTACCAGAGGATGTCTGAACATTGGAAAGGCTTCAAAAAGTCTTTTTTGAAATTATCCCGAGGGCACAGATAGTAATCAACATGAAGATTGTCATGGAACATTTAAGAAACTCGTAAGAAACTCTGTGTACTCAAAATCATACATGTTGATGTAGGGAAAAAATGGCGGAGGACACTACTGACGTACTTTTACTTTAGCCAGAAACCAGCTGCTACCTAAACAGTGCAACACTTGTTCCTTGATAGCTTATAGTATGAGTTGCTTGCCCCTTGAAAACAGTCGTCCATGTTGAAGATTTCAAACAGTAAGGGAACTTTGCCAGGTCACAGAGGTCAGATTTTGGAAAATTACCTTTTAATGAGTTGGCAGCTCAACTGATGAATTCATTAACAGCCAGAGTTTGGCAGCTCACCTAAATCTGATTGTTGACCCAGATGTCTCTGAATTGTTTTGATTGTGTAAATTAACAATGTCTATAAATACTTCAAATGCTTCATCGATTGTTTCGATTGTGTGCAGGAATAATGCCTATTGTTACAACATTCCTGATTCCTTCCTCTATAGGTAGGTATATAGGTATATAGGTAGGTGTATTCCTTCCGGTTGGAGAAAAGCCCCTCCATAATGTTTTCATTCTTCAAACATAAAAAGTACGAGAAAGTATACAAGGTTGACCACTTTTCCAAAGGGAAATGAAGTCAACGACCTTTCCTGCAAATGAAATGCCTTTCTAAAGGTCACATCAGTTGATGAAACAATGTTTATTGCATTTATTCTGCTCAGCTGACATGTCTCCCAAAACTGTAACCTTCCAAAGATCAGATACAGCTTCTTTCCATATAGAATCCTAATAATTTGCAAACAAAGTGACGTCATCAACTGACTTTTAATATCATTGGATAACTTAAAAACGAAATGAGATATCAAAAAAATTTCAACAGGATTTCTTATCAATCGACAGGGCCCTTCGTTTGCTTCAATAAAAATTTTCGCTTCAGATCACCTTTAAAGGTTTGATCGCTATGCTTGTTTTGTGTCAAGTAGATCAGGGACAAAATTATTTTTCCAGATATAACTTGTCTTTTGATTTGTTTTTGAAATTAGTGAGTTTAGCTCTTTTTAGTGGTATGTAGCCTGCGTCACAGACCAAGCGAAAAGGATTTCTTCTTTGTTTGGTCTATGATGTGGGCTAAGTGGTACCTGGTTTTAAAGTTTACTGCAAAAAGCACTGATGATTATCTAAGCAAATTTTTTTAGTATATTAATTGGTCGTAAATTTCAGAATGAAACTCAAAATACGACTGTAAACTTGAAGGATAATGGAACATTTTGATACAATGAGGCAAGATTGACAATGTTGCTTAAAGGGTCACGGTCACGTAACCGTAAACAAACCTGTTATCTCTATGATCTACATCATTGCCCACACGTGGCCATTGTGTTCCGCTCAGAATTTTGTGGATGGGGTGACTCTATAGTAAAGTTACTTCTAAAAATCCATCAATATCTCTGCAATGCTACAACATATAAGTGTTTGGTTTGTTTCTCTACGAAATTCAAGAGTCCATCTTCAAAATAACACCTATATTTTGAGAAAGGAAGTAGAAAATCTCTGTGATATGGACTATCAAAATTACTGCAAAATCGTCCTTTCCAAAGAAAGTTGTTTACATTACGTGACCCTGACCCTTTAAAGGGTATCGTTCAAAATGACGTTTTTCCATGCGTTATTTCATGCACATAGTCAGTAAATACAAACATTCTATCATCTTTAGATACATTTGGATCATTGACAAAGAGATAGAAAAGAGATTTTACTTTGGCCCTTGTTCAAACGGGAGTACTTTTGTTTGGACACCCAGTGCTGATTCATTTATTGCAGTGATACCCGCTATAACATTCGAGTTGAACAAAACCTACGATAGTTGTCGAATGAAATAAGTCTATCCTCGATGTCGGCCACGTTTTAGCTCCTCAAGCATTGCCTGCAGTTGACTCTGGTGCACCGAATAATACATGATGAACCAGGCGTTAGAATATTTTACAAAATTCACTTCAAGAACAAAGCTGGTTAAAGTGGCAGTGTAGTGAAAAATAGATTAGAAATTTGTTGAGCTGTGAAATTACCAAACTTTCCACAAATATGGAAATATATCTTGTTACCTTTTACCAATGGAATCTTTGCAGTTGTAATATTTACATAGTATGCTATACTAATTTGCTTCTATTTTATTCCCAGGTTGATATATTTTCATTTGCAATTTGGCTGTATGAACTTCTCACAGGATACAGGCCTTTTAGAGAAAACAGAACATCAGCTGAGATTCGCAAAGCAGTTCATTCTGGTGCAAGGCCTTCTTTGCAGAATGTGCATGTTGACAGTAAAATGCCGTTCTTAGAAGCATTGATGCAGGTACTGTAATTTCAAGTATGGTCTGATACTTTCTTTTTATATTCTATACATTGCAAGCCAAAGCAGGTTACTACTTACTTTCAGCACTAACAGTCTCATGCTCTTAGGACCACAGATTTGGAACTGTTTACCAAATGACCTACAATCGGCGAACAGCCTAATACTTTCAACAGCTTAACTTAATTGGATGGTCCCAAGTGCAGGTGCGATGCTTGTCCAATCTCGTCCCCAGAGTGAGTTCGTTGCTCTACCTCTACTCTGGGATACAAGAGGCCGTTCGGCAATCTGATTGGCTATTCACCATTTTGCGCCGTAACTCCGTTTTGCGCTGGGTAAACAGCCGCGGCATGTCAAAATTCAACGTAAAACCATATTCTTTACCTATTCCGACCATCATTTGCAACTTATTTCCGAAATTCGAAGAATAACGAGCCATTTTGTTTTTGAAGCTGCGGTGAAAGTTTCCCGAATTGGCAACTTAGGCCCATTTTCGCTCTTAATAAACCGAGCTTATTTTCACATTAAACAAACTTGCCGACTCCAGATTATTGTTTAAATACCTGCATAAAGGTTCAAATAAGGTCCTCAAAGAGTTTGTTTTCAATTTCTCCTTCCATCTTCTGCAGAATTAGCGCCAGAGCAACGGCCATTTTCTGTAGCTTGGCGTTGCCTGGCCAACGGTGAAATCCATAATGGCTTCCAAATGCACCCAGATTCTGGGCGCATTTCATCGAAGTGCACCAGGGTGTTCATTCGGCTTCGTGATCAGCGTATGACGTAAGAACACCCTGGGAACGAGGTTGATGCTTGTCGCTTATTGTTGACATTATAAAAATACCTTATAGAAGATGATTATTTGTTTTGTTTTCAATTAATTGATGTATCCATTGATTTTTATTAGTTTACATGTCCATTTGTACACAGCAGACCGTGTTATTTATTATCGATGTAAAATGAAGGTACGAAGACAATTACTATACGTGAAACCATGAGTGGTGGGACACTAGTAAATTAGATTAGGTTAATTTAGCTTCTTTACCTACCTTGAAATGCCATAAGATTCTCTTCCTTGACATTGGCAGCCTTTCTCAGCCATAGTTCTTGCCTTGAACTGAAGAGCTCTATCACATGTGCTTTCAAAATGTTTGGGCCTAAATTGAACTTTGTTATCTCCTGCGCATTGCTGTGCCTACGCAGTGGTCTCGAAATCGAACTTTCCACTGGAAAAAACTATGGGATGGCAATGAGGCCTCAATCTTATTGTCAACTTTCGGGTGATGCGCGTAACATTCGTTTCCAGTCTCCCTGATAGAGCACAATAGAGCTCAAAACGCAACTTCCGGCGAAAGCAGGGGGTTGTGTAAAATTGAAAACACAGTCAGGCCAAGAAATTCTTCTCAACAACGTTCTGAAGAATGGCTTCCGATGAAAGCGAAATTTTATGCTTGTCACTGGAAGATGCCTCCTGGGGCAGAACAATTCAGACGTTCGGATCATGGTGAGAAGAAGAAGGAGGATAATTATTGATTCAATTGTTTGTTTTGTGAATTCATTATTCGTTCCTGAACAATAATGAATGTTACGGGTAAACCGATGGAGGTTAATGGCAGGCCTACGTTCTTCGGCTTCAGGTGGAGATGAAATTGGCTCTGTTGCCAACAGTTGTGACAAGTTAGCAGCCAATGAAAGTTGGTTTTGTTGATTTCAGAGTTTGAGAATCAATCAGGAAAGCTTCTTCAGGACTCCTTCAGGATCTGAGAGAATGCAGAGTTAGAATTACAAAAATGCTTCCTTGCATGTCACAAACAAACAACATTTTCGTTAGGCCTAAGTACCTGACTCATGAGCTGCCTCAACTGTTGCTGGAAGTGAAAGTCGAAAGGTTACAAAGGATTTTACTATCCCACATTCTTTGTACGTGGTGTACGTGTGCCTTATGAAAGTGACTTAAAGCATGGATCGAGCAATATTTCTACTGTTTTTTGAAAGGAAGATATTTTGATGGAAAGGTTCAAAGTGAGCAGTACAGTATTTGAGGTTCCAACATTGTTGTGCACTTGCAAAGAACTAGTGAGACAGCTTCAACATGTATAAAGATACTGCTTTGTCCAGACTCCTTTGAGAAATAGGCATAGCATCTGTGGTTTGATGCCACAATGACAATATAGTGAATGTATAGGAAACAAATGGGTGGAATATGCTAGACTTGGGATGTTTTATAAACAGGAAAGTTTTTCTGTAAAAGTTGGTTAACAATGGTTTCATATGGAAGCTAAAATGGTTTTGTATTGTTACAGAAATCATACATCTTGACCCTTTGTTCTGATAATCTGTTAAATTAAACTGAACCATGCTTGTTAAGTGTTCCCAATGGTAGATTACGCGTAGACCCATTATTCGAAAAGAAGAAAGGGTCTACGAAACAAAGAGCAAAAGCTTGCTACGAGGTTTCTGGATTTCTGGAAACTTAATTTATGCAGCCTTTGTTTACACGCGTTTCACACATGATTTGAAAAGAGGATTAGAACATTTAATTGGGCGGCCGTAGCAAGCTTTTGCTCTTTGTTTCGTAGATGATGATGATGATATTGATTCATGAAAGACCCTTTCTTCTTTTGGAATAATGGGTCTACGCGTAGGCTATCCCAATGGCTGCTTAATTGTTGGTTTGCAGCAACAAGCATAACTCCATAACTCTATTAGTTTAAGCACAGCTTACATTGAATCCTACATTACTATGCTTCTGAAAAGGGTCATGACCAGGGGCATTTCATTCATTAAAAATTTGTATGAGATTTTTTCAGAATAAAGGATTTTTATGGATTTTTGTTGACAACAAAAGGATTTTTGTCAAAGGTGCATGAGATCTTTTGGGAGTAAAATGGCCCTCAGTCATGACTGGATGCAATGAACAACTTCCAAGCAACAACACCTCCTTTCCAGCATTCAAAGATTCACTGCTGAGGATGCCTAATAATGGTGCTCACCAGAGCTCAACTGTTATCTCAGCTTCGCTACGCATAATGTTTTGACGGGTGAAATTTTGGGTAGGAAGAAGCAGTATATTTTTGTAGTTTTGGATTATCAAATATCAATTTAGAAGCTAATATTATACAGGAAAAAGCACAAATATACCATAGAAATTTTTCTGTATGAGTATGCAAAATGATTCAATTTTGATGTTGCTTTGTAATGATTCTTCAAGTATCATTCAGTATCAGTATTTGAAAGAATAGGTATATACTGAATCTTCTTGTTCCATTTTTGCAGTTCAGTGATGGCAATAAGTTTGCTCAATTTTTGTAACTTTACAATGGCTACTTGTTCTTTTCATCAGTGAGAAACCAATTTTAAAAAATCTGGCCAAAATTTTTATTCAAAAATGTATTTCAAATGTCTGGGTATACCTTTATACATCCCCAGTCAGAAAATTGTTGACTTTATCCCCTTGTTATTTTTGATCTGGCTCTGCCACTGGAGCTACATTGTTCAGTATAACTAATATGAAAATCACACAGAGTAACCAAACCAATAGCTGAATAATTTCTTCTGATTCTAAACCACATCAGCTGCATGATAAGATCTGAGTGATCATTGTCAGAATAAAGCATTTTTGCTTATGGTTTCTTAGACCGCATGATTTTCAAGTTTTTTGACATGAAATGTTTAAATCATCAAAATGCCCATTAAAGTTAAGGGTTGTTTGGTAACATAGGAAGAGAAGTAAAATTAGGAAGGTCTGGCCACACAATGCCAAGTTTTTGAGCAGAAATGTCACTTAAGACAGAGATAATATTTCCTTTTGAAGAAAATCTTCTTGGTATATGTAGGTTTACAATATTGCAAAGAACAGACACAAACTTTAACCTGGTATGACAAGTTCTAATCAACTAAGTTTATCTTCACCACATGAAAAATCTTCATGTAATACTGTGTTTGCTGGCTGAAGGCAGAAGCATTGTTGCAAAGTTTCAGCTGCAAACTCCACATTCCTCCTTCACGAAGACCCTCCACCCTCCAAAACCTCTCAAAACCTGTGGTTTGTCATGTCAGCAAAGGGCAATCTTGAATTTCAGTTCATTTTGCATGCAATCCCTGTATATATACCTGCAAGTAAATATAAACAGTTAAATAGATGTGATCCAGTTTATTTTGTTGTTGCTGAAATTCCCCAGTCCAAATCCATAAATCCAAGTTCCAGCACAAAAATGCAATTTCAAAGTGTTATATACATGTTTTCTTTCTTTTTTAAGAAACTTGCATAAGTATTATAAGTGTCTTGATTTCACTTGAAGATTTCAGCCATTTACAGCCTAAAAATTTCAAAAGGCCTGTTAACAGGCAAAACTTTTAAGTGATGAATGTTCTCAATCTTTTTGCTATTGTTTGGATTCATGAAGTCTCTGCTACTGCCAAATTCTTTCTTGGCATACAGCAGGATTTTTACAAGATAGAGAGATATATTGGGATACACCCTACCCATTTTACCTCAAAGTTACCCATCTTTATCCCAGTAGACCCCTACCGAATACACTCAGCAAACTTTGCCAAAAAACGTCTTGCTACTGGCCTCACGCCAGTTAGCCAAACAATCTGTTGCTGCCTTGAAGGTATGTACAGTTACTTTATAAGAAAATAAGAAATTGCACCAATACTGAAAGTTAGTATGAATGGATTTTAACCAATTCAGCAGAAAATGTTCTTGCAGTTTTCTCTTTTGGTCCTTGTTGGTTATTGCATTCGGCCTAGGCAATCATATGCCATGTGTGGCTTCTCGAGAATTCAAAAATCAGAAGGCCGTTACTTTCGTTGTCACATAATAGGATAAAGGCCCTTGCAAATGCAATAAAAACCTATGATCTTACCTCCACACTGTATCCCCTTCGAAGCATTGGCCATGTCCATCCCGCTGAATTTATTCTTTTCGTAATCCTTGCGGAATCAAGTCTCGTCATGGCCGCTTTCCATCCCATCCCAACATTCACTTGCATTCCCGCCTTTTTCAAAATTTTTCTCAGCCTTCGTTCACCCCCTAACAAGCCTCGAGTCATTTGCTTTTGAAAACCCAAACCTATGACGTCTGCCATGGCATATCCCATATAAGGTAAGGCAAATGTTACGCGCATCACCCGAAAGTTGACAATAAGATTGAGGCCTCATTGCCATCCCATAGTTTTTTCCAGTGGAAAGTTCGATTTCGAGACCACTGCGTAGGCACAGCAATGCGCAGGAGATAACAAAGTTCAATTTAGGCCCAAACATTTTGAAAGCACATGTGATAGAGCTCTTCAGTTCAAGGCAAGAACTATGGCTGAGAAAGGCTGCCAATGTCAAGGAAGAGAATCTTATGGCATTTCAAGGTAGGTAAAGAAGCTAAATTAACCTAATCTAATTTACTAGTGTCCCACCACTCATGGTGAAACATGCATCTTTTGAGAGTTTTTAATTCTAAAATTCAACGCTCCAGTCTTTTAGCACGGATAGAACTTTGCGAAGATCGCAGCTTTACGAATGCATATGTAAATCCTTTAGCTATTGTCTCTTGTGACTTTTAAATGCGAGACGGACCTGCAGGAAGGGGAAACCAGATACGGTTTTGCCCTTTCTGCTGAGCTTTTTTTTCGGAAAATCAGTTCCTGTTTTTTCTTTTGACCTTTGAACTTTACATAAACTTTCAAATCTCAGAGCTCGATAATGAATTCAGAAGGCTGCAGTTTCTCCCAATTTCTCCCCATTATTTTTCTTTCTTTTGTATAAAGTATATTTTTCTTGTAAATAGTTGGTGTGAATTAGTATGTTATTATCTATTATTGTAAATATCAACTTTAAATGTGTTTTAAATAGAAGAATAAATAATATAAATAAATGAAACAGAGTAAATCTCAGTGGTAATGAAGGAGTTTTGAAATGAATCCAAGAATGGTCAATTGTTTTCTTTTTTACCAATCATACACGAAGACCTGAGTTACACGACGCCAGATTGGGTTCACTTCGCATCGCTTTTCACTTCGGATAGGGGTTTCAGTTACACGAAGCTGAGGCAATCCGATGTACTTCGGTGGGCGTAACCGGAGTGAAAGTCACTCTGCTCTGGAGGTGAAGTGAAAATCAATCCGAAGTACTTCGCTTCGCATTCTATCTCGTGTAATCGCTGAATCCGAAGTGATTTTCACTTCGAAACCTCGGTCCTAATTACTTTGCCTTGCTTTGACGCGTTCTCCTCCGCAAGAACACGAAAGAGTTATTTTCGTCTCCGCAGTACATAGCAATCCGACATCATGTAACAGCGACGCAACGCGGAGCAAAACTCAATCCGAAGTCGTGTAATCACTTCAAGAAGCGAAGTGCAACTGCTTCAGATTGGAGTGGGTAATCCGAAGCGGAAACCGATCCAACGGCGTGCAACTCGGGCCGAAGAATGCCCTGTTTGCAACCTTGCGGCAAGGATCACAAGTTTCATTGATTACTTAACCAGATGGGATCATTTTTAGTAGCATTTTTGTGCAGAATTTTCTCAACGAATTGGTTACTCAGCGTTGTTTGAAATCAACGCCTTTAGTATCTATTAAGTTTCCTTTATTTTACTTCTTATTTTACAGGATTGCTGGGTGAATGATCCAGAATCTCGGCCATCTGCTTTTGATATCATACAAAAGATGGAAGATCCAAGATTTCTTTGCTTACGCAACAGCTTCCCAAAAGTCAATCAAAATTATTTGGAGCATGTCACATGCTTGCTGCCTCTTAGAAATGAAGGCCAAGGTAAGCTGGATAATTTTGTTGTGAAAGTCGTCGAGTGACAGACCCATAGTTTCATGTCAAATCATAGAGTGAATGAGATGTAAAATGTCTACATAATCTGTATTCCCAAGTGGCGCATTAAAGTCTCACTGTCGCTATAAATATAGTCATAGCCTCGCTTTTATCAGTTGCTTTTGATCACCGCAAGAAACTGTCATGAAACACCATTCTTTTCGCTGCGATATTTATACGCTTTCATGTGAAAAATTCATTTGAGTAACGTTGAAAATTCTATCACTATTGTACACATTCGAAAATTCTACAAAATGTATCATAATATCGTTCGATTCAGATTCTTTTTTAGAATTGCTAAGGCCCAGCCGATGCCCTTCCTCTGCATAAAAACCAAACGAATGAATCATTGGCAGCCAAATTCGTGCTTTCTTTATATAGCGACAGCAAGACTTTAACGCGTTCTTCATGATGGTTATATGTATTTGTTCGTTTGCCTGCACTGCAGGGTGGCTGAAACGCATTGCTTTGCGTCTCCCTTATTCAAAGGCTGCACAGAAGTGATGAAAAATTGCATCATTTTGTCTTCAGATGTTAATACGTTATTGGATACAATATCATTGAAGGTCTGTTCAAAACTAACAGACTTATAATTTCAATAAATCAAATTAGCCTGGTGACAGCTTCTAACAGCATTCTTGAAGAAGCAAAGAACGACCCTGTTGCTCTCTCCTTTGTATGCATACAAAAGAGGAAAACTTTTTTGACACATCAAGCCTTATTCTCGCTACAGAGTTTTGTTGGCATAGCATGGATAGAGCTTGATAAAGGTACCAAAGTAGTTATGTCACCAAAGCGTTTACTTCACAAGCTTTATCCCGTTATTTGTGGTACACATGATATTTTATCCATGTTTATCCTACCTCGCTGTTGTTTTCATCCTGAATGAACTTTGGTGCATGCTTATTAATTTGCCATGCCGTGCTCAAAATTATGTGATGTAAACTGTAGCGACCTA
The DNA here is from genome assembly GCA_964020215.1 of Aurelia sp. 3 sensu Dawson et al. (2005). Taxonomy (NCBI): domain Eukaryota; kingdom Metazoa; phylum Cnidaria; class Scyphozoa; order Semaeostomeae; family Ulmaridae; genus Aurelia; species Aurelia sp. 3 sensu Dawson et al. (2005). Next base: position 15,160,590 of record OZ026580.1, on the reverse strand, counting down.
AATCATGATGACATTTCAGTGCCTCATCCATGGAATTGTTTACATTTTAACAGACCTCGATGTGTTACCGGAACAAATGACAAATAATGCGCCTCCAGTTTTTGGAGACAAGTTACTTCTGTGGTGCGGAGACAAGAACGACAGAAGATTTGTTATCATGGATACTGAAACCGGATCTATACAGAATGACATACCATCCCCTGGCCCAAGAGTGCTGTGTGCAGTTATCGTAGGGCAAAGAATTTGGCTGGGAACAGAGGTACGTGTAGAGCATTGTTATTACTACAGTATCCCCTACGTTAAGCCGTGCTCGCAATTTTGTGATGTACTGGATGCGAAAAGTATGGACTTAAATAGCTTGCAGGACATTACATTTATAGGCACCTTATGTATAGTAATTATAACATAAATGTGTAGGAATCGTTTCAGCCTGTAACCAAAATCACAGCTTTTCGATTTACTATTTTTTTAAGAGATGCTAAAACCTTATTTTTAAACAGGCACAATTCGATGGGAGTAATAAAACATTAGGGGGATTATGATCAAGCTGATTTCCCTTCACATCATGTATGGGACAATTAAGAAAAATGTTTTTTCTGTTTGGAAATTTGTGTAACAAAGATTTTAAGAAAAATCTCAAAGGTAAGTTGAAGCCTTAGTGGGGCGATGGAATTAAGATTTTACAAATTCAGTGCATAGTTGTTTCTGAACGATTTCTCAAACTATTAATACATTTTTCTGACATTTTCTGCTGACTTATCCGGTGTATCCAAAATACCAACTTAGAATAGATTGACCCATAGCACGGAAGTTGTATGTAATAAAATGATGTACTTGATCAATTTTTACGAGGTTTATTAGCCAGGCAGCAGAGAGTTCAATCTGCTCTGCCTCTAGAATAAGAACTGTGCCGTGAACCTTTTCCCCTTGACCCTAATGTTTCTAATTTTGATGGGTGTGTTTGATTGGTGCCAATTCCGAAAATGGTGGACTTGGAAGACTCGGAATTTGTGTTTGATTGACTATCAAATTCTGAAGGTGGCAGGTTTAGCAGGTTTGGAAGGCCTGCCGAACGTTCTGCACCAACAGGCGGAAGGTTTGGCTTGGGAGAGATTCTCATTTTTATTTGCGAAACTCTGAAAACGAGGTGACGTTGCTCGCGTTTCTATGGTAATTGAATCAGTTCAATTGTTGTTGCCAAGCACCGGACTCGTCTTCGTATTTTTCAACTGGAAGCCTCATTTTAGCCAGGATGAATCTGGAACGTGCTGTTTTGAAGAATTCTGCGTTTGACTGGGCACTTTGTTTCCGTCTCTGCGAAGGCTACTGTTGTCAGACTTTGGTAGGCTTGGAATCACGAATCAAACTCGCCCTATATTCAGCATCGTTTATCGTAAGCAAAGTCAGTTAAGGAAAAGTTAATGTAATTGATCTTCCTAGCAATTAGTAGAAGGAAACTGAGGAAAGCGCTACATGGGTAAGATGATACAGGAGAAATGCTTACCTTGCTAAAAGTACCAGATGAATCTTATAAAGTGCAAACATATTGACCATAACTCTCGAGTTTGCACAGAGACGCAATGAAGCCACAAGTAATCCAGTTGTCATCGTAGAGAAGAGGAAATCCGACGTTTCCTGATTGTTGCCAGGGCTTGCAGAAATTACCATGCTCTCTTCAGTCCCTTTTATATAATTGCGAAGTAGTCGATTCTCTTAAAGCAAATGAACGGAGATATAGCGACATAATCTAAACATAGCACAAAAGAACGGCAGGCGCCACTAATCTTCTTATTGTTTTCGTAGATCGAAAGCATCAAATACAATAGGTTATATTTAGATTACCCAGTCCCCTTAGCTAAGTTTGCTTTTAACCCCGTTGATTTACTTTAATAGGATTTTCTTTCAATTTACTTGACTTAAGGCTGCTCTCCATATACAGCGTTTTGAGCGCGCGGGCGCTGCGACCAAGATTGATTTCTTCGGTAGCGATCGCAAGCGCCCGCGATGGGAGTTGAACTCGTTCCTACTCCCAAAGCGCCAAAAAATTGGTCGCTTGCGATCAGATTTATTGCTAAAGTTTTATCAAATGCGCATGCTCCTATTTGCTCGCAGCGCCCGCGCGCTCAAAACGCCGGATATGGAGAGCAGCCTTTACTTTAGCCATCTGCTTATTCACAGGGCTGCCAGATCGATGTTTTTGGAAGATATTGTTGGCAAATTCCTCGCATACTATGGTCAATCGGAACCAAAGGCCCAGTTCTGGACTTACTCGTTGAGAATGAAAACGCTGTGGAGCCACATCGAATATTTGCCTCACTTGCAAACGGCACTTTACTGGTATTCCAAAGACAGGCGTCGGCACCTTCAAAATCTCACAGACTGTTGCAGCGTCTCGAATCCCAAGAGGAGTTAGACAGGGTGCTTAATATGGAACGCAATGAATGGGGCGAAGCAACAGTAAGTTTTACTCACTTCGAAAGTATCGTTTCGTAGTAAAACTGTTCACGTAATTCTTGCTGCGCTTTGGTCTCCACAGTGTAAAAGCCTTGTAAAAACCGATATAATCATTTCGATTACTGACCTTGGGTTGCTGGGATTGCTGGCGAAAGTGTTTCTACATAATCGCAAGATTCGCTTGGATTGATTGAAAATCACGGTTACTGGCTTCTGTGATGGCAGCTAGCAGTCTTCTTCTTACATTTCGATCGTTTAGATTGCTGGCGGATCGCTGAAATAGAGTATGTTCCTTTCCCAGCAATGCTGATTGTTGCGATCGCTAGGATTCCTCGTGCACTTTTCCATAAGAGCACTGGAGCAAGGGCATGCTGACGATATTCAAGTGGCCTAAGCACTTGATCGTCCTAAATTTTGTTAATTCGGGTATCACAATAAACAAGATGGCTAAAGTGTTCATTACCTTGATTAGTTGAGCAAGTTGATGGTGTTTTCTCTGCTTCTTCTTCTCTGTTCTCCTCGATACAAGCAGTTTATCACTACTGCCACAACGTTTTGACTGACCGCCATTGCAGTTTCACTCGAATATGTCATGTGACAGCCCACAAGGGGACAAGGGAGAAGGGAGAAGAAAGGAGGAAGAGAGGAGAAGAAAAGATGGGTATGACATAGATCCGAACTGTCCAATCAGAGCGCTGCATTTCAAGGAATCCTTGTGCAGAGGCGAGAAATGTGATCTATTGTTCTTTTGCTCATCCAAACGAGGCTGCAAACTCAAGCTTGAAGAAAATCCGGGGGTTACTGTATATAAAAATCGTGCAAGTTAGCCGATATTGCAAATCGATAACTTGGTCACAACAATCATTAGTTTAGTCGTTTTGAAGATACGTTTTTAACAAGAATGAGATCGACTCTCCCCCGTAAATATCGCTTTGGCGATTCCCAAAAATCATGAACTGATGTCAAGCTGAGGGGCAAGGCCACTACAAGGGTGATAGGACGGTATCCGGCTGGTGGCTTTCGAAGACAGCAGGTACCGTTGGAATAAGCAGCAATCTTTTCAATCGCAGTCTGCTGTTTTAAAAGCAATAATTCATTGTTTTTATTGTCTTCTCAAGGTTGTCTAATTCTTTGGTACATTTTGTGCTAATGGTGCCCTCTTCTTTGCAAATTCAGAAGCTGCACGGCCAGTGAGATTCATATAAGGTAGCCTTCGTAACAGACCAAACGAAAACGAAATCCGAGGGGCATTTCACTCCTAAAAATCTCGTACACTAGTTTTCTTGAAAAATACATTAAAAATCCGAAAGATCCTTTTGTTTTGAAAAATCTCGTACCCTTCATCGAATGAGTGAAGTCCATCTCGACGAAATCGATGTCCTTTCGTTTGGTTTGTGACGCAGGCGAAGAAAAATGGAGCATGGAAAAAATTGATTGCTATAGAAAAAATTTTTTACCTCATGTTTGCTTCTTCGTAAGTCAAACGCCGGTAATCAAATATTTTATGATTTTGACGAAGGACTTCCGCGGAGGAGCATTCTTCCTTGGCTGCATCGGCTCCCTGACTTTCCTAAAAAAGTTGTCCGGACAAATTTCCTTATATGGCATATATTTGTTTCACGCCTCGTGCGAAGCCGTTGAATTAGCAAAAAGTTAACGTCTCACCCATACTCTTTCCTTCTTCGTTATTTTTCGCGCAGACATTTACTTCGCTGCGCAGGAGAAGGCTATCACATGACATATTCGAGTGAAACTGCAATGGCGGTCAGTCAAAACGTTGTGGCAGTAGTGATAAACTGCTTGTATCGAGGAGAACAGAGAAGAAGAAGCAGAGAAAACACCATCAACTTGCTCAACTAATCAAGGTAATGAACACTTTAGCCATCTTGTTTATTGTGATACCCGAAGTAACAAAATTTAGGACGATCAAGTGCTTAGGCCACTTGAATATCGTCAGCATGCCCTTGACTGGAGTCGTTTACTATCCAGTCGATCGCAACCAGTATCTAGAAATCAGGTTTTGTGCGGCATTGAGAGGTATTTACGGCACAGTACCCATCTAGCGTAGGATGTTAGTTCTTTGCTAATTCAAACTATATCTTGCCACGAATTCACGTGGTAGTTCTCAGTTGTTGTCAGTTTAAAAGTTTGAAAATCATCTATGAAAGCATTGTGTTTGGCTCCGTTCATCCTGCTTAAAAACAAAGTTATCAACATGCTTGTAGGTTTAACGATCGTGCCTGGTCGAGGCAAATTTGTATGACAAATTATCAGTGCAAATTATCAGTGACCTCCCTAGCAGTACAAATGATGATGAACCAGTACTTTTATCAGATTTTTTGGCTCCAGCAAAAGTGCTGATATATCCAAAATTTAGGGATAGTAATGAGGTTATTACCTCTGATAGTTCGTACCTCTGGGGGTCTTGTAATTATTGCCAATAACTTTGTAGAAACGAACACATGTTGGTTATCAATTTATTTCACTTCAAATAATTACCTTTGAAATAAGTATAAAATTCTTGTTTTATTGCTGAGGGAGGGCATTGATAGTTTATCAGACTTTGAAAATATGTTTTCTGCTCCTAGGTTGTGTACTTAGCAAATGAAGGAAAGCCTGCAAAGAGCTTGGTATTGACTAAAGGCGGAAAAGAACTGTGGGTTGCATCGGGAAATTGTATCGCAATAGTGGACGTGCAAAACTTGCAACTAGTTCATCAGATTCGCGTGTTTACCTTGCATCGATATATGATAACACAACTGGTAACAGACGGTGAGCGTGTATGGAGCATTGACAGGAAATCGACGAATATTCAGCAGTGGGATGTAGAAACACGACAAAAGGTGTTTAAGTTTGACTGTGATATATCAGGGGACGCCGCAAGAGGAGTTGTGGTGGCTGAAGCTGTTAGTGATCGGCTTTTCAACGAGATAACTGATTCTCCACCAATGAGCCCAAGAACTGCAACGAGAAATGCCTCAAGAGATGGACTAAATGCTATTCAAGAGGATCAAGAACACGGTGATGCCACGCAAAGAGAAGTTGAGCCTGCTGATGCAAATGCACCTGTTCTGGACCAACAAGCAAATGGCCGCACAAGCAGAGAAGACATGCCCTCTCTTAATGTTTTAAAGATAAGCCCATTGCTTACGAAAATGAAAAGGAGCGTACAGCCATCCTTTCTGTTATCAAGAAAGAAACGCAAAACAACGAAGAAAACGAGATCCCATCATCGTGAAATTGACGTACCACCTCAAACAAGAGCCAGATCTGGGGCATACACTGATTCGAACATTCGAATAGGCCAGATATTATTGGTTGGTGGTACATTATGGGTAGGACGCAGTGTTGGTGATATACTCGTCCTTAACATTCAGCGACCGAAGACGAAATCAGTGGCCACAAGTGTTAGCTACAGTAAAACGCCTGCGAACATGCCGTTTGTGTTTGGAGAAGTCCTTTGTCAGCTATCTGATGAACAAGGTAAGCAGTCCGGGCTCTTAAAGGAGATCACAATGATACGAAAAGTTGGAGATGACCGCATTGTAACTGCCATGCGGACTGAATCTAAGATGGACCGGTTAAGAAGCAGGCGTGACAGTAGTGGATCGTTAAGCAGGCAAGGCTCTTCAGAACAATTTTTCGATCAGTTCAAGTTGCTGACCTTCGAAGCATGGAGTAGCAATGATTTGCAACAGTTCTCAGCTGAATTATCAGCACTTCACAGACTTGAGCAACAAGCCAACGTCTGAAGGTAAACAGTACCGTAGACAGCAACACTAATTTGACTGAGGAGAAGTTAATTTTAGATATGCTTCGTATATGCCGTGGCAAATTCGTTAGGCTATGAGGATTCAGTAACTGCCTTATGGTTCTAGTGGTTCCTGTGTACCGTAGGTCGATTTTGATCTCTTTCTGGAAGTTATTATGGATCTCCGACAGGTATGTTTAATCTCAAATCGGGCCATTCCCTCCTTTGAAGACCTTTTAGATCTTCAAGAGCGGCGCATACGGTTTTGGTCGTGGATCGGACTTGAGTAAACTGGAGATAATGATTTTTAAATTGATGTTTCTGTATGATGCAATTTCAACTCTGTTTAAAAAGAAACATTTTCACAAATGTAAAGCACTCTTAGCGGTTACTTCTTCCTAGCATTAGCTGTTATCGTTGTTTCGACATCAGTATGCCATTATGAAAACTTATCTAATTCTTGGCACTTAGGTTCAAGATTTCCTTTTCCAGGGCCTTGTTTCTCATTCGTTTTTTCTCAAACAATTTGAATGGTGATCCTGATATTGTAGTGTCTTTCACGCTGCCAGAACTGGACAATTTGGGCCTTTGTTAACAGGATAGGATGCTCCACATATCTCTGAAACATCAACAATATTTACATTAATTATTCCACATTTACTTTGAAAAATCTTTCAAAACGCTTGAGTGTCAGCAAATTATGACATGGTCTTTCATTTCTGGGAAAAATGTTTCATTCACCATTTTGCAAAGGAACTGTTTTGGAAGAGCTTTCAAAGGATTTCAAATTTAGACTGAACTTCCCAGTTTTCAGCTGCTTGATTCGGTGACACTTACACCCAAAGTTTTACCTGAAACCAATCAAATATTTTTACGCACAAGGAACAAATCTTTGCTTTTATTTTAGTCCTCGGAAGTGATTTGTAATGTTTAATCCCGAAGACGTAACTTATTGTGTATATGACTGCGGTAATGCTAAGTTATTGCCCTTTTTGATCGCATATGGACAGGCTTCAAGCTTGCCTCTTAGCTGGATCTACCGAAAGTGGCGGATGAAATAAACTTGCTAGTTTATTTAAGACTGCGTTCATACGATACGATGCCAGCACATTTTGAAAACGGTGAAAAATTCGACGGATAGGCCTCCCGTTCACACGAAAACGGCACATTTTTTGCCGGCAGATTTTGAAAACGGTAGATTTTGAAAACGGAACTCTAACAGATACATTTTTGAAACGGTATCGTGTAAACACCTGAAAATGATGAAAATAGAAAATGTTTTGACACTTTTGGAACGAGGCTGATCGACTCTTAGGGTGTAGGTAAGCTTCTTTGGCAGCAAAGTGTTGCAACGAGTTTTTGGCAGCAAAGTGTTGCAACGAGCTAAGTTCCTACCGTTTTCAAATTGTTCCTGTATCGTGTGAACGCAAGCTCAGATTTTGCAGCCGTCACATTTTTCACTGTTCCCAAAATGTGCCGGCATCGTGTGAATGCAGTCTAAGTAGTCATTCTCTTGGTTGGAGCCGTGTGGACCTGCTTTTTCCTAAACCTGCTTTGTTCGAACCAAGTTATATGCCGTCGTCCGTTTGTTTCATGAATGGTGGAGAATGAAATAATTCTATGAGGTTGAGGTAGTTTCATTATCAGTATTGCTATTTGCTTGTAGCAGTGTCTGATGAAATATATTTTTAACTATGTATGAATAACGTTTTTAGTGGGATTAGAATCTATCAATATTGTGGATGGGGAAAGGGTATTTTTATATATTCCATGATGTAGTAAGTAGTATGAAGCCTTGCATTGAAAAGCATCAGTGATCGAGGATATACTTGCTAGCTTCTCTAAACGTACCGGTCGTATCAGAGGGAGCTGATGTTGCACAAACATAGTCTGATTACAATTCGCCGTAAAACATCAATTCAATTCAATAGATAAGTAAGCGTAATAATTGTTTACGTAATTGCGAGCGAATGCTGGGACGAATTGTAATAAGTCTAGTATAAACAGTGCTCATTGTTTTTATTGAAAGCCATGACAAAGCAATTGATGATTGCAAGCAAATGGATTTCTGCAGCGGATAAGCCAAGTTACAAATGTAAGCAAAGGAAGCCAGACAATATTCACTAGGTCCTATGCATCTGACCTGCTCGCCGTAATTCACCCAAGCTTCAGAATGAAGTGGATAAATGTTAGCTGGCAGATATTTGGAATCATCCTTCTTCTGTTAAGAATAATTCTGAAATAAACTAAGACCTCATAAGACTGCGATTTTTTATCAGAAGAAGCAATCTGATGAAGGGACCTACCTAATGCGCATGTGTTCTCGACTTCAATGGAAAAGGGGCGGGCTGGAACACAAGAGAATTGAAGCAAAAACCGAGAGAAAGAAAGGTAGATACGAAATGGGAGCCGTTTTTTTCTTTCAGTATATATGCCGATGTATATTCGTAATAAACGACTGTATTAAGGACAGCGGTGAGGAGCTTTTTACTATGAACCTGTCAACGAATTTCAACTGATCTGATCGATCGATTCACCGTTGGAGGGAAAGGATCATCTCTTGCGCATATCTCTACGCATGAGCGACAAGCCGACAATAGTATTTGCGAATATGCTCTTTAATGTTTGGTTTCTGTTCGTCAATAGTGTATAACCTGACAAATTGTATCATTTTATGCATCGTCGTTATTACTCAATGAAATGTTTTCGTATTGTTATCATATCATTTGTTTTAAAATTGTACATGCTGTAGTTAGATCGAATTCATTGTTAATAGTGCTAGTTTTAATTGTTTAAGATTGCGAGATATTTTGCTTACAACAGTCTACTGATCTTCTTCATTTGTTTTTATCTCGTACAGAAAGGCTTTTGATTTGATTTGCCCCAATGAGGTTTCACGGTCTTTATATAAAAATCGTATTCCTATAAACTGCTGTAAAGGTATCACAGCAAGAAAAATCTAAATTTCCCAATAGTTTTTGCATGGAAATTTAGAGGAAACGGACAGTTTTCTCTGGGAAATTGAAGGGAAATGGAAAATTCCATTACCCTCTTAGGAAATTGTTAGGAAAGTGTCGATTTCCCCAAAATTTCCAACACAAAGAACATGGGGAAATTTCACCATTTTTTGCAGTGCATGAGATGAAGTAGACAAAGACAGTCCCCATTTGAATGGTCATGGTTTTCTTTACATTCCATCTAAAAACTTACAATGAATATTATTTAATTACGGTACTTACAAAATACTATACCTCACTACTAGACAATACCATTTGGAACAAAAAACTATGACCATGTCATGGCAACATATAACAGGAAACACGAACATAGCACTCGCCGAGGGGGAGGTACCGTAGTACTTTTCATGGTACGGGGATCCGCCATTTTTAGGGGTACTTTTTTCAAACCGTCAACGGGATTATGGGTGCTCTTTTCAGGGGATTTTTGATAATTTCCAGAGTTTTGGCCATGATTTTCATTCGGTTTGTCGAAATATTTTGACCCTAAAATTCGTCAGAATTCACGGAACTGTGGATACCAGTTTTTCGGGCAAAATGGCACGTCCCCGTCAGATGATAGGTTGAGATACCACCCCCCCCCCTCCCCCGAAATAGCACTACACGTATCAAAGGCCACCATTCCCTGGACACCAAGACGATGACACTTTGGCATATTTGTTATCTAATGAAGGACCTGTTCAAATCCATTTTAAAATTAACTAAAATCGACCACATCGTTCTGAAATTATGAGGGCCTTTCTTGGGAAAACCCCTTAGAGAAACCTTCAAAACCTACCTAAAAGCAGGAGCAAATTTTCACAATATTTCTAGCTGCCTCACAGCCATGACTTCAATGCGTTCCAGAACGTGTTATCCTTTTGGGAAGCAGGCATAACACTGTCTTCCTCCCAAGGGGCTAATACATGTTAAATCACGTGAGGACTGGTCATAATATGATTGCATCCATTTTTACCCCAAGATATTTGATATTACCCGTGATTCAATCTTTTCGCCATTGATTTGAAAGAGGGTAAAATTGTTTGAATCATTGCATAGTCGTCTAAGGTTAGGTCTGGTACCAAGATTCTGAAGATCTGAGTGGATAGTATTATACATGTCATTTTGTCATCAGCATACCTGTGACCTTAACGACCAAAGCAACTTAATATGGATTAAACTGCATATACTGCAAGGAATATACTGCATTAAACCTAAATATACTGCATTATTTACTGCATTAAACATTAAATATACTGCATTAAACATTACATTAAATATACTGCAACAAACATTAAAACAACAACACATAACATTACAACAACAAACATTACATTAAATATACTGCAACAAACATTAAATATACTGCATTAAACATTAAACCTACTGGAATATACTGCATTAAACATGACCTGTTATTAGCAAAACTACATGCTTATGGTTTTAGCCGTGAATCCCTGTCCCTTGTTCACAGCTTTTTGGAGAATAGGCAGCAACGGGTGAAAATCAATGGATCGTTTAGTACATTTAAATATCTTGCCCTAGGTGTTCCGCAAGGATCGGTTCTTGGCCCCCTTTTCTTTAACATTTACATAAATGATCTGTTGCTCTCCATTCAGGAAACTGATATCTGCAACTATGCAGATGATACAACCATATATGCATGCCACAAGAATATTGACAATGTAATTTGGAGCTTGGAAAATGATTCGACTGTAATTATCCAGTGGTTTACAGATAACTTTATGAAATTAAACACCGACAAATGTCATTTCATGGTACTAGGGAAAAGTTCAAATCAAGATGTTACTGTTAACGTGGGTAGCAGCGTTATTGGAAATACCGACGAGGAAAAGTTATTAGGGGTGACGATTGATAAAAAACTAACTTTTGAGACACATATCAACAAGTTATGTAAAAAAGCTGGTAATAAGCTTTTTGCACTCTCTCGTATGTCTCCATATATGAACTCCAACAAACTGCGAATCTTAATGAGAGCCTTTGTAATGAGCCAGTTTCAATACTGCCAGTTGGCTTGGATGTTCCACAGCAGGTATTTGAATAACAAAATTAATAAGATACACGAAAGGGCTTTAAGAATTGCTTACAAAGATTATGATTCTAGTTTTGACGTTTTATTAGAAAGAGATAAAGCGGTTACTATCCACACGAAGAATTTACAAACCCTAATGACAGAAATATTTAAAACGCAGAACAATCTGAACCCTCCTTTTATGAATGAGATCTTCAGAGAGCGAGATAATATTTATAACCTAAGAAATAACAATGAATTTGTATTACCAAGTATAAAGACCGTACATTTTGGATCTGAATCCATCAGATACAGAGGGCCTCAACTTTGGTTTTCCCTCCCTCAAGATATAAGGAATACTGAATCTCTCTCATTGTTTAAATCAAAGATAAAAAAGTGGCACGGTGAAGAATGCTCTTGCAGACTATGTCGACCTTTTATTCCAAACGTCGGATTTTTATGAATTTTTATGATTGGGCTTTTTATTATCTACATTTTATGTCATTTCTTGCATCAAACCATTTTATCTGCTATTTTTATATCAAACCATTTTATCACACTTTTTTATAAATTGTATATTTTTAAGTAGTTGGCCTTAATTAGCAATTTTAGTGTTTTTCATATGAAACTTCTGCGTGACATTCGATAATGTGGCGCCGCACGCTCTCCCAGTTTGTTGGAGAGATGAGCTGTAAAACCTTTTGTTGCAAAACAATACCAGCTAACCAATCGTCAGCCATACCTTGGGTGCGCATGCGAACTAACGATTTATTTTGACCAATCAGAGCTTGAGTTTTTATGCTCCATCGTAGCTACGAGCAACAGCAACAACTGAAGATCAGCTTCGTGATTGGTTTGGTGAAAACCCGAGAGAGAAGCATAGGCCTACCTTACGGTTGGTTGAAATTTAGGATTGAAATCATTGCTTGTATCAAATCAAAGTAGCCTTTGATCCTTACCATGGGATAATCTCTCTCATCTTGCTTGCCATTAGTAAACACCACCATTTCAAACTCTCAAAAAACCGCTCTCTTATCATGTCGACAATTCCTCTCTCCAAGTCTCCAAGTAGACTACATTACATAAGCCCCTCTAACTTACGCTCGTTGTTGTTGTTGTCATCGCTTCAGTTGAGGGACTTATGTCCTTACGCTTCAGAACAGGGACTAATTAGGCCAAGTCCGCCGCGTTCACGGCGCGACCAATCAGATCGCTTCTTTCTTAATATGGTCAACCCACGTGCCTATTTGTAGCGTTTGATTGGCTCATTAGTTCAAAGTTCGATTTCTCGAAGCGAAGCGACGCTCGAAACGACGTTCGAAGGGACGTTCGACTTTTCTTTCGACGTTCGTAGGATGTACGATGTTCTAAGTTTCTTCTGATTTTTCGTAAGATTTTAGTCCCTGTTTAGAATCTGTTTGGTCGTGAGTCCTTTGTATGAGTGAAATTAAAACATCAGATTATAAATGTTGAACGAATACAAGGAATCACGTCGTCAGTCTAGTCTCCAAGCTCTTTCCAAGAAATTCAAGGCTGAGAGCAACAACAACAACTATTTTGTAAGCCTCAACCTGCTACGCTACTACGCTTGCGCGGACAAGGTACGGTACCAGACCCCATGAGCCTGGCTGAAGCTGGCACTGAACTCATCTCTCCAACAACAGTGTTTTGCATGATCGCATCCCCATTTCTTGTTTTGAGGGGGCTTTTCTCCTTAGCTTCGTTGTGTAAACGATGGAACCCACTGCTTTAGGCATCTTTGTTCAGTTATCAATCTGTTTGGCTGTATTTCAATATAATGACTCCCTGTGGCCGGTCGGGTTTTTGTGAATTTCGTTAGCAATGTTTTTAGCCAATGAAAGATTAGGAAATGCGACTTCAATCCGTCTGATAACCCAATATAAGCAGGCTTGAGATCGCAGTGTCCTTCAGCATGTCATCAAACCCAACGGGTTTGAAAAGACCAAATGCAGACGATTCGAGTGGTATGAAATTAAGGCAATTATTTTGTAATTTTGACTCGGGTTTTTCAACTTTAAGTCAATTATTGTTTGTGTGCTGGCACAGGCAAGATTCGAATTACGCACAGAAAACGTCGGGAAGGAAAAGGTTGGCTAAGTTGGTGGCAGCTTTGCATAAACACACGGCTTCCTTGGCATGGCCTAACAAAATACTGATGGCAGTTTTGTTCCTTGCGATCAAGAAAAAGTTGACTTTGTTAATTCTTGAAAATCAAGAAGAGAGATAGATTCACAATGTTTTGCCTGAAAGCAAGAATCTGTATAAAACATGCTTTGGAGTCGCAGACCAAATAACCCTGAAATGAGATTTAAATTGAAGTTGATGAAGATGTGTTCCAAAATTCTGAGCACGCCACCGACTTGTTTACTTGATTTTGTCTACCGACTTGGAGAGGACACAAATATTATGTACGTTCCAAAAAGATGTGTTACTCGCGTAAGAAGAATTTGAAAGTGTATTTACTTTCATGGAGAACTTCAACACTGAAGGATCCATCGATCATGGTGATCTTAAAGGCGCAGGGTCACGTAACCGTAAACAAACCTGTTATCTCTATGATCTATACTATTACCCACACGTGGCCATTGTGTTCCGCTCAGATTTTGGTGGATGGGGTGAATCCACAATAAATTTACTTGTAAAAATCCACCAATATCTCTGCAATCCTACAACGTATGGATGTTTGGTTTATTTCTCTAGAAAATTCAAGAGTCCATCTTCAAAATAACACCCATATTTTGAGAAAAGTAGTGGAAAATCTCTGTGATATGGACTATCAAAAATCCTAAAAAATCATTGTTTCGAAAGAAGTTTGTTTACATTACGTGACGCTGCCCCTTTAAGTACAACAACTGGAGATGTTTTGAAGATCACATAAAAGTTGATTTAAACAGGTACCTCCTTCATTCATTAATCTACGTTGCTTTAGGAATAGGCCTAGGGGATGTATTGTAGAAAGTGGAACACGTGAAAAGTACGATTTAAACAACTTAATGAGGTAATCATGCTAGCTAGGACAAGGTGGAATAAGGTAAGAACTGGGATTGGGGGGAGGGGGGTGAAAATATGTTGTAAGAAGGTTCCACTGGAATGGGTGCCCTAAATATTGTTATTTTGGGACTGATACCCTGACCCCCATCACAAACATCACAGCTTTTATGCAGCCTATTGTACTTATCCTAGGGACATTAGACCTATAAATATACAGTGAGTGTCCGCTGTACATTCCAGGTTTGTAAGTATTTCTTTTTTTGTCTCAACAGGTACCTCATATACGAAGAATTTTTCAAGAAGCACAATTCTGATGATGATACCCAGTGGATGAAAGCTGTTTTTGCCAAGTCATGCCTTCATATCAAAATTTCTGACAGGATAGCAACAAATTTGAAAAAAGAAGGAAACAAACTTGTTGCTAAAATAAAGAAGGCAAACAAAAAAGGAGGAAAGTGCACTAAACATTTGAAAGAGACATGGAAGAAACTGAGTAACAGATTCACATTCTTGATATATTTCAATGAAATAGAAGAAAAGTTAGAGCTTTTCAAGAAACTGGATGATGCTGAAAAAGAGAGGGATAAAGTAAAGAGAGAAGCTAATGAAAATCAAGTAAAACAAAATGACCAGATGAAGTTGTATGAAGAAAAGCTCGGAAAAATGAATTCACAATTAAGTCATTATAAAACAAGGTTTCAAAAGATGGCAAGGAGGGCTCTGGCGATAGAAAGGAAAACAAGAGGCCCATCGAAACGGAAATCATTTGATGACTTATCGGGTAGGCAGCAAAAGCGCATTAGGAATCAACTGAGCCTTCAATGTGAGGAGAAGCTTACATTTTTGTCTAATTACAATTTTGTTGCAATGAAAATAGAGATTTTTAATGTGGACACAAAAGAACTAGAAACTTTAAATCTTGTCAAAGAGAATACTAAATCTTGCAAGGAACTGACAGATTCTGAAGTCAAAAAATTAAACATGATCTTGCTTGTGAAAGAAAACTTTAATATTTCAGACAAGGCATTCAAAGAATTATCTATGCTCAGTGAAGATCTTCCAAGTTTTCATTCAATTTCAAAAAGGATCAAGGAACTTGATGATCAAGTTGTCATTGTTGATTGTCCTGATGGCATTGAAGGTGTTCAAACTTCTTTTAAACTGTCTTTGTTGAAAAATTGTGAAAGACTTCTGAAAGATGGTGTCATCAAAGATTATGTGTCAGTCAAATTTTCTGGTGATGGAACATGGGTGGGGAAAAGACTACATGTAGTAAATTTTACATACACAATCATAGAGGAAGGGAAAAGGGCAATGGCAGACAAAGGAAATTACTGCCTAGCTATTATGAAAATAAAGGAAAACTATGATGAAATTCGACATGGCCTTAAGGATTTGATAAATGAAATGCGAACCCACAGTGAAATTATTGTCAATGGTAGGACACTGAATGTTGTGTACTATTTAGGGGGAGACTGGAAGTTCCTTGCCTGTGTTTGTGGTATTGGGGCAGCCAATTCGGAATATGCATGCATTTGGTGTACATGCAGCAAAAAAGAACGTTGCAAAAAAGAAATGAGCTGGTCTATAACAGATGAAAGTAAAGGTGCAAGGACTGTTGACAAGATTTCAGTCTGGCAGAGAAGGGGCAGGTACAGTTGCAAAAATGTGCCGCTCTTTGATTTTATTCCAGTAAAAAATGTTGTAATAGATGTTCTGCACTTATTCTTGAGAATATCAGATGTTTTGATCCAAGAACTTATTATTGAATTGAAACGTTCAGATGCAATCAATGATCATCAAATTTTCAACAAAGGTTTTGACCGTGAAAAAAATGTGCATATGGCAGAGTATGAAAGTTTCCTAAGAAAAGATTTGAATATATCATTCAACTGGAACGTGAATCCGTTGCAGGCAGACGTGGTTTCTGGCGCGGATACATCAAAGGATCTTTCTATCACGCGATCATGTAGTCGTCAATACAACGGCTTTAACTAGTACTTTGTCTTTTACCTTTATTTTTTGCTTCAATTTTACTTTTAAATGGAATAGAAACACACTTACAAGCAAAATAAGAATACGAAATAAGTGTAAACACAGTAGACAGACATGGAGGAGTTATTAACTACGAAACTTACAGAGATGAAGAAGGATTTATGCAGCTTTTTTGAGAAGGAAATAAAAGGATTGCGTTCCACCGTGGATTCAATCGACAGCAACCAACAATTCATCAGCGATAGTTACGAAGAAATAAAAGCAAAACTGGAGGAACTGTTGACAGAAAACCAACAAATAAAAGCTGAAAACATCGAACTTCGCAAAACTGTAAAAGTATTGGAGAAGAAAGTCCTGAACAACGAGTCCACCATCGATGATTTGGAACAGTATGGAAGGCGAGAAATGATCGAAATTGAAGGATTTCCAGCCAAAGCCAATGAAAACATCGAAGATCTCGTCATCAAAATTGCAGCAGCATGCGAAGTCAAAATCACGCCAGATGATATAGAAGCGGCCCATCGCGTAAAATCTCGAACGAAGACCAACTTGCCCATCATCGTGAAATTCAAATCGCGCAAAACCAAGCAAGGAATCATGGCAAACAAGAAGAAACTATCAGGAAAAAAGACCAATGATTTCGGATACCCCAAAAGCGACTTCTTTGTTAATGAAAGCCTAACACAAAGAAACAAGAACTTACTTCGACTGACGAGACTTAAAAGGAAAGAGAAGGGATACAGATACGCATGGTCAAACAACGGCAACGTATTTGCGAGGAAAGATGCAGAATCCATCATTTTAGCCATCAAAAACGAGGAGGACCTTAGCAAAATCAAGTAAAGACGTTCTTTTTTATCTCATTATCCTTGTTTCAAATTCTACAAACTTGAAACTTTTATTAAGGGAAACCATATCTTTTGACACTTATCGACCATCCCATTGAACGAAATTTGTAGCACATGCCTAAAAAAGGCAGAAAATCCCTCGAAACTAAATTGTCAAATCTGTAAAAGTGCGTTTCATCTAAAATGCTGCGGTGTATCCTCAGCTCATTTCAACACCATTAGAAAGGAAGGATCCCTTTGGTTCTGCAGAAATTGCCTTCAAGCGATTTTACCATTTCAAGGCCTAGACAACAAAAAATTCAGCAAACTATTCAATGAAAATTATTCAACCCCGATCACTCAAACCATACAAAAAGTAACTAATAATAAAACAAAGTGTCAATCTAATATTTGTTCCGTGTGTGGCAAGATGTGCAAATCACGAGCAAGCACGATTTCCTGTGGGCAATGTGAATCATCAGTTCACACCAAATGTTCTCTAATCTCACGTCATCAACTCTTAACTGGAGGCACTCCCTTAAATTGGCGGTGTCTTTCTTGCATGAATAACATTTTCCCTTTCAACAAGCTGGAGGATCAGGAATTAAAAACACTTAGTTTTAACTCACTATATGATTGTAAGTGCAAATCAAACAGCATAGAAGAACCTTACTTTCAAATAATCGAAAAACTAGAACTGAATAAATCAGTTCATAACGAAAATTCAATAGAATCAAACAACGATATTGATAGCCAATTACCATCAACGAATGATTTTGATTATTATGATACACACAAGTTCCATAAACTATTGAACAATAAAGCTCTGAACATCAAAACCAATCTTAGTATCATACATACCAATATTTGCTCCCTTCTAAAACATTCTGAAGATATTGACCAACTACTGGACAACTTGGATCACAGGTTTGGCGTCATAGCGTTAACAGAAACTTGGCACTCTGCTAAAAACAACGAAGCTATCAAAAACCTTGTAATTGACGGATATCAACCATATCATGGTACGCCTGGTAGCACACAAAAAGGGGGGTGTGGCTTCTTCGTTGCCAACAGCCTCAAATTCAAACCAAGAACAGATTTTGATGCAAAAGTAGTAAACACAAACTCAGAATTTGAAGCTAGTTGGATCGAAATTGTAAACGAAAAGCAAAAAAACGTGCTCCTTGGATGCATTTATCGACATCCAAGAAACACAGACGATGATTTCATAATTTACATGCAAAGCATCCTTGAAAAAGTTAAAAAAGAAAACAAACTTCTTGTTATAGCAGGAGATTTTAACCTGAACCTTTTAAAACATGACACTGATGACAGAATAAAAGACTTTCTGAATTTAATGCTTTCAAATCATTGCCAACCAACAATTATGCAACCAACTAGATTTTCAAGTGAAAATAGACCCTCGCTAGTTGACAACATATTTATCAACTCCATCGAACATGACACGTATAGCGGAAATACCATCTCCAAAATAACTGATCATCTTCCAAATTTCGTTTTCATAAGCCATGGGAACCAAAATCAAATACAACAACCTGATATCATGGTTCGAGATTTTAAACATTTTAAACAAAATGAATTTCTGCTTGATCTTCAGACCACGGAAAATTTTGATAATTCTTTGGATGTAAACTACAACTACAACAAATTCCAGGACCATTTCTTAAGGTGCTTAGATGAACATGCCCCCCTCAAAAAGCTATCGAAAAGGAAAGAAAAAATGAAAAGGAAACCCTGGATCAACACTGAAATTCTCAGGTCCATTCGGACGAGGGATAAATATTACAAAAAATTCATCAAAACCAAACGTCAAGAATGGGAAGTTAAATATAAGACGTGTAGGAATAAAATAAACCATCTGATAAGAAGTAGTAAACGCAACTATTACTCGAATTACTTCGAAAACTTCAAAAACAATTCTAAGAAAATTTGGTCTGGAATCAGGGAGATCATTAACAAAAACAGTAAGTCATCATCATCTAACATTTGTCTGGAAACAGAAGGAAAACTCATTACGTGTCAAAAGCAAGTTGCAGATAATTTCAATACCTTTTATACAAACGTTGCATTAAACCTCGTGAACAAAATGCAAAGCTCAACAAAACATTTTAGCGATTACCTGCCAAATGCTTCAACAAATAGCCTGTTTCTAACACCCGTCACCCAAGCTGAAGTAGAAGATCAAATCTCATCTCTAAACGAAAGTAAAGCCCCCGGATCATATGGACTCCCCGTAAAAATAGTCAAAATGAGTAAAACAGTCATCTCTGCTCAACTATCAAACATCTTTAACCAATCATTTCAATTTGGAATCTTTCCAGATAAGCTTAAATTTGCATGCGTAACCCCGATTCATAAGGGTAACTCTAAACTCAATATGACAAATTATCGTCCAATATCAATCTTACCAACTTTCAATAAAATCTTTGAAAAATTGATGTACAAAAGACTTCTAAATTTTCTGGAAAAAAATAAAATCTTATTTCAACATCAGTTTGGATTTCAAAAAAACAAATCCACGTCACTCGCTATACTCGATATCTATACCAATTTAACAAAATCCATGGAAAACGATTCTTTTTCATGCTGTGTATTCCTAGATTTTGCAAAGGCCTTTGACACCGTTAATCATAATATATTAATTTCAAAACTAGAACATTATGGAATCAGAGGAGTAGCAAACAAGTGGTTCAAATCTTACCTCCACAATAGGCCTCAAATCGTTAAAATTGGTAATGAAAAATCAGAAGAGCTCTTCATTCGATCTGGGGTTCCACAAGGTAGCGTTCTTGGACCCCTACTATTCCTAATTTATATTAACGATATACCAAACTCTTCTAGATTATTAAAATTCCATCTCTTTGCTGATGACACTAGCATATTCTTATCGGACAAAAGCATAGATAAAGTAGAAAAAACCCTTAATAATGAATTAAAAAACGTTTTTCAATGGTTGTTGTCCAATAAATTATCCCTAAACGTCAAAAAATCTAATTTCGTAATCTTCAGATCGGCAAGGAAAAAGTACCTCGTAAAATCAAATTAGAAATTAATGGAGACCAAATTGAACAACTAGAATCCACAAAGTACCTAGGTGTAATCTTAGACCAAAATTTAAACTGGAAAAGGCATATCAGCCATGTTTCTACTAAACTCTCAAGGTACACAGGCCTACTTTATAAACTAAGACACTTTGTGCCAAAAAACGCCTTATTGTCCCTCTACAACGCGTTTATCATGCCCCATGTCAACTACGCATTAATCAATTGGAGTTCAGCGACAGAAACCAATCTAAACCCTATAAAGCGCTGTCTGAAAAAGGCAATTCGAGCAATATGCTTTGCAAAAGCTCGAGGTCACAGTCTACCGCTCTTCAAGAAACAAAATCTTTTATGCTTCGACGACATAGTTGAGTTAGAAATAGGAAAGTTTATGTATTCTATAGAAAATAAAACCCTAGACACAACGTTCTTAGAAATGTTTCAAAAAACAAATAAAAGACATACGCGATGTACACGACAAGCGTCTAGAAATGACTTCGTTCCCCCCAAAACGAGATTAAGTACCACTAAACGCACCATAATATACACTGGTGCCATCACCTGGAATAGAATTCCCAGTGAAATCAAACATTCTAAATCAAAAGCCACATTTTGTAAAGCTTTTTCAAAATATCTACGAGAAAAATACTAACTCCTTAAATGTCAACAAAATGTCGTGCTTAAGCAGCAAACAAATACTTGTTTCTACCATTCTTTTTCATTAATTCTTCCCTCGTTTTCCTATTTTTTTCGCTCTGTATTAATGATGTTTTGTATATATTTCAGAAACAAAAATACTTTTCAAGAATATATGATGCATAAATGAGTTTCCATGATATGTAAGCCATTCCTTTGAGTAAGGGGTACTTGGCTCGTCAGCCCTTTAGGGTTTCTCAAGGGAATAACTCCGGTTCTTGCCTTGAGTATCCAAGTATCCTGAACGACTGTATTTTTATTAAAATTTTTTTATTGCAAACATGATTGTAGTAGTAGTTAAAGAAATGTTGTTGTTCAAATGAAATTGAAACTTGAAACTTGAACGTAAATCGGGATTCCAAGAAACTTGAATACAGAGACTTGACTGGTCCTGAAAAAATCAAACTTTTTGAGAACATAGACTTGAGTTCCATCATAGGAAACCAGGAATTGGCCCTTAAAATGCAAAAGCTCTGGGACAGTTTTTTCAAGCTGATAAGTGAAATTAAAGGATATTCATATGATGATTGGAAGATAGATTCCATAAAGGCTGGACTTGTGTCTTGGTTGGATGAATTTCTGGCTTTGTTTCAGAGTAAAGATGTCACTCCATACATACATGCTTTTGTGAACCATGTTCCAGAATTCCTTCAGTTGCATGGAGACTTAAATGTTTTCAATCAGCAGGGACTAGAAAAATTTAATGATGTTTCAACAAAGATGTTTTTTAAGGGAACAAATATGAGAGGGATAGAAGCACTTCGCCAGTCCATGCTGAAACGTCACAGAATACATGTTTTAGAAACAGAGGGTCATGTCAGGGAAAGAAGAATTATCAAATGCAGAAACTGTCAAGGGAGTGGTCACACAGTTTTGACATGCATGAATCCATGTGGTGATTGCGGCACAGCAATTTGCTGTAAACATTTAACAAAAGTGGGAAATGTGTGGCTGAAAGAATGCATTCAGTACGTAAAGGTGTGATCTGCATAACTTTTGTTTGTCAAAGTTCTATGCAACTCATCACAGTATACAACAGTTCTCATTGAATAGGTAACTGTATGTACGTCATCTAAGGTACATAATTTTGAATCTGCATTTATTCAAGGAGGCAAAGTACCTTATTTTTGTGATTTTATCTGAACCTAAATATTTTTTGTCATAATTCATGAACTCTGCAGAGGAAGAAATGGAACATATACTATTTGGGCATTCAGTTCACATAAGAAACCACTTATTAACATGTGAGCACTTGATAATTTGAATACTTGTACCACAAATTTAAATGGATGTTCCTTATAAATTTGTAATGTAAGTGTTCTAACTGCCAAGTGCTCATACAGTATCTTATAACCCATTCCTTATAAAAATTGAGTGTTGGCATAAATTAGGCTACTCTCTTGTATTATACAGTGAGAAGAAAGTCAAGCAGAGGCTCAAAAACTTTCTGATGTTCTTATTTTCATTTTTTGCAAATATGCATTCTGATAAAGCTACTCAAGAAACTGCAAATTTTCAATTTGATGCTCAGAATGTTCTTAATTTGTTCTTGATTGTGCATTGATATGAGGTTCAGTGTGCTCTTGTAAAAAATTGCATTTGATTTGTAATCAGGATGCAGTTACTTGAGAGGGGAAATACATCCCAAGATATATGTAATCAAGGCATTATGGTAATACCGACAATTATAGGAAGATAGGATGTTCAAAATTACAGTTATCATCTTTGTTTAACAAATCACAGTCATCTTCTTTGTTCATAAAGAGTTTTGTTCCCATCGCCTCTGACAAAAATTAAATCAACAGTTGGTTGTTGCTCATTTGCCACTTCAACATAAGCTCCACCCTGATACAAAAATTCTTTGACTGGTTGTTTTTTGGTCATCTTGATCTTGAATGTGTTGTCAATGACATATGCAAAGTCACCAAATGAGTTAAAGATTCTCTGATTCCAACCTTTTCCTAGACTTTGATCCAAGTCAGAAACGCTTTTTGGAACGTAATATTTGTGTCCCCTCCACTTCGACGTCGGTAGACCCTGCACAAAATTTTGGAACACATCCTCATCAACTTCAATTTGAATTCTAACTTCAGGGTTGTTTAATCTGTGACTCCAAAGCTTCTGTTTTATACAGATTCTTGCTTTCTGGCAAAACAATGTAAACCTCTCCTCTAGAGTTTCTGGAGTTGGTAAAGTCAACTTTTTCTTGATCGCAAGGGAACACAAACTGCCATCACCATCAGTGTTTGGTATCCATCTGTCGTACTTTGTCGAGTAACCGACATAGTGAATCTTCACCATTTTTCGCTGGTGATCTCTTTCAACTATTTCCACGTCGTAAAGATCTTTCTTGTTTCTCGTTGCTTCACGAGGACATAAATATGACTTCTTGCATGAAAAGTCTTGTTCGTAACGACAAATTTCTTTCACATTTCTTTTCGGTCTGGAAGCCATTTTGAATCTGCTTCAATCCCAATCCAGAGAATCAATCAATCGATCCTTTTGTGTTTAGAACCAATCAGCAGTCAGATATCGCTGTACTTCGAAAACGAGGCGCCAGAGCAAATGTCCAAGTCAACACAGCAAAAGTTTCATATGTACTATACTTAGCTATGTACTAGCCAACTTTAAAGAAATTGATTATTATTATTATACATGGACCAGGCCTTAAGGACAGTGGCGGCGCCACGGGGGGGACTGGGGGGGACGCGTCCCCCCCATTCGTCACCAGAATCGATTTTTTGATTCGTCCAAATCCGATGAGAAATTGTCGGGGGAGGGGTGAGATTTCACCGAGATACTTTCATATTTCCTGAAACTGCCTGCCTTAGAAACTGCCACTTTACATTATCGAAAATTATTCCATGACGAAATTGTGATGAAACAGTGTCTACATTATATTCTTTTTAAATACGTAATATAATATCTTTTGTCGAACGCCCTCGTAATGAAACAGAGTGATGTCATCATTGTGTGTCAAGAGATCATCTTCTTGTAACTAACTGAACTGCTAATTGCGGCTCTTCCTTTGAAATTCGAACAGACTCTTTCGTCATGATTTTTAATGGCCCTCAGTGTCATTTGCACTGGAATCCTAATGGCTGTTTCTTCAAAGAAGCGGTTTTTAGTATGTTCTATCTATTCTGTAATTGTCATATACTTTATATGATTCATAATTACTTGGAGCGTACTGTTTTCGTGTCATAACTGCCGCTAGCTTGCATTCGAATGACCTACTACAACTAGCAGAGAATCTTGATAATTTTGGTTCATAATGTTTGAGGGAAGAGATCCATCGTTTGAAATTGTTAATGAAGCGAACAGAGCCTTTATCGTAGAATCCGGCCCGATAAGACCTATCATAAATTTTCCACAGTCGGAACAAGCAGGAAGAAAGTTTAAGTTTCAACAGAAGTGGTACGAAGAATTCAACTGGCTTGAATATTCTGTGTCAAAAGATGTTGCGTTTTGCTTCACTTGCAGATGTTTTGGTTCTCTTGGTAAGAGAGATGTTGCTACCATGTTATCCTTCTATATTCAACCACTGCTTTGATGGTGCCTGCACGGGGGGGGGGGGGTTCTTCCATAGTAAAGGTACCTGGGGATGTGCCACCCGCAAGGGTATGCTTTTTCAAACCTTCTATTCTAGCCAAGGGTATACTTTTTGCCAATTTTCGCCCATTTAGTCTGGGCAAGGGTATACTTTTTGGCAATTTTGGTCAAAGAAATGTCAAACTTCGGTAATTCCTGTAAAGAAACCAGAATTTTTTTCAAATTTTGGTCCTTAGAAAGCAAAAATTTGGCAAGTTTTGCCTAGAAAATGCTAACTCATCGCACTTTTGATGTAGAAACTAGTTTAGCCAAGGGTATCATTTTCAGAAAATTGGTCTAGCCAACGGTGCCATTTTGAAACTGTGGTCGGCACACCCCTGCCCGAAATTTAGCCGAGAACGCCCCCCCCCCCGTGGGTGCCTGTAATAATTTCCAGAAAAAACTAAGAATTTGGCCCTAATAGATCCACGTTTTTGAAATTTTTATAATTTGAGTAAGGGGTTCAGGTTCACTACTAGCTCTTACAAAAGAATTTAGTTTTGATGCTTTCATGCTCTGCCGTGATGCAAATCTCACTACAAAGTTTTATGCAAGCCATGCCATTGACAAGGGGCGGGCAACTTAAGGACTGTAAATTATTTGACTCCTTGTCCAAAAGAATTGGAAAAACTGGTTCTTTCATCACGCTGTATACGGCTTGTCTGCTCAAAACAGCCAGTTATTGGGACAACGGTGAAATTTCAAAATCAGCCTTCCTTTTCAATCAGTTTCTCACAAAATTCAGTGTCGGAAATTCGCCATCGAAAATGACCAGTGTTTGGGACAAAGGTGGTACAAAATTCTTTCATGAACTACCATTTTTCGGACCAAAGGTAGGAACATCGTTCCCAATGTCACATGACCGCCCTTGCACTGCACTGTCTGGCCATCAGTACCTGAAAAATTATCCAATAAGTTTCTTATGACTGTAACGCTTCAAAGCACTAGGACTAGTTTCTTATAAGTGAGCTTCTTTAAATTGATGAGTGCTACTGTATTTAATTTCAAAAGTTGCAAGAAGAGCTCTAGTAACTATTTCAAAAAGCGCTATTTACTTTTTCACATGGACATAGCAATACCAAATTCTAGTGTACCGTTATTGTGATCTATTAATGCTGCAAGCCTTTAAAAGAAGTTGTTCTCACTTTTACAGTTGGGACTTCAGATGATGCATTTACCAAATCAGGATTCAGCAATTGGAAAAATGCTGCAGGAGAGAAGGGAAAACTAGCGAAGCATGCCAATTCAAGGATGCATATGCTCTCTCTAGAGCGCAGACACAATTTCATGTCAGCTACTCCTATCGACGTCCAGCTGAATGATGCTGCGCATGAAATGAGGGCAAGAAAAGAGAAGGAAAGGATTGAGAATCGACATATCGTTGAGACAATCTTTGATGTTGTTCGACATTTGGCCGAACAGAACAGCGCTTTTCGTGGCCATGACGAGTCCACAGGTTCCAAGAATAGAGGAAATTTTCTGGAATAACTCGAGTTTCTCTCGAAGTACCATGCACCGCTAAGGAAATGGATGGATAACCATCCTCAAAACGTAAATTATTTCTCGCACATGAGCCAGAATGAAATGATCTGTATCCTCAGCAACCTAATTACTGAGATCATCTGCAACGAAGTACATGCAGCCAAATATTTTTCTATAGAGTGTGATGAGGTGACTTCTCACAAGAAAGCCTTCATGTCAATCATTCTTCGGTATGTGACAGATTTTAAGATAACTGAACGGTGTATAAGGCTTGTGCAGATATCCAGCCTGAAAGGAAAATCTTTGGCTGAAGTAATAATTGAGGTATTGAACGACCTCAAGCTCCCACTGAAGGATCTTATTGGCAAAGGCTTCGATGGTGCTGCAAATATGTCAGGCAAGGACGAAGGTGTACAGCAGCACTTGACAGAAGCTGGAGCCGAATTTTCTATATATTTTCATTGTTTCGCTCACAGGCTCAATCTCGTCCTTGAGCACAGCGTAGAGAACGTGCCAACAATCAAGGCCATCTTTGAAACCATTGGAGACCTATATCGTTTCATGGAAGGATCGCCTAAAAGACATAAGATCTATGAAGACCACTTGAAGGCGAAAGGAATCACTTCTGGGAAGATCGCTTTGCATTCCTTCTCTGACACAAGATGGTCTGCCCACTCTGACAACTTAGAGGTTGTTATGAATGTGTATCCTGCCCTACTGTCAATGTTCAAGGAGCTGTCCGAGCAGAATATCAATGTAGCAACAGGTTTGCTGGTTCGTCTCCGGCAATTTCGATTTGTAGCAGCATGCCTTATACTCAGGAAATGCTTTTCGCTGAGTCGATACGCTTCAGAGTATTTGCAGAACGAAAATATGGATCTCACTTCTGGAGTTGCTGCCATTCAGGATCTGAGAGCAGCAATGGAATCATTTCGCTCTGACGAAGAGTTCCGTACCTTCCTAGACGAAGCGACTTCTTTTGCTGAAAAATGTGGTGGCCAAATTCTCGATACAAGTTTCAGCAATCCAGAAGCATCAGGGTCACATCCAAAGCGTCGCCGTACACTCCCACATCATTTCACAGATGGTCAAATAATTCTTGACACACCAGGTTTGCCATGCAATCGACCAGATGGTGAATCAGATTTGGAATGCTTCAAACGAGAGCTGTACTTTCCATTTTTAGATAAGATGCTGAGTGAGCTCAACAAGCGCTTTTCTGACCAAGCTTGCGAAATGATGTCACATGCAGCGGCCTTTCATCCACGCAATCTCTCTCCAGCAAGTGTGCCGAAAATCGAGGCAATAGCAAAGTTTTATAAGCTTGATAGCAATCGGGCTGGGCAGCAATTTCTTCTTTTTTCTCGATCGCTGTATTGCCGTGAGTGGATAGGCGAATATGATCGGTACCAAAAAGATCTGAAGGAAAGGAAAGATAAAGTGAAACCTTGGATGTGCTTGCCCTCACTGCTTGATGTTTTTAGCAAGAATGATCTACACAATTTGTATGCTGACTTGCTTCGGGTCATCACAATTGTTGCTACCTTGCCTGTTACCGTGGCATCATGTGAGCGTACACACAGCAAAGTTAAGATCATCAACAACTATTTACGGGCTGCTATGTCTCCTGACAGGCTTGAAGATCTTGTGCAAATAAGTAGTGAACGTGACATTGCCGACAATATCAAGCTAAGCAAATTAGTAGAAGTTCTTAAGGCTGCTAACCACCGCAAGCTCCTGCTATAACTAATCGATTTCTTATATTTTGCATCTAACCAAGTTGATACATGCAAGTAACCCGTTTCACGAATGCTTCTTAGTGGTTAATAAGACTTGTATGAATTCTTGCTATGTAAATTATAACTCTAAGGTTTGATTCACTTCATGGTATCGCACTTCGGCAAGAAAGACGAGCTAAACATTACCAGTCGTAAAAAAACGTTAGCAAAGTTGACTGCTGAAAGAAATTATTCAGACGTGAATAAGAAATTTGAATAAACTTCTCTCTGCTCTCTCTGCTCTCTGCATCTTTTCTTTGGCATAACTCGGTAAATTCGGTATTTCCATGTGTAGGAACATTTCGTATTATCAAAACTATCTCTGGAACAGGCTTAATGACTCATATCTGAATGAGAAGTAGAGAATAGTGTTTCATTAAATTACTACCGTACCTAGCAGACACAGCTTTGTTTGCAACATTGGTCATCAGAAATCCCAAGATCTTGAAAGTCTCGCTGCTCCTTAATGTTTATTTGCAATTGAAAAGCATTCCCCCTGCTGTAAACATGGGCGTTCCCTGTCGATAAAAGGGCGTTTCCTAGCATCAAAAAGGGCGTGGTCCCAAAAATTTTTCCGGGGGCTCCGCCCCCGTGCCCCCATCCCTCTTTGTCCCCCCCCATTTCTTGGCGGCTGGCGCCGCCACTGCTTAAGGAATTCCATCTCAAACGTACTCATGATCTTAAATTCAGGACGAAGTTGCCGAATTCTGTCAGGGAAATTTTGAATTGTATTTGAACATGTCGGCTATCGAACCATGGGTTGTTAGACACCGTAATTTTGCTTCAGCATATTTGCTTCTGCGGAGGAAGCTACCTCTTATGCTAATTCCTCCATATTAGCAATTAGCAAATAATTTCATCCTCCGCAAAAGACCTAAGTGGCAATGAAAGCATAACTGCGGTGTCCAACCACCCATGATGGAACAATATGCTAGCCAATATTATTTTCTTGCCTCTTGCCTTGATACCCTGGGAGCAGTGGCCCCTTTCAAACTGGAGTTGTTTTTCGTTTTGAATCACCTTGAACGAAAGAAATATAAGAACTCGATGGGTGAACTTTGAACGTTGCATGTGTAAGGAGAAGAAAATACCAGATGAGTCTAGTTGAGTCAAAAAAGTTTCGACTTTTGCCAAAGTATCCAGAGAATCATTACTACTGTATTTTGACGAACAATAAACAATAAACTATTTCATAGAAAACTAAGATGAAAAATACATTTAACTGAACTGCAATTTTGCAGGCAATGCTCTTCACATTTGTAATCTGTTCTGCGCCTGTACATGCCCTACGTTCGCCATATGTTTTGAACAATTTGAAGTGTAAGTTTTTCATCGTGTGTCATTCCAACAATAAAGATATCCAATGTTTGCAATCAGTGGATGATCCCTGTACTCGTTCGATCTATCGGCGGGCAGCCACCCCGGGGGGGGGGGGGGTACTTGGATACAAAACGACGGGGGTGTGCACGCCTACGATAGTTTTTGTGAGCCGGCTTTAGAAAAAATAGCCAAAAACCATACCCCGCATTAGAATTTTGGAATCACCCAAAACCACATTCTACCGGATGAGTCAATAAAAACGCCCGGCGTTTGAAAAAATCCTGATCCCTGAAACAAACAAACAAAGTGCAAACCACTGTCCACAATGGGTGGGTAATGCATAACGATAACAATTGGTAGGACAGCCTCTTTTCTGTTCTTTTTGAATGAATCACGTGGGAGGCTAACGCCGATTGTTTGTTTGTTGTGAAGAACTTCATTGGGAAAAGTGGGGAAAATTATCAGAAGCTCTGTTGGCGAAAAAGTAACCGGTTTTAGAAAAAAGATTAAATTCAGGCTACCGGCTTTAGATTTTATCAGCAAAACAGATACCCGGCCTTAGAATCGATCGCTGAAAAAGATACCCGGAAAGACGTGCACATCCCGTCAGCAAAATATTCTAAGTGCCCCCCCCCCCGGGGTGTAGTAGGACTACAAGTACGTCACAAACAGCCTCTCTATCATGTTAATTCTAATGTATGGACTTTCTATTTTTCCTTCATTCTATTGTATTGTAAGTAATCACTTCCTGTAATGAATCTGTATTTAAGTTGTAGTCAAAATGTAGATTCTTTAGTCAGTCAGTCTCATGATCATCGTCACATAACAACGTCTGTTTCTGGCTCCGTGTCTGCGCACGTAAAATCGCAACATATTTTGTAACTTTGGTCCCCGTTACAAATGGTGGAGGACCCGTTCGTTTTGCAAGCGCCGTTACAAATGGTGGAGGACCCGTTCGTTTTGCAAGCGCCGTTACAAATGGTGGAGTACCCGTGCTGATTCTACAAGCCCAACTTTTGGTGTGGAGTCACAAGCAAGATCCCGAAGTTTCACGTCACACACACACACAACGACGCAAGGTTCAGCAGTTCATCCTCGCCCAGAAAAAACTCGCTCTACGCTACAGCTAACACATCTCGTCCTGCCCAGTCGCCCAAGAGTTAATCATAGCAAGAGATCACTCGAACAGTCAAAAGCGTAAGACTTTCATATTTTGTAGCTTTCTTATCGTAATTGCTAACTGTACTTTCATTAGAGATCTCTGCTCGCCTAAGTAAATGGCACAAACTATTACCGTTAAAGGCACAAACCTCGGATAAGGTTTTACAGGGCATTTTATCGTTTTCTCGCTACATTCAAGTTTTTAGACAGTTTTTTGGCCAACATGTTGCCTTAACTTAGACGGTTTCCAGTGTCAAGCAGTCCTTCACCAAATGCATTGTTTTTACATAGGACTTATAGGGATCTCATTTCGCCTCAGAATTTATTCTCTAGGCCACATCAGATTGTCGTTTTTTCCAAAACAAACATAGGAAACTCTGCAGTTTATTGCCTCGTAAATTTTACGACCCATTTAGGTGTCGCCACATTTCCTCCCGTAACAGCAAGTACAGGAAATGCCAACACAGTGCCAGCGGCATTTACGTCAACGCGGCATCGTAACAAACACAAGTCTTTCAACAGCCGCATTATCCATATCTCGCAATTTGGTGCTGATTCACCAATGTGCTGCCAACTCAGTATTGTATTCCTGGCCATTGTTCTCTCAAAGCCAAAAGAATGCTTTCAAACGAGAGCAAACCGGTTTTACGTCATCCAACAGGTTGACTCATTTGTTGCACTCAGAACAACTATCGTGCAACTTTATTTTCCTTCCCAACAAGAAATTTTTTCCCTCGGATTGTCGAACAAAATTTACGTATTTAGCTACTAATTTATGTCGTTAGAGTAGTTAAAATTAAAAGTGACATTCATTATTCTCACGAACGTTCATTTAGTGTATCACTGTAACAGTATCGCTAAATCTGACTCATTCAAAAAAATTCTCAACCAGAAAGTTTTCGAATTTTTGATTACAAAGTCCACTTTGTAATCTAAGAAGGGGCTTCGATGTCAGTGAGTCAGTCAGTCAGAAAGAAACCCACTTCCGTCACGCTCGTTAAAGCAATTGATTAACGTTTTATCTCTGCTAATTGGCACTGAAATAAAGAAAGCGCACATAAAGCGCATACAAGACAGAAGTTTCCCGCGATCCTATAGCAACATTTGACGTCGGCTTATTTCATGTTAGACAGATTTGACACCATAAGATGGATAAATTACTAGGATGTTTACCCTGGCACAGCAACAAATTCACCCAGAACTGGCACGTTCTTGACTTCATTAGCAGCTTAATTATGTCAAAACAATCGTTTTCCAGAACGAACGAATCATTAGCCACTTATTGATAGTACTCATTATGCAAATAACTCAACTTTAGAGGATGATGTAACCGGCGGCCTGCACAGAGGCTAGCATTTGCAGCATAACCAAAGGTAGAAGGACCCCCCTCCTACACAGCAACGGATGCAATCATCGCAGGTGAAGTTGAGATGAAAGGTGCAGAATCCCAGCAAGCAATGGCGCCATGGACTGGGGGAAGGGACGTGATCACACTGAACCAAAACATCTTCATGCATATCATTCTGCACAGAGGAATCTTCGTGACTGCTTGTCTCAAATTAGATGCCCGCGAATAGCAACAACTGAAACGTTCTGTACGGTTCTGCATAAGTAATTTTGCGTTATCGTAAATCTCACATGACATCTCATTTGACACAGATGCACCAATAGTTTTGTGCACGAACTATAAGCAAACTAGGGGTAATGACTTTTGATTTTTGCGTATCATTCTCGTTTGACATAAAGACCAAAACATTGCCTTTGACCTTGAGGCGATTCTTGTCCTTATACTAGGCGCTCGATTTTCCATTGAAGGCGACTTTAGCAGCAACACTCATCTCTCTGACTGTAGCAAAAAACAGAATCAACGATCATTTGGGGTTATGAAGAAATTAATAATCAGATATTCTTATGCTTGTTTAGCTCAGGACGGACTTTGTAATCATCCAAAAGGATCTTATGTTTTTAGCAAGGAGGGGTAGACTGTAGTAGGACTACAAGTACGTCACAAACAGCCTCTCTATCATGTTAATTCTAATGTATGGACTTTCTATTTCTCCTTCATTCTATTGTATTGTAAGTAATCACTTCCTGTAATGAATCTGTATTTAAGTTGTAGTCAAATGTAAATTCTTTAGTCAGTCAGTCTCATGATCATCGTCACATAACAACGTCTGTTTCTGGCTCCGTGTCTGCGCACGTAAAATCGCAACATATTTTGTAACTTTGGTCCCCGTTACAGGGGCAGCCACGAACGAAAGTTCATTTCGAAAACAAAACAAGCCAAAATTTTAGTTCATTTTGCCTTGGTGCTATGTTATTGGTCGATTTGTTGGAGGTGTGTTTACTTTACAGCCAATCAACATGTTGAGTGTATGAAATACCAACACAGGGACACACGGAGTCATATGGTCGTTGACGTAATCTGAACACCGAGAAGTATTCCGAACGTGATTAGCAAGCCGCAACTGTCGAGATGTTATCATCATCATGCAAAATAAAACTGGAAATGACTTGCTGAAAGGCTTGAAGTGCTAAAATGATTAACATTGGACGCAAGATCTTCATGTTTCAAACATATTGTAAGCCGAACTGCCTAGGATCACATGTAACTTCATCTTTAGTTCGTAACGTGAACAGGCCTAAATTAGGCCTACTTTGGAACCCAAAACCGGCTTCCAGAGCAAGCACGCAAACAAGGAGTATTTCAGGGAGCACTGTCGTGTTACAGCAACGAAAACCTGACGAAGCTGACCCTCATACATTTGAAATTGACCAAACTGCAAATATACTGTTCAAAAATCCTGCACATCGTCATGGCAAGAGACAGAAAAAGTGTAATTTTGGATTTATGTTTGATATTGATGGGGTTCTTGTAAGAGGCCGACGCGTTATTCCTTCAGCAATCAAAGCCATCAGAAATGTTTTGAAAGCAAGAGTTCCAGTTTTGTTCTTGTCAAATGGTGGGTGTGAAACTGAAGATCACAAAGCCAGGGTGCTAACGACACAATTACATCACAAGGTTTGCAGCAAGCAAAGATTTAAGTAGAGCAAAAGGTTACCGTAATTTGTTTGGAAATTTGTTTTTGGCTCCACTAATCTTCAAGAATGCATGAGAAGTTATTTTTAGACTGTTTAACAATACTAATCGCGAACTGCAATGATAAAAAACGTTACACAGACTAAGATCGTGCTTGGGGGAGCACATTGCTGTTGCCTTATAGACTTTATTTAAAGACTCGTCAAAAGGGAGGATGAGTGAGAAATTTATGTATGTATGTATGTATGTATAATTTCGCCAAAATAACAAAAACTATCAAATATTAAAATACAATAAATCTATTTAAAAAGGAAAGAAAAAAATCTAATAACAGGCATGTGATATTAAAATATATACAGCTAGAAATTTAGCCCATTTCACATCGATTACTATGACAAAGGACCAGGGACAGCTATGACAAAAACAGTTTTTGGTTCCTAGGGTTGGGTCTCCTTTGTGGCCCTTCCCTAAATTGGTGAAGCCTGCTGGAAATGTTTTTCGTAAGGAAGAATTTTGTGGTCAGGGTTCAATAAGCACAAAAACTATCATTTCCATGAGTGTGTTGCCCACAAGGTCTCAGTTTTGGATTTACTGAACCAGATAGCAAACAACAATAAAATTTTTGAAGGATTTCGGTTAAAAGTTGATGATCTTGGGACATTACTACATAGAGCTTTCAATCCCAGGGCTGTTTCAACTCAGCTGACTGAGTTCAGGCTAACTGAGTTGAGATTCTTTCTTGCCTTTCCACTTATTACTTTTTGATTTAAATTGTAAAGGTCATATCTGGCCGAAATCTCATTGTTTTCAAAAATGAATGATATTTTTGCAGTCTTGTTTCAACACCAGGTCAAATTCCTTGTGATGCATGCATAAGGTCATTTTGCATCATTTCAACAAATAACGTTGAACAAAACAACATACCCAAAGGTTGAAAATACCCATGTACTAGCAAACTTATTTCAACTATGGTTGGCTGTGTACTCCCCCAATCAAGTCCTTAGAGTGCACCAAAGTTACTTGCAATAACTTAATATTCCTTGTTCATCCCAGATTCATGCAGATCAGATTGTTTTGTCCCATTCTCCACTAAGAAAGCTGGAAGCCCTACACAGCAAGCATGTTGTTGTATCAGGGCAAGGGCCAGTAGCTGAAATAGCAGTGTCGTATCCTTTCACTTGCAAAATCCTCTACCAGCCTTCATTAATCAAAAATTAAATTCATTTGTGATTCATTCAGATCTGGCATGAGTAGATCCATGATTATAAGCAATGTGCAACTGAATTATTGTGCATTCTTATTTCAGTGGACTTACAGTTGAGACGGACTTGTGTTATTTACCTCAGTTCCCTCAACTAGTAATCATACAAAATTAAATGAAGAATTTCAAAAATGTACGCTGTAAATAGACAATGATAGTGCATCCTTAGTGTCCTATATGATGATAAGAGATTTACAAATTCCTGTTTCTCTGTTAGCATAGACTTTGAATTATGATTATACTGCTGTTCACAGTTTATTTCTTAACCTAACAATAGTTGTGGATTTAAGAATGTGTCAACCCTAGAACAAATAAGCGATGCTTGCCCACTTCTAGATGTAAATGACAGAAAAAGAAGATTCCATGTGGTATGTTGATATTGCATGCACCTTCTTTAATATTGTAATGTTACACCATTGATTGGTTGTTTTCAAGTGAATGCATTAGGAATTGTAAAGAAAGATGTACTTAAAATCTATACTCCTAAAACTTCTGGTTTGGTAAGTTACAAGGAACTTCCTTATTTTGGCATCACATTGGTAAAGCAGTTAAAGTTATGTGACAGAGTAGCATCTTCTTTCTGCCAATTTCTGCTACAGACTTCTAAACCCTAATCTCTACAGTATGTAATTCTATTAGACTGATGACATGAGTTTAATGTTTTGCTCCATTGAATTTAATATTGAATATTTGTTATTTGATAATGTGTTACAGGCTTAAGTGCAAGTAAGCGCACTAATATATGTATGTATCATTTGCCACATAAAATATATGTACAAGCTACTATAATAAATATAAAAAATAGATACAATACAATACTTTAGATTAAAAACGTAAAAAGGAAAACACCCCTAATTTCCAGTGGCAGGGATAGCATTAAAGGGTCAAGCTGACCTTATTTCCATAATGGTCCCCTT
Source organism: Aurelia sp. 3 sensu Dawson et al. (2005) (assembly GCA_964020215.1). NCBI lineage: Eukaryota > Metazoa > Cnidaria > Scyphozoa > Semaeostomeae > Ulmaridae > Aurelia > Aurelia sp. 3 sensu Dawson et al. (2005). The sequence continues at coordinate 15,125,215 of OZ026580.1, read as the reverse complement.
AGAGGTGCTGGTATAACAGAAAAAAGATAAAAAATAATAACAATAAATAAATAAATAAATAACGAAAACAGGAAAGTATTGTGGTTGTTATCAGTATATAACATGGTTTGTGCGACAGAAACATGGTTGGGAAGGATGAGGAAGGGTCTTAGTAGAACACGTATATGTCATCTTCCACTTTTTGTATTTTTTGGAAAAAATTTTCTTTGATCTTATGTTTGAATGTGCTTGGATTTTCAGCTGATTTTAAGTCAGATGGAAGACTATTCCATATTTTCGGCCCAAGGTAAGATAAGCATTTTTGTCCAGCAGTACTTTTGCAAAGTGGAAATTATAATTTAAACTTGGATCTTAACGTTACTCGCCCTAACTCACACTAACTCAGTACTAACTAAGTATTTCACTAATTCGCACTAACTCAGTATTGTAATACATTATTCTTTAATTTTAATACTGAAACTAGTATCATTTGCAATTTATAATCCATTTGAATAAACCTTGTAAATGGTCATCTCTACCATTTGCTTCCAGCCTCCCCATCGATGTCATGATATGCAACAAACAGAAGGTAAGTATGCTTACTACATATTTGATGCTTGTGGTTATACAAAGAGCCATGTGTTCTGTAAGTCTGGTTTTAATAAAGCCATTCTTAGTGGTTCAAAATATCTCATGCAGTTTCTACTTATTGAGTTGCAATAAGTTTGTTTGCTGAGATTTTTAAGATTTGAATGAAACTGACTATTTTAGTAGTTTTCAACCATAAAGCTCTTTGTAACCAAGCAAATTTGCATGATTTGTGGATTCTCAACAGAGTCTGACCCAACAAATATCACATGTAATAGGTCTTATAAGCACTGAAAATATTCAAAAGCTTGTTGTCACAAATGAGCCATATTCTAGTTAAATGAATTGAGCAGTTAGCACCATAGTGCAATCTTACTTGTCAAGAGTTGCCTTCAATTCCAATGTGGTCATAGCATTTCAAGAGGGTGTATATGTCATAATCTATGCAACAAAAACAATGTGAAGTAGAAATAATTTTGCTACATAACATGGAAATTTTATGTGCCGAAAATGGACTAAAAACTATGTTTCTCATAGCAGCTGTTCTTGTTTATCCACTTCTCCCTTTATAAGAATTTTTGCTCATAGGCTTTATTGTAGCTCACATCAGACATGTTCTTTAAGTACATAACCATGCAGCAATTGCTACTGGCTATTGCAAAAAATGCAACCCAACTTCATTCGAGATTCTTCAGGAATTGATAAGATTTGAATCAACATGACATATACCATTTGAAAGCACACAATCTATCTTACTTCCAATGATATCACGATCATGGACAGAATATATCTGGACTATATATGATCGGTTTTGACACTGAATTCCCCCCCCCCCCCTGCGTCACTTATCAACGTTGCTCTGTCATAAGATTGCAGTGAAAGGATTTCTCCTTGCCCCAAAGCTGAAATTCTACATCGATAACGACATTGATCTTTGAGGAAGGGGGATGGAAAGATCCAGCAAAAGTCCAGTAATTTATGTCTAAAATTGCCGGTCAAATGGATTGACTGAATTTTTCGTTACTTAATGGATGTCTTCATAAGTATGGCCTACCTTAGAGGTCGGAAAGTGATAGGATGTTTACAAAGACAAAAATGCATTACCTCGAGGAGGAGGGGGGGGGGGGTACATGACTTGCGGATGGACAGTGGTCTGCACCCGGTTTTCAGAAAGTCACCCGCTTCTCATTACCAAAACTAACCATCATACCAACTTTTATTATGATTTTTAGCAGAAAACTATCCATCTTTGACTATTTTTTGCCAAGTTCTGGGAAACCCCCCACGTTTAGGGAAACTCTGCCAAAGAAAGGACCCTTGTTTAGAGAATTTGGGGCCCAAAACCCATTCTTATTGGCGGCACATACCCATACCCTCAACATGTTATGTCCCCCCCCCCCCCCGGTTGCATTACAGTTCATCTACCAAAGCTTACCAATTTTTTAAAGATTTTCGATTATAGTTGGGTTGCCTTCTTTCCAAGCACCATTTAGAAAGCGAGAGTTTTGACACCTTCACGGCGTAATTTTTGCATAGGTATCTTAGTGATGGGTGAGCCAATACATTGGGAAAAGCACTTGCAAGTACTGATTGATCTTTTGATCACGAATGGAATGCCAAATGATGCACTCAATGAAATTCCTGAAAAGAACATGCCGATCATCGCTGTAAATCCTGATCTTCTTTGGATGAGTGAAGCAACTAACCCGAGGTAAGTAAAAATAACAATTCATTTGTTTCTTCACCAATAAGAACTACCCAAGTTTCTTTGTTTAACATTGAAAATAGGGGGTCATTTGTCAAAGTGGTCCTCTCTTTGCCGATCATTTGTGGAGTCTTTATCTTACAAACTTCTCAATAGGATTATTTGAAATACGAGTATGCAATTATCTTGATGTATTGTAAAAGATTCCATCCTTTAAAGGTGAAACTCTTCCTCCGTCAGCAACTGCATCATTTGCTACTTCATGACAATTAGCTCTTGCGCTTTTCTTCAGCAATGATTCATATCTGGAGTCGAAGAACAAACACGTTCTCATTCGCCAAAAAGTCGTCAAATTCATCAACTCAGCTATCCATTTATTTCTTTATGGATAATAATTCTTCCTCCAATTTGAAAACGAAGCCCATTTCAAGTCAACGTAATACATCTGCCAGTTAAAGACAGCCAGCCCTTTCTTCTTTCATCGATGATCATATTTCTTCAAGTCGACCGATCTCTTCTCCATTCAGCTATTAAATTAAACTTCCAGTTGAAGACATCCCGTCCTTATTTTCTGTCAATAATGAATCTTTCTACCAATGGATAGCAAAACTGTTCTCCAATCAGCCATTGAATAATCTGCCACTTGAAGACAGGTAGCTCTTTCTTCAATGGTAATGATTTTCCTTCTAGTTGAAGACCTTTCTCTTCCCCAAACAGCTACTACGTGATCTTCTCGTTAAAAACATCTAGTGTTTACTTTCTTTATCGATAATGATTTTTTCTTCCCGTTGAAGACCAAACTCTTCTCTGATCAGCTACTAAATAATCAACTATTTAGAGAGAGCCTCCCCTCCTTTGGTGATTGTCAATGATTCTCTCTTTCAGTTGAATATCAAACTCTTCTCCGATAAGCTACTGAATAAGCTCTAAGTCGAGACAGCCAGCCATCTCTTACTTGATCAATAGTGATTCTTTCTTCCAGTTGAAGGCCAAATTCTTCTCCAATAAGCTACTGAATAAGCTCTATGTCAAGAGAGCCAGCCTTTTCTTCTTGATCAGTAGCGATTCTTTCTTCCAGCTGAAAACCATACTCTTCTCTAATCAGCTAATTAACAATCTGCTAGTTGCTGACATCGAGCCCTTTCCCGCTTTGTTGATAATGGCTCTTCTTTCTCGTTGAACAGCAGAAACTAATTCTCCAATCAGCTAGTAATTAATCTGCTATTTAAAGACAGGCAGTCCTTTCTTTCTTCATTGCTAATGATTCTTTCATCCAGTTGAAGAGCAAACCTTTCTCTAACCAGCCACCAAATTATCTGTTAGTTGAAGACATTCAACCCCTTTTTTAACATCAATACTGATTCATACTTCCTTTTGAAGACCAAAGTCTTCTCTAATCGGCTACTAAATAATCTGCTGGTTGAAGACAGCCAACCCTTTCCTTCTCCATCTATATCAATTCTTTCTTCCACTTGAAGACCAACTTCTTCTCCATTCAGCTAGCTATTAAATAAACTTCCAGTTGAAGACATCCCGCCCTTACTCCTCTGCCAATAATGAATCTTTCTTCAAGTTCATAACAAAGCTGTTCTCCAATCAGCCATTGAATGATCTGCCACTTGAAGACAGCCAACACTTTCGTCAATGATAATGATTTTCCTTCTACCGGGAGAGTCAAAAAAATCGCCCGGCGTTTGAAAGGCTAATGCTCCCTGAATGTATAAGCAATGATATTTTGCAATATTTTATTGAATAGCTAACATGTTCAATTATCTTTAGAAATTTTCCTGGCTAAAATCGATCACTCCTTTCAGATTCTGTAGGCATTTTTCCAAAATGAGTCCTTTTGAGAAACCTTAAAGAACGTGCTAAAATTGCAAGCAAAAGTCCCCAATGTGTTTACCTAACAGCGATGACTTTCAGCACGCTTTAACACTTGCTTTTGTTTTGGCGGGTTGAAAAGTCTTCCCCATAGTGTGAATAACTTATTCAGGGAGATTCCATTCTCCCATGAGGAAAAAATACAAGAGCAAACCCAAGAGTCATTATTGCTAGGAAGGAGAACAAAGGGAAATTTTGCTTGCTGTTTTCGCTCGTTTTTGCAGGTTTTCGAAAGGGGCTTTCTGCAGAAAATCTCTTATTTCGACGAGAAGGAATGACCGATTATATCCGGGTAAATTACTGAACCTAATTTGACATATCGGGGATAAAACAAGACAGTTTTCTACATCATTGCTTTGATATTGAGGGATCAGGATTTTTGCAAACGCCGGGCGTTTTATTGACTCAACCGGTAGTTGAAGACCAATCTCTTCCCCAATTAGCTACTACGTGATCTTCTCGTTGAAAACATCCAGCGCTTACTTTCTTTATCGATAATGATTCTTTCTGTCAGTTGAAGACCAAACTCTTCTCTAATCAGCTACTAAATAATGTGCTAGTTGCAGACAGCGAGCCTTTTTCTTGCTTGATTAATCATGATTCTTTCTTCCATTTGAAGATCAAATTCTTCTGCAATCGACCACTACGTAATAGACCATTTCGACAATTAAAAAGGAGACTGGGGAGAGCGGTTTGTTCTGGTAAATGGCTGCCACGGAGCTTCGATAAATGATAGATATCCGTCCACGAAAACTTTTGGTTTTAAATTCACGGTTGAAATTACAGATCTTTGAGAAAGAAGTCCCTAAAAAGTAGCCGCAAGAATGCCCCATGACTCATGCCTCGCAACCAAGAGGAGACCTCGCATCAACAAGCTTTGGCGGGAAAGCTGGAAGGTATTCGTCATCTTCCTTCGAAGTTGCTCGAGCAGATTAGAAACGAAGCAAGAAACAGGAAAAACATTGTTGTTATGAATATGGAGAAGAACTCGGCAGTTGTTTTATCTTTTAATTGTGCAAAGAGGACGACATAAAATTTGATGTAATATTATTTAGGCTTGAAGATAGCAGCTTAAAGAAGTCATTTTTACAACGTTTTTCTTGCTGAGAAGTTGCTTAATGATAGCAATTTAAATTGAAAGTCAACAGACGAGGTCGAGGAGCATCTGCAGAGAATTTCTTGATCCTTATATTAAGGTAAGCTGCATCCTTATTTGTAGAAAGCGTTTTATATTGCAACTAGTTGATAAAACCGAAGGTTTGTTTTGGTCAAGCTCGACCGTTTTTTAGACTTCTTTGGTAGAAATCAGTTGCTTTGCTGATGGCCATACCTTTTTTGTTTCTGCAAGGAAAATATGGGCAGCAATGTTCCTCGCAAACATACTAAAATCAATATTTTAACTTACCTCTACCAACGAATCTTGGCTTGGAATTTGTTAGATTTTTCAAAATCTCTCTGACTTTCTTTCAAGGCCAAATTTTTCTCAACAAAATAAAACAAATGCGTAAAGTGACTTTATCTCATTCTCTTCCTTTCTCCAGCACAAGGATATTTCTAAATTTGAATTCCTATCTCATCAAGTCTGCAGTACTCAGAGAGGCACAGCTTTGTCATCAGGAACCTTCTCGATATTGCCAGGAACCATATCGAAACGTTTATTTGTCTTGCTTTGACATTCTGATCTGATTGCACAGCTTCGAAGGAAAATGACGAATACCTTTCCGCCTTCCCGCCAAAGCTTTTTGATGCGAGGTCTCCTCTTCGTTGCGAGGCATACGAGTCATGGGGCGTCCTTGTGACTACTTTTTAGGGACTTCTTTCTCAAAGATCTGTAATTTCAACCGTGAATTTAAAACCAAAAGTTTTCGTGGACGGATATCTATCATTTATCGAAGCTCCGTGGCAGCCATTTACCAGAACAAACCGCTCTCCCCAGTCTCCTTTTTTAATTGTCGAAATGGTCTATTAAATAATCTGCCACCTGAGGTCACTTTGTCCCCTTTTTCATCATTGGTAATGATTCATACTTCCAGTTGAAGACCAAATTCTTCTCTAATTGGCCACGGCCACTAAATAATCTGCTTATCGAAGACATCCAGCTCTTTCTTGCTCCATTAATATCAATTCATATCGGCGACTAAATAATCTGCTAGTTCAAGACCGCCAGACCTTTCTTTGCACATCGATGATTGATATAAATTCTTTCTTCCAGTTGAGGAACGAGTCAGCCATTAAATAATCGGCTAGTTGAAGACATTTAGCCCCTTCTTCATCATCGATAAGGATTCATACTTTCAGTCCAAACTCTTCTCCGATCAGCCACTAAATAATCTGCTAATTGAAGACATCCGGCTGTTTCCTTCTCCATCGATATCTATTCTTTATTCATGCTACGGACGAAACTCTTTTCCAATCGGCTACTAATTTTTTCCTAGTTGAAGACTGCCATCCCTTGCTTTGCACATCGATGTCATTTCTTTCTTCTAGTTGAGGACCAAAACTCTTCTCCAATTAGCCATTAAGTTATCTTCTAATTGAAGACATCCAGGTCTTTTCCCTCCATAGATAACAATTCTTTGTTCCTGCCTAAGACCAAATTCTTCTCCAATCAGCTATTAAATTAGCTGCAAGTTGAAAACCGCCAGCCCTTTATTTGCACATCGATATGAATTCTTTATTCCAGTTGGGGAGCAAACTCTTCCCGATAAGCTATTAAATAATCTGCCAGTTGGTGACATTTAGCCCCTTTTTTCATCATCAATACTCACTCATTCATACTAAAACAAAACACTAAAACGAGGCTGATAACGTCGCATCCACGGGGAGCAACAGACTATGACAGCCCCGTGGCAATTAACAGAAAAAGAAATAAAAACTAACGAGTGAATCAGGAAAGATGTACCGCCCGCCTGCAAAGCGGCACCCAAGAGCTGCCAACCGATGCGCATAATTTGGTGCGAATCAAACGATATGTTGAAGATAATATCTACACTTGTTTTACAGCTGAAGACCAAAGCTATTCAGTGTAGCATATTTAGCTTTCTCTGTCTTGAGGCACATCTATTGAATTTTTTTTGTAGCTTTAACACATTAAAGGCAACTGACTTTGAATGCATCTGATAGCAATAACCTTAATCTACCTTATTCTAACGATTTGCTACGTACTCACCATAATTACTTACCAAAAGGCACATTCGAATTGCAAGCCATGATACCATTGACATCTTTGACTGTTTATGATGTTTCCTGTGTATGATGCTGCCTCATGAGCTCCTTTCTCTTTGTTTCATTTTATCGAATGATTGATTTGGAATCTATAGCTGCCTCTTATAGCGATTCCTTCTATTGTGACGTAACATTGATTGCTTGCGTCACAATCAGCATAGGTATCTTTGATAATAAAACAAATAAGATAGTATTAATTGTGCTACGAACAGAGCTTTGTAATTTACGACGTTTCGGGCTTAAACCCATTATTAAACTTTGACTTGATAATGGGTTTCAGCCCGAAACGTCGTAAATTACAAAGCTCTGTTCGTAGCACAATTAATATTACATTGATTTGTTTTATTATCAGTTTAACATTGTGCAACACGCAACAAGGGCAGATTTTGTAATACAATAGCATCAGTCGCTTTGGTTCACACCTCAAATCAAAGCGATTAGCGAATGCAGACAAAAGAAATTCTCTCAAGCAGAAATTGAAAACAAACGAAGCCGCAAAGTTGCCCTAAAACCAGTACGGCAAACTCTCGTTTGGTGCGGGCGAAGGGAGGTTTTTAAGAGAAGGTATGTGCTTATAACGACAGAAGAAGGGTAAATCTAAAGTTCTGTCTCGCGGATTTTGTTTATTTGATTCAGGAGCTGAGGAGTGACTGCGTACATCTGAGCAACAAATATGCAAAAATTGTAATGCCCTCTGCTCGGTTTCTGAATCAAATAAACAAAATCCGCGAGACAGAACTTTAGATTTACCCTTTTGCTGTCGTTATAAGCACATACCTTCTCTTAAAAACCTCCCTTCGCCCGCACCAAACGAGAGTTTGCCGTACTGGTTTTAGGGCAACTTTGCGGCTTCGTTTGTTTTCAATTTCTGCTTGAGAGAATTTCTTTTGTCTGCATTCGCTTATCGCTTTGTATTGAGGTGTGAACCAAAGCGACTGAAGCTATTGTATTACAAAATCTGCCCTTGTTGCAACACGCATAAAAGAAGATTGTTTGTGTATAGGTATCTTTCCAAGTGTTTCAACTCCATTAGATTTGTTAACGTCAATTAGAGTACCATCATCTCAAAAAATTTGCCAATTAGTTTGAGTAATTCAGAGCAATTCACTTCAATAAGAATTCTAGATTTGTTTATCTCTCTTGATATACCAAGGCTAGATTCAAACTGCTTCGTTTGTAGAATCAGTAACTTGAGGTGCTTTCTCTCCAGTTAGTTTGTCTGAGAACTTGAAGCCGTTCGATGCCTAATTATTCGTTTCTAATCCAAAATGCTAGTGCAAGAATTTTTGCCAAAATTAGAATCTGTGTAGAGAGGCAACTCCATTTCGGAAGCAATTCTTATAAAACTTTTATTCTTCCGGAGCTGATAAGATTCTTCCCCAACAAACTGATGCTAACAAAACCTTTTATTTTACAGGTTTGGTAATGGTGCCTTTCTTTGTTGCCTCGAAAGTCTGTACAAGGTAAGGAATTCAGAACGTTTCTGGCAGCATGCTTGCAGATTATTTCTGTTTTTTTTCAGTTTGTTTTGAGTGGGCTTGTCAGGATTTCTTGCTAGTGAAAGCTAATTTAGGCCCACTCTGCATGCCGCATCCAAGCATGGGACTCCTAGTTTAACGTCCCTTCCGAAAGACAACGAGGTGAGTTGTGAGGTCAGGCCTCCGAGGTCACCCATCTGGAGTTTGACCTCACTCCACCGAGCTTAACTTCAGTTACCTGACGAAAACTGTTTAAGCCACTCGGCCAGTCATCGCTATACCCCTTCCCCAGATGTAAATGGTATAATCTGCTCAATGCGGCCCCAGTTTCTGCAGTGCCTTCGCAGGCTCAGTTTCTGCTGACCTAAATTAAGTATCGACTAGTGCCAAAATTAGAGCAGAAGTCAAGTTGGTATCGTCTGCCGAACGAGGCCAGAAATCATATTGCAACAAAATTCCATATTCATATCAATGCATCAAGTTCAGCTCATTTTTCACTGTCTTTATTGATTTAAGAGATGCTATTTTTGCCTAATAACTGACCTCTGAGTTGTGTAAAATCCAAAACTATGATCAAGATGTAAAACATCAAGTTATGACCTCACTGAGGCAAAAGGTTGAAATTTTGCAAATTAGTCTCGTGGTTTTTGCGGGGTGAGTGGCCGAGTGGCTTATACAGTCTTCGTCAGGTGACTGAAGTTAAGCTTGGTCGAGTGAGGTCAGAATTCGGATGGGTGACCTCTGAGGACTGACCTCGCAACTCACCTCGTCGTCCTTCGGAAGGGACGTTAAACTAGGGGTCCCATGCCTGGATGCGGCATGCACAGTGGGCCTAAATTAGCTTTCAGTAGCTAGAAATCCTGACAAGCTCACTCAAAACAAATTGAAATAAAAATAAAATAAAATAAATGCACTATGACTTCTCAAACATTGGATAAGTTTTTGATCCACAACAGAAGATGTCAAAATTTTCCCTCATAGACCTTTCAGCTATTCTGCAAAAAATTGGGTGATGTTTTTTTTCATAGCTTCTATCATTGTTGTTCATATTCAAAAATTCGACAAAATGTACAAAAATTTCGTTCGATTTAAACTCATTCATAGAATAATAAAAGGTCAATGTCTTGCTTTTGACGCTGAGGCCAATTTCCTGGGTAGGAAAAGAAAATGTGCGTTTCATATTGATCTTTTTGTGTAAATTTTTGTTTTTCACTAAATTTCCTTCTCAAAAAGCTTGGGAAAATTTAGATACTTTTTACATCGATATTTACTTTTTGCAACCTCGTCCAATGAGGATAAATTGTGCAAAACCTATCCTATCTCTTTCATAGAAATTAACAGGAAAGGAATTGGAGTACACGTCAATTCTTGGCAAACCAAACTTATTTACTTACAAGTATGCTGCAGAGGCATTATTGGCACATGCGTGTAAAATGCACGGTTATGACACTACAATTGAACGTGTTTATATCGTTGGGTAAGTTAATTCCTTGTTACTTCTGTAAGCCATGATCTCTTTCCTTTTCTTGCACGGCATGCAATTGGGGAGTCCACAGATAGCAACTCTGTAAGTTTGTTCTGTTACTAGGGAAGAAACTGTCACGTTTTCGCATTTTTTGCCGAAATTCGAGAAAGTTTATTCCCGCGAAATTTTCCAGTTTGATTGATTCGCGAAAGTTAATTCCAAAAATTTCCCCATTCTCAAACTCGCGAAAGTTTCTTCCCTTAAAAGTGTATTCAGATGCACGTATTCTTTTGTAAGAAACTCTTGATGAGAAGTTTTCAGAGTTTTTATGTTCCACAATGATTACAAGATACAGTACTTCAAAATTGCTTTAGAATACCACTTCTGGAACGATGCCTCGAGGGGCAAAAGGCTGTGTCTTCCCCGAGACCATTACTTATAGAGATAAAAACTACCAAAGTTTATCACAAATTAGTAGGTATCGAGAGAAGATGCCCGCGATTAAAAGATTTGAGTGTTTTTGGATGGGTAATTTAGGCGTTATCTTTAATATTGAGTGGCATCTAATTTGCGACAGACTTTGAACAAGAACCAACACATTTCATTTTTTTCATTTTAAATTATTTATACACGAAATCCCTTCAGCTAAAAAGTCTAATACTACAAAAAGAAAGTTTTATTGATTGCAATCATATACGAAAAGAAAAATTCCGAGGGCTAATGGCATTGCTGATCTTCCAGGGAGTCGTGTTTTAACTGGCATGCAGCTCATCAATTGTGTTTTAGTTGTTTTTTGAATTTGGCACAAGTTAGGAAGCTCCCTAATTCTTATTGGGATTGCATTCAGACCTTAAGAGCTGAATAGGAAAACCCTTTTTTGACGGAATCTGAAGATATCTGCAGAATGACTAGTATGAAGAACGACAACATCCAAACTAGAGCTGCAAGAATAGTAACTAGCAGTACTGATAATTCAGAATGTTTCCTGGCCAGCCATCAGTGATCTTGTAAGAAATGAGACAGTCACGATAACTTGCAAGTCTTTGAATTCGCCCCCCCCCCCAGCCTTCTTGAGAAAATTATTCACGAAATCTTCAGATGATAGAGAACGGCTTCTGCACTCATCAGGAACTGATCTTAAGATACCGCTCCTAAACGATCAATAGCCAAAAGGTTTTTCTCATCGTGGTTCAAAACTTTGGAACAGTGTAGAAGAGCGAACAAATTGGCGCCCTCCCTAAAAATCTCCAAAGAACAGCTATCGACGGGGACAACTATTATTTAATCTTTACATTCTCCTTTTACAGACTTAGTTTTGTATAATATTATAGATTAGGCATGTAAACTTCTTTCGTTTTTAATCTTAGTGCTTTATTTTGATTTTTGTTCTAAAAGGTCAGGTTGAAAAACAGTTATGTATGAAGCTATTTAACCCGTATGAATATCATAAAATGAATGAAATGATATGAAATGGTATTTTACTTAAAGGGGACATGGTCGTTGTTTGGCTTGTGGTGGAGTGTGAAATTCACTAATCAAGCCAACCAGATTCATTGTTGGATTATAGAGTTAGCAGTTGTATATTTTTATTAAGCTCAGTGAGTATATTTTAATCACCGTGCAATAAAATCTGCATTAAAGCGTTCTTTTGGAGACTGGTAATACCAAATGGTCGTAATAAAGCGAAACATCCCTCGGGATGATCTCAACGTCGTTCTGAAACACAAGGGCAAAGCAACAAAAAGTGTTCCTGTCTTCGCTACCATCGTTCGAAGGGAATATTGGGTTTAGCTATCCCTGGAATTTTGCTTGAAGTTGTTTTACAGCTTAAATTGCTGAGACTAAACGTAGTTTGTTGATAATAAAACTATGTAAAGTAAATGCCAGTTATCTGACAGAAAAGAATGGGTATTTTAGCCTCAATGTGCATCGCATACAACCTGCAACTGTGTTGACCAGTGGGCAGCTCTAGACTAAGTTTCTTTACTTTCTTTTTAGTGATAACATTGATACAGATATTTATGGAGCAAATATTTACCATGACTTCCTCTCAAAGTTCGAAAGATCACGTGCCATTTGCAAAGAAGATGAATTGTGCAGGATTCCATGGCAACCAAATTCGATAAAAAGTGTAGAATCGATCTTAGTTGGGACTGGTGTATCAGCAGTAGAAAAAAGTCTCCCTCAAAGAGGTATTAATCACCTACATAGAGATACGGCTTATAAACCAGAAATGACCATGCCTACATATATTGTACATGATGTTTTAGAGGCAGTGAATTTAATACTTCGTAAAGAAGATGTTCATATAGATAGTTAGTCATAGTGATATTACATTTACTTTTTGTAGGAAGTAAGAATTTGACAACGTAGTGAGGAATTTTTCTTAAAATTCTCGTCATTTAGTGAACAGAAAGGGGAGGCAAACGTAAATATTTTCCCCGACAGTGTCAGTTAAGCGTTTTAGGTCCGTTGGCTTTTGCCCAAGACCTCATCAGATTGAAAGTTTGGCATCAAAAACCATAGGTTACGAAATGTACAGGGTGTCCCGAAACAGTTTTCCGTTTGTGTTGCTACTGTGGAGGAGCTGCAGATTCAGCTTCCTCGAGTTTTGCACAGTTACATAGGCAAAGCTTCAACTTGGAGTTTGAGACCTTGTTTGAATCAATCTGACACGTGGTTTCAGAGAGTAGGCAAATTTAGTGTTTGGTTCAAAAACAGCACTTCTGTTGTTCTCCAGCATTGTGAGAACGAAGAAAGTTTTCAAAGAAAGGATTCTGGCATCGTATTGAAATTTTCACTACATTTTCTAAAAGGTAGAAAGTGGTCTCAAATGAATAGACAACACTGCTAAGACTTTGACAAATTTTTTATGCGACTCTAGAACCCTTTCTCTGAAACCGTACTCTATTTTGGCATTGCTGGAGATCAATAGACTTGCTGTTTTTGAAGCAACCAGTTACTTTGCCTTTTTTCTGCCATAAATCGGCATCGACGTGTCTGATTGACTCATGCAAGGTCTCGAACTTCAGCTGAAGCCTGACCTATGAAAATGTGAAAAGCGATATAATTGAATCTTCAGCTCCTCCACACTAGCCACACAATCGGGGCACAATTTTTTTGGCATATCCTATGGAAGATGTTTTTCGTTCCTTTTTATCTCTGGTAATATCGATTGAAGGTGTTGTGGCGTTGTGGTATAATCCTCTAAGTTTGCTGCTAGAACAGCCAGGCAAAACGAAGAGTCAAAACGAAAACGTTCAAAAGATGCTGTTGGGAAGAAAACTGACAGGTGTGTGGCTCCTGACATGAATATTTCTTTGATACTGGATATCGTTTAGGCCATACTGCAGTGCCATTATAGAAATTTCTTTTAGTATGGAAGAGCGGTTTGTATATTTATGACTGTGGTATGTTCATGTGTACAAATTATTGGTATTCATATATGCATGTATCTGCAATAATTGTATTGTTTTATTCACTTTTACTTTAAGGCCTTACCGGAAAGATCAATTTTCTAGCAGTTGCTTTATATCTTTCTACAAGGTGGTACATGACAGGCCAAAATGTTTGCAAAACATGACAGATGTTTTCAGTATTTGCGAAGTTGGCTTGTTTCTGACAAAAGAGACAGAGATAGACTTACTTTTTGCCCAAAAGTCGGTACTGTCTAATTCGGTCCATTTTCTGAAAATGCAAAGAGCCTTATCTTTTGACCAAAAATCGATATTTCCGAAAAGGGCCTGCTTTTGCGAAAAACAAAGGTATAGCCATGGGTGTTGTGGACTCGATTTGGGTGTGGATCGTGTCCATAATACCTGGCCTAATTGTTCCTAAATGAATAAATGCATGTCGTTACCTTTCTAGTCTTAAATTCATTGTTTATCTTCTCTTTCTTGATTTGAAACTGATTGCCTGCTCTCGACAATCTGAAATGAGCCTAAAGTTAAAACTGTACCGCGCTCTGAAAATTATTACCTGAGAACTAGTTCCCAGATCGACGCAGCCTCCCAACAACTCATTAGTTCTCAGGTCATAATTTTCAGGGCGTAGTACAGTTTGAACTTGAGGCCCATTTCAGATTTTCGATAGCAAGCAATCGGCTCCAAATCAAGAAAGAGAAGATGAACAACGAATTGAAGACTAGAAATGTAACGACATGCATTTATACATTTAGGAACATTTTTGCCAGGTGTTGTGGGCACGATCAACACCCAAATCATGTCCTCAACACACATGGTATAGCTTAAATTTTTTAACCAAAAATCAGCATTTTGTGCATGAGATCTAATTTGGGTTTCGAAAAGGACCTACGTTTGGAAAAAAAACAAAGGTATAGCTTTACTTCTTTTAGCCACAAAAACAGAATTTCCAAAAGGGTCTAATGACGGAAAAAATTGAAGGGCATAGCTTTAATTTTAGCCAAAAGGGAGTATTTTCCTAAAGGAGCCTTATTTAAAAAAATCAAAGGGTATATATAGCCTTACGTTATAATAAAAAATCGTTGTTTTTGAAGAAGGCCTACTTATCGAAAAACGCAAAGGGGATTGCATGACCATTTGGCCAAAAGATTTGGTATTTTCTAAATGATCCATTTTTGGGAAAAAACAAAGAATGTTGCCTTACCTTTTTGCCAATGTCAGTATATTTCACAGAGGCTCGATTTCAGGAAAAAGCAAAGGGTATAGCCTTGCTTTTTCGCCAAAATTGGTATTTTCCAAACGGGGTCTAATTTTGGAAAAAGACAATAGGTATAATTTGGGAAAACCTTTCTTCCTATCCATAAATCGGTATTTTCTAAAAGGTCCCACTTTGAAAAACAGCCAAGTGTATAGTCTTACTTTTTAGGAAAAAGGAGTATTTACCAACAGGGGTCTAATATTGAAAAATTGCAAAGGGTATAGCCTTCCCCTTTGACCAAAAGATTTGGTATTTTCTGAAAGGGTGCATTTTAGAGAAGGGCTGAAGGTATTGCTTTCTTTTCTCGCCAAAAATCGGTACTTCCAAAAGGGGTCTAATTGTGGGAAGAAGCAAACGGTATAGCATTCAGTTTTGACCAAATTTGGTATTTTCTAAATATGGCCTAATTTTGGAGAAAAGCTGAAGGTACAGCTTTACCCTTTGGTAAATCAGTAATTAGGAAAAGAGTCTAAGTTTGGAAAAGGCAAGGGATATAAGTTTATAAAATCACTTCTTGGCCAAACATCGGTATTTTCAAAGGAGGTCCCATTTTGGTGCAAAAGCAAAGGGTAAATCAATACTTTTGAAAAGGTTCTGTTGTTCAAACTCACCCCCCAGGGCCTTTTATCGTATTGGCACTAATACGACGAAAGGTCCTGGGGACAAAGGTGATACAGCCACTGGCTCTTTTGTGACATACTGAGGTAACAAAGTTATAAAACACAATCAACTGTATATGTTTGAATTTGAACTTGACTGAACTCTGTCTCAACAGATGCTCATGCATGGCTTAACTATGTCCATAGCTTAAAGTGAATCGACATTGGTAAAAGCTGGTCGTATCCAAAATAGAAATGTAATCTATTGTATTTGAAAACTTTTACACATACAGTTTCATTGTGTAAGCTTAAGAAGCAATGGATGTGTCGGCGTTTTTGTGTTTTGTTCAGGGGGGGATCCCCCCCATCTTTTTCTCCGAGACTGTTCAATGCTATAACAGTGAGACTTGCCACAGTTTTTCTCAAGGTAATTACCTTTCCAAAAATATCTTGTTTCTTAATTTCTCTCGTCACTCTGGGGACGAAACTGTTGCAGTCGTAAAAAAACATATGATTGTTTCTTTTGTTTCTCTACGAAGTTCAAGAGTCCATCTTCAAAATAACAACTTCATTTTGTGAAAAATAGTGGAACATCTCTGTGATATGGCCTATCAAAAGTACTGCAAAATTGTCATTTCGGAAGAACTTTGTTGACATCACGTGACCCTGCCCCTTTAAAAGACGAGATCTGACATGACTGTAAATCTTTGGTTGTATTTTCTCCATTTAAATGCCATGGAGCAGTCATGATATGTTCATCCCCTTTGTTTCCATCCTTGTTGCGTTGAAGAGTTGTTCGTATGTAGTTTATTGAGTTTTTTAACCTTTGTAAAATTTTCAATTGAATATAAAAAGAAAGCAAACGAAGAAACATGTAAATGATTGTTTTGCAACCAATTTGTATGACAGGCATGCCAATCAAAGCTATCGCTGTTTTTGTTAAAAAGTCCGCCCATGTTAGTGGTACATAGGAAAAATAAACATTACAAGACTGATAAAAATTCCAATTGACCTTGAAAGTTTCCTGGTAACGAACACCCCCCGTGGTTTTTCGTCCGATTTTCACCTCTTATTATTGCTGGACGCCCCAACTCATCAAAAATTCATAACCTACCCCAGAGAATGGTTTTAATTTATATTTCTACTAGCAGAACCTGCTAAAGCTTTAATTTGATCCTGAGTGTTGAATCCAAGACTGTACTTATGTTTCTGTTTGTTTGCCATATATATCAAAACACTTGCACTTGCATTGTATTAATTGTCGAAGCTTTCGCCGCACTTCTGAGGCCTCATCAGCAACTAAACATCAGTTGTGTTCGAACTTAGACTGCGTTCACACGATGCCGGCAGATTTTGAAAACGGTGAAAAATCTGACGGTAGCAAAATTTGAGCTAGCGTTCACACGATGCCAGAACAATTTGAAAACGGTCGGAAATTTGCCGGTAAAAAGCTGGTTGCAAGACTTTGATGCCAATTAAATGTACCTAAACCCTAAGAATCATTCAGTCTCGTTCCAAAAGCGTCTGAAAATGTTCTGTTTTCATCATTTTAAATTGTTTACACGATGCCGTTTCCAAAATGTGCCGATTAGAGTTCCGTTTTCAAAATGTACCGTTTTCAAAATCTGCCGGCAAAAAATGTGCCGTTTTCGTGTGAACAGTAGGCCTATCCGTCACATTTTTTGCCGTTTTCAAAATGTGCCGGCATCGTGTGAACGCAGTCTTAGTTTTCGTTTGTTGATTGTTCGATGGTCAATCAGTAGCATTCGGAACATTTTCAACGTCACAATCTTCGAGGAACCTGTTGTTGTTGTTACGTCTCCTTTACTTCTTGGCATATTTGAATTTCCATTCTTCTTTCGAATTCAGCGTAGGCAATAATTCTTGAAAATAAACTGCCTCTTAGACTTGCCTGAGCATTGGGTCTCCTGGACAAGTGGCTAATCTCTCTACTGTTATCTGTTGTCATCTTCCGACATGTTTTGCTTCCATATGCCTGAACAGAACCGAGTTTTTATCTTTCTTTTCGTATTTTTCTACATGTTCATTGATCCTTTCTTTTAAATTTCTGCCTGATTGATTTAAAAGAAAAGATCAATGAACACGTAGAAAGATACGAAAAGAAAGGTAAAAAATCGGTTCTGTTCGAGGTGGGTCCATTACAGTTTCGCGGTCATACGAATTTGGCCTAAATTTGAGTGCGTATAGCGGACATTTTGCAATTTTTAAGGCGGTTAACGGTTAACGAAAATCCTTGCGGTTACGGATAAACTCTATTCTTGAGAGCGGATATCGGACTGTTTGGTAGCCAGCATACCTAGGTCTTCCTGCATTTCCATGACGCTTTCAGATCGGGGAATCGATCACAGGTAATGGGGAAAAATTAGTATAAAAGTAGCAAGTACCTTTCTTTTTACTTTCATGTTTGCCAAATTTGCCAACTTTGTCTAGATTAAGCCAACCTGTAAGGTACCAGGCTCTCTAAAAATGAATTTATTTTGAGAGAGTCTGGTACCCAGAGTAAGGCCAACCACGACGATGTTTGTAATACAAACAGTTTGGCCCAATCCAAACAAAACTGGCAAATTTGGCAAACACTTAACACTTGTTACTTTTATATTAATTTTCCCCCATTACCTGTGAATCGATCAAAAGTTGTACAATGTCTTGTCTCGATGAATTCTTCTAAATTAGTTATTAGGACTGTTTTAGAAAATTCCCCCTTTTTAACAAATTGGCGAGAAATTTTCTTAGCAAACGATTGCATCTGCCTGAAGCATCCTTTTCAACTAGAAGGCTTTATTAACGCAAATCCCTACAGCATAATTTGTTCGATTTTATCAAACTTTTGTCAAAAGTCAGAACTCCCCACTTTTGTCAACAGAAGGTCCTAGAGATTCCAGATTCTTTCAAGGCAGAGTAGGATCTTCCAAGAAAAGCATGAAAGTGAATTGGAGAGTTGTTCTAAATAAGGATTTTTGAAATATTTTCCCTGACTAACGATCATAGAACAGAACTGTCAAGACTTTCATTTGGCGCAGGCAAATTGGGGTGTGACAATCGCAAACAAGGTAAAGTACGGTCTTCACAATTTTTTTCCTGAAGGTGGTGATTCGTCAAAAACTGCTACAAATTGTGGAACGTTTCCAATTTAGAACCAGCCGAGATGGGATGAAGACAGGCATTCTGACTAAATCGAAGAAAATTAAGGCCACTTTAAATTTTGGATGCTAATTTGTAAAAACGACTGTTACAATTTGATCAACAGTTCTATTTAGCACCGGCAAACATGGTATTCGGCAGGAGTTTTCTAAACCAAAGTAACGTGAGTGTCGTCAAAAATTTTCCTAGGCGACTCCGTCCCCAGATCCTATCTATCTATATCATTGACGTAACTACTTTGGTTATCATGTACATGTGATTTGAATAGCCTCATTCTAATACCCCCCTACTTTATTTGCCCTGGTCACGCCGCTGCGTGAATTCATGGTGAAATTACAGCATCTACGACCTTCTATCTTTGAAGACTACTGTTTTGTCATAGGGTTCTTATTCTAAACAGAATCGCTGCGGTTATTGGTTACTGCCGAAAAAACGGAGCGGTTAACGAATATAGGAGCAAAGTAGGCGTAGTTATGCGGATATCGGACCCCTATAATATAATGGACCCACTTCAAGCATATGGAAGAAAAACATGGCGGAAGACGACAGCAGATAACGGTAGAGAGATTAGCCACTTTTCCAGGAGACCCAATGCTCAGGCAAGTCTCAAAGGCAGCTTATATTCAAGAATTATTGCCCACGCTGAATTCGAAAGAAGAGTGGGGAAATTCATACAAACCATGAAGGAGACGTAACAGCAACAACAGGTTCCTCGAATATTGTGACGTTGTAAGTGTTCTGAATGCTACTGATTGATTATCCAACAATCAAAATACGGTTTTAATTTAAGGGAAAGAAATCTACAAGTGTAGCATAAACATCGGATGAAAACATAGCAGGAGATGAACTCCACATCTTTACGAATCTTTATAGGGTTGACTATGATATCTTTCCTATTCACCTTTTATTATATTGTGGATTTCTCGAGGTTAACAAACACAAGATTGAAGCTGAAAAGAAGAAACTATCTTCCAAGTGATGTTAACCCCACTGCATCTCAAGAAGTATGGAAACCTGTTGAAGCTCATCTCAAGAAAGATGAAAAAATGTTGGTGGCAAAAATAAAAAAGAAAGTAGCTGTGCAGGATAAAGAAGTCACGCAAGGAGAAGTATCGAGAAAGGGAGAAGATAAACTTTTACGGAATTCGTCTGTAAGACATTCGCAAGTTTCATCAGCGCAAAAGAATTCTTTATCAACGTCAAATGCAAAAATTGGAGCTTCATCAAAAGAGCTCAGGCGGAACACAAGAACATCTAAACCACTCAGTGAGACAAAGAACACCAGCAGAAACTTTGAATATGCTTCGAAATTGAAATTCAAGGATCCTGCGAGAAGAAAAGTAATTTTGATACTAGCTCAAGGAAGGTCCGGAACAAGCCTGCTCGGAGACCTGTTTGATCGCGATGTGAATGCTTTATATATGTTTGAACCGTTGCTTGTCATTGAGAGGTTAAATAGGATCATCCACTTTGAGCTGCAAGATGAATCTGCAACGAAGTTTTACAACAACGAATCTAAAGCATTACTAACAAGTTTAATGACTTGTCATCCAAATGCCGCTTTTCAAAAATACATGAAAAATTACGATGATTATGGCTCAAGAACAAGAACATCAGCATTTTGGCGTAAACCTTTCTGCAAAAAATATGCCAAGAATTGTCGCAGAATGGAAGGCAGTTTAGTTGAAATTTTATGCCGAAATTTAACAAATTACACAGTCATGAAAGAACTTGAATTTCGCATTCCAGGTTGGAACATGAAAATGTTAATTGAGCTGGCAAATAGTTTTGGTGTTGAATTGAAAGTAATCCATTTAGTTCGGGATCCAAGAGCATATTTGTCATCTCAAATGAAGCTTCGTTGGTTTTTCGATCATACCAACATTACAACGAGAAAAACTGATCAGTATACAAACAGTCGCTGCAAAGAGACATTGAATTTTATCAAAGAAATTGAAAGGAACAAAGAGAAATACAAAAACAAATTGAGGTATTTTCTGATTCGATATGAAGATCTTGTAGACAGCCCACAGATTTATCTGAAGAAATTAGCTGATTTTACTGAAACTGACTTATATAATCGTTCAACTTCATGGTTTCAAGCACAGACAAATGAAAAAGGCAATGGATACGCAAATCGCTACCAAAATGGTCCTAGAAATGCAAAATTGGTTAGAAATGCGTGGAAAAAGCATATTAGAAGAACATTGATGTATGCCATTAGGAAACATTGTTCTAAACTCATGAAACGACTAGGATATACAATGGGAGAGAATGACAAAGACGTGCGAAAGGACACATTCAACACAGTAGCTAATTTTGATAAACTAGAAATTTGAAGCATCGAATCAGAGCAGGAATGTTCCTCTTACTTAAATTCGACTATCGTCTTCATAATGAAGGAAGGCATTCGAGATAGAATGAGAGTGGCTGGGCTATCTGATACTTCCTATTTTGGTTTGGGGACAAAAACGCTCCCCAATCTTAGACTCTTAACCTTATTCAGCCCGGGGGGCCATTATGGCCCCCCCTATGAAACGTTTTTAGATAGCATCTCTGCCATGAAAAATGTAACTTTGAAGCTTCTTGACTTTTAATGAAATTTAATAGGCTACATAATTATCCATACTTCATTGTTAATTGTTGTGTCACGTGACCTCCAGATGCCTTTTGTTGGGGACTAGTCACAAAGAAAATCGTAAATCCTCTGTTATTTTCTTTCCAGTAGCATTAAATGTAAAGATATATATACCATTGGCTTTGTCTTGAAGAGAGCTTTCATTTCATATATAGTTTATTATCATTTGCTTACATCAGCAAATTTTAATTTCAATGACGTCATACAACTTTATGACGTCATATATTGAATGAATTAGTGAATCATTCATGAAAATTTGATCGAAATGGCGTGATAATGAACTGAGGTGTCTAATTTCGTTGATTAAAGGTCAAAATATATAATAAATAACTGTAACAATAGTTTTCATTGTTTGAAGTGTCCGTTAATTGGACTTAATCTGCAATAATTAACAAAGACAATTTTCAAAATTCAAATAATCAATAAAAGTATCTTTGGAGACTCCTAACCATCACTTTTGCAGCATAGTTAGCTACTCATCTTAAACAAATCAGTAAATATCTGGCATTTAAGAATAGTCACTACTTTTTGCTTGATTTTACTATTGTTTTTGGCTGCCTAGCAACGAATCACGTGACAAATTACTAATTACTGCTAGTTTTGGATTCTTTCCAGGTCCCTAATTGAATGTGCGAAGTTTCACCTACGAACAGTTTCTCGTTTCTGAAATAAAGAGGGGGGGGCCAAAATATCCCCCCGCCGGACCAAAATACCAAAAATTTTACCCGGGCTGAATAGGGTTAACTCGTAATAGGTAAAGCAACCAAATTTGGTGTGCTGAAAGCCTCAGGCATGAAATTCCTGAAAAATCAAATATTGACCTAGACTTATCCATTATTTTTGTTCACGACATTTTCTCTTGCGTTGACAAGAAAAGCGATACAATTGGCCAAAATCGGGACCATCACGACAAAATCAAAGTTGGAGCACAACTTCTATCCAAACATGATAAGTATGATGTAATACATCAAATAACGCTATGTGACAAAAGAAATTTGCAAAATATTCAAATTTTGATACTATTTTGCAATAATCTAAATTTGAGAATTTGTGCTTTTTCTAGGGTCATTTCCAGAAAATTGTTGCCCTCCCCCTCATCTGTTAAAATGTTTCAACGAAACTTTCTGAGAAGTTGAATTCAACAAAGCATCACTTGATAAGAGCGTCTTTGGCTTTTTAGCAACTTAGTGTCTAGCGCATAAATTGTCCTTTGAATCGACCAGCACTTACGCATCCATGGATCTTTTCAGAAACATTTCCAAAACAGGAAAGTTGAATTGCGAGTGAAGCGAGTACTTTTACCATGTAGTTCTCGTTCAAGCTTCGACATGTTTCGTTGTCCAGTAGATTTTGCTCTATCTGACGAATTAGTCAACAAAATTTTGAAATCATTATAGGATAAACTTCTAGCTGTCGAAGATATTTTCTTCAGGAGCAAGGAAAGTTGAATTGTGAGTAAAGCGAGTGATTTTACTTGTGTGTCCTTGTTAACTATTTTAGCAATTTGCTGTCAGTTTTTTTTTGCGGTTCGTTTGGCATTGTTTTGGTAGGTTTGATAAGTAGGTCTCTTGGTAGGCCAAAATTTTCGACTTTCGTATTATTTGAAAGTTCCCCTTAATATTCTAGGTAAAGCCTAATATGCCTTTCATATGATCGCAAGGATGACTAATAACACAAGGGTCGCACAAATTTGTGGCCAACGATTGCTCGGATGAAACTGAACTGTCTGTCCAGTGAAGCAGCCTTCGTTGCGCAGCCAACGATCCTCACAATACATTTGCGATGGAAAAATCTCTACGTTTGCGATCGTAGCAACTCTTGCGTCAAGAGATTTGCTATTCGAAACCAGGTGAGCATGAATTACAGCAATTGAGGCCTCTCGGGTGCGATCGTTGCGTTAACAGTGATCTTTGAGATCATTTTGAAAATCACGGTTTACAATTTACAATGGGTCTTCAATAAAAAAAATTGAACTCATTATCGCGATAACTTGATATGGATACGATCAAAAAGAAGATATTGTTTACATTACAATATATTTAGCGAAGTCTTGCTGTGCAATCTAATACAATCAATTTGCTCACTATCCGAAATATTCTCAGTTGAACTTTCGTAGTGATAGCAACCACAAGGACCGGGCACTATCTAATATATCGGGTGAGTAAACAAAATGCACGGCGCTTCAAACGATGCTGCTCCTTGTCACAGCAATAATATTGAAAATTGTCTCGTTTCTATACCGATATGTACTATTAGGTTCATGAATTCGCCCGGCTTTAATTCGATTTTTACGAACATTTCTTCGGCTTTTCTGCCCTACAACAACGACACTTGTCTGTGGCCCCGTTCTCATGTATCCGTATATCTTTGAAAACGGATCTTTTTTAACCGTTTTGTGTTAGTGTCCAAACAAAGACAGCGTTTCGGTCACCAAAAACGAAGCTTTTCGAGAACGCTCTCCAGAAAGGATCATGTTGAAACGGCCGTTTTCCTGTTATCGGGTGGATGGGTGAAAACTCAATCATTCTTTTTCATTTTCATTCATTTAAGGAGGGTTGCCCTTCAACAAGTTGATTATCAAGGGGCCCTAAGATAGAACATTGATTACAATTTAAAAAACAAAGTAGAAAGCTATTAAATGATAAATGAATTAAAATTAAACTATGAACATTTAAAACGTTGAAAAACCTATTTACTATGAAGTTAAAAATTCAAACCTACAAAAATCAAAATAAAAGGAAACAGTTTTCAAATTGTTTTCTTGAAACTATACAGGGAGGTTGCCTGCTTCAACTCGGCTGACAAGCTATTCCATAATTTTGCACCTGTATATGAGAAGCCTCTCTGGCCATTTGATGACCTATACTTCGGTAGCCTCAGGTCGGTCACCGTATGACGAAGGCTATATGATGAGCAAAGTGAATTTCGTGTAAAAAAGGTCACAAAGGTATTCTGGATCCAGTTGATTCATGGACTTAAAGACCAGTGTCTTACATTCATTGGTAATAGGTTCGTCAATGGTCTCCAATTCCATCTCTTCAATAATGTCTGCCTGGGGCATCGAAGGTAGATTTCAAAAGAGACTTGATGTCGCAATAAAACGTCTATTCACAACATGTGAGAGTTCATCACAGAATCTGAGATGCTAAAAAATATCTACCTCACACGCTTGATAAACTGAAGGAGAAGTCTATTTACATATATAATAAATGTGACAGTTCAAGAGAATGTTTAAATCGTTTCAAACATGTATTCCATCGAAGAAAAACTTGAGCAGAGTACTGATGTTGCATCAAAACCTCTATTCACTAGATGTGAGAATTCATTACATAATCTGGGATGCTCGAAAACATCTACTTCAAACACTTGTTAAACTGAAGTTAACGATGATTGCCAACTGCGCAATAAAGGTGACAATTACAAAAGAACGTTTAAATCGTCTAAAAAATCTATTCCATCGACGTGAGACTTCAACAGAGAGTTTAAGGTGCAACAAAACGTCTGTTCACTAGATGTGAGAATTCAACACAGAATCTGGGATGCTCAAAAACATCTACAATGCCAGTGCCATTTCGGCCATTCACCTTTCAGCTAATCGTCCAAATGAACCGACCTTTCAAAGATCCCGCTTTTCTCTTAGCAAACAATCTCAAATCATAAAGCTCCTTGTTTCAGTTATTAGGTACCGAGATCTGCAATTCTGCTTCTCAGATCAGCAAAAAATTTCCCAAGATGCATTGCTTCTTCGCGTGTAAAATCAGCATGTTGGTCGCATAATTTCTAATAAAATGGCGTCCCATCAAGTTCCCCATCAGTGATCCGTGTAATGTTGTGCAACCTGCAATAGCGCCGCACACTTCTTTCGCTAATTCCACGAACACCAAGATACATGGATCACGGGGGGGGGGGGTGGTTCTTCCATAGTAAAGGTACCTGGGGATGTGCCGCCCACAAGGGTATACTTTTTAGAACCTCTAGTCTAGCCAAGGGTATACTTTTTGGCAATTTTAGTCGAGTTTACTGGGCAAGGGTATGCTTTTTGGCAATTTTGGTCTAAGGACTGTAAAAGTTCGGTAATTTCTGTAAAAAACCAAATTTAAAAAAAATTCTGTCCTGAGAATGCGAAAATTTGGCAAGTTTTGTCTAGAAAACGCCCTTTCAGGGCACTTTTAATAGAGAAATTAGTCTAGGCGAGGGTGTAATTTTCACAAAAATTGGTCTAGCAAACGGTTCCATTTTGAAACTGCGGGCGGCACACCCGTACCCGAAATTTAGCTGAGAACCCCCCCCCCCCCTTGACATGGATTGAAGCGCGTTTGACTTGTTCAGATGAGAAGTGAATCTGAGAAGCTGAAAAGTGAATCTGAGAAGTTGAAAAGTGAATCTGAGAAGCTGAAAAGTGAATCTGAGAAGTTGAAAAGTGAATCTGAGAAGCTGAAAGTGAATCTGTAAATAGAAAAGAAGCTGAAAAGCGAATCTGGGAGGCTGAAAAGTGAATCTGAGGGACTGAAAAGTGAATCCGAAAAGCGAAATTCTGTTTGGCCGTAATGGTACTGCCATGATCTACTTCTCACACTTCTTCGACTGAAAAAGAGATAACTGAAAACTGCATAACAAATGTGACAATTCAATTGAACGTTAAAATCTTTTCGAGCATCTATCACATCGATGTGAGACTTCAACAGAGAGCTTAAGTTGCAACAAACCGACAATCGACTAGATGTGAGAATTCATCATAAAATCTGGGATGCTCAAAAACATGTTAAACTGAAGAAACAGATTATTGGCAACTGCAAGGTAAATGTGACAATTTGATACAACGTTTAAATCGTCTAAAACAGCTATTCCATCGACGTGAGACTTCAACGGAGAGTTTAAGTTGCAACAAACGTCTATTCACTAGATGTGAGAATTCATCACAGAATCTGGGATGCTCAAAAACATCTACTTCACACACCTGTTAAACTAAAGTAAACGATTATTGACAACTGCATAATAAATGTGACGATTCAGTTGAACGTTAATATCCTTTCAAACATCTGTTCCATCGACCTGAGACTTCAACAGAGAGGTTGCAACAAAACGTCTATTCACTAGATGTGAGAATTCATCACAGAATCTGGGATGCTCAAAAACATCTACTTCAAACAATTGTTAAACTGAAGAAAATGTTTTTTGACAGCTATTTGATAGAGGTGACAATTCATGGAAATGTTTAAAATCCTTTCAAATATCTATTCCATTGAAGTTAGATTTCAAAAGAGACTTGAAGTCGCAATAAAACGCGATACGTGTTATCTTGATACCTGACCACAGTGTTTTCATATTTTGACTATTGGCAGGGAAATAATTATGAAAATACTTTTCTTTACTTTCTTTTAATTCATTGGACACACGGTTCCTAAACTTCTTATACAGCTTAAGATTATCAGGAATCTGCTGCTTTTTCTTTTTCTGAAAAATTTGTCACGGATTCTCATCATCTTTTGGATTCTATTATCTAACCATGGTTTATCATTCAGTTTCATTTCCTTTCTAATCCATCTTTTGATTGGAGCATGCTTATTTGTCAAAGTATTAAGATCTTTCAAAAATCTACCAAATCTATTATTCACATCCAAGTCACTGTTTTCTAAATATGTAAAATCAATCTGATTGAAGTCATCAAGAAATTTATCTTCTTTAAAACTGGAGTAGTCATATTTGAAGGATTCAAGTTTATTAAGACTAACTTGAGTATTTTTCAAAATCAAAAACTGGGGAAAATGATCACTAATTTGCATCACATTTTGCCACTAGTTATATTAGCATTAGTAGCGTTTGTGTATACTTTATCAATAACTGATGCTCTTAGTTCCGAGAATCTAATTGGATGATGAATGCAAGGAAGAAGGCTGTGGGAAAAAAGTTGTTGGCAAAGTCACTTGTTGGTGTATGGGAAGCATAATCTAGAAGGTTGACATTGAAATCACCCATTATAAATACCAGCTTGTTTGGAGATATTTTGGAGAGAACATTTCTGAAAATGAGACAAAAGGTTATCAATAGCTGGTCTTGGATGCCTATAAACACAACAAATTAAGACATTTTTGTCATATTTGCTTTCAATTACAACCCATATGGTTTCAAAATTATTTGTGCAAGAGTCTAAATCCGTTCTTGGATTTGGAAGTAAGAGAATTTTTAATGTACAAACACACAACACCATTCTGAGTGAGTGACTGAGTCTTAAAAAAGGTATAGCCAGGAATATCAACATTTGACCATAAGGGATTGTCCGTAGAGAGCCATACTTCAGAAACTCCAATCACCTTGGAATTCAAATTAGTGTGAGCACATAAAGAAACGAATTCATCATGATGAAGGGAAAGGCTTCTAATATTAGTGTGAAGAATATAAAAGTCAGTAGTAGATAATTGTAAAGAAGAGAATTTAGGTAAGTTGAAATAGCCAGAATCAATATTTTGAGGCATATGTTCATAAATATCATAATCACTAAGATTGGGCAAGTCCATAAGGCTAGAAGTAATTTCAAATGCTGGAGCAGAGTCAATGAATGAAGGCAGGTCAAAATCATGAAGTCCTAAGAGTTCTTCATTTGCTAATGAGCCAAATGGGAACATGAAGTGCTCCCAGAATTTTGCGTGGGCTGTCTTTGCTCACTGGGCTGCTGCCGCGGGGGCGTTGGCAGGGGGAGCTCTATAATTAGTTGGAAGTTTTTCTCCTCGGAGTTGGATCTCTGCACCATAGTTCCATTATCCCTGCCAGTCCTGTTACTGTAAGACCATTAATTGGAGCAGCTAACTGAAAAATATAGAAAATATGGTTCTTTTGTAGCAACGGGAACGGTGTACACACATTCTATAATAATAATAATAATAATAATAATAATAATAATAATAATAATAATAATAATAATAATAATAATAATAATAATAATAATGATAATAATAATAAAGAAGAAAACACAACTGCTAAAATTCGGACGTTTCGATAAAAATCTTCTTCAGCACAAACTTTCCAAAGGACAACCGAGAATTTATAATACATGATAAACAGCCTAACTTAAAAATAAAATTACAATTACATTTTGTAAAAAAGAACCCCATCCTTAGTAAACATGACTGCTATTGAAATTAAATTCAAGTGGGAGCGAAAAATCACGTTTGAGTTCAAAGTGCTTGAAGCCTGGTGCACACCAGGTCCCCCGGGCCGCCAAGGCCGCCCAGAAGGACCCAACGACAAAGGACTCAAACTCTGAGTCCTTCTCCCCTGAGTCCCCCCGAGCAACCCAACGACCAAAGAGACCCAGCGCGATCCAGGCTCCAAGCGTAAACAAGAAAATGAAATGTTTGGCTGATTAGCAATTATTTCCCCTTTGAGACCAGATAAATCACAGACCAAACCTCAGAGGAATCCAGCCGGCAACCCCGCAGCCCTCCCATATGACCTTTCAATGATTCGCAAATTGCTGAATCTTGAATGGCTTGATAGGGGATTCCACCCTAACGCCACATGCAAAAAACATGAAGCCAAAAAGGAAGACGGCAGAGCACTGCCAACCGAACCCCCCAGAGACACCAGATTCAATGGCAGGAATTAGGCCATGCCACACGCAAACATATCGAGTTCCACATCTGCCGCCCGTTCATTCAAACCCTTGGGTAAAAAAGTTCCCAGCCTGTATTGCCAAAATAGTTCCTTACGTCGCAACGAAAAGACATTGTCAGCCCCATCGATCATTTTAACCCTAACCTCAAATTTCCCATTGTGATTCCCCTCAAAGAAATGACTAAAAAAGTTTGCTTGTGGGATTAATTTACCCCTGTCGAGTGATCCCTCGTTATGTTTGCGTGCGTAAGATCTGAAATACGATTTGTACACGTTGAATCTTTGCCGAAATTTGGTTTTGGTACTACCTACATATTTTTTGTTGCAAATTTCACATTGTAGTAAATACACAACGTTTTCTGAATTGCAGTTATACCTCCCCGAAAAGTTTTTGAAAGATCTATTTTCGTCGGAATTTTCAAAACTATCCCCCTCAGTTATGACATTGCAGATCTGGCAACTCTTCCTGTCATTGCACCTGTAGGTACCCTTAGCCAACGGAGGCTCACCAACACTCGGTAATTTAGCTCTAACAAGTTCATCTTTGAGATTGTTGGCCCTCCGAAATGACAAAAAAATCTTGTTTTGGAACACTTCTTTGTGTTCATCGTCTACCAAAAGGACTTTTGAACTTTCTTTTAGAATTTCATAAACTTTGTTGAGAGCTGGATGGTAGGTAAGTACCAAAGGTATTTTCTTGTCATCCTTATTTTTAGGTTGCCCATCCAAAAGACTTAAACGATCGCGATTGCGGACTTTGCTGAATTGCTCAAGAACCTCATTCTCACCATAACCCCTATTAACCAGCCACCCCTTAAGTTCCCCTACCCTCTCATTGAAAAATCGATCCTCAGAACAAATCCGCCTAATCCGCAAGGCCTGGCTGTAGGGTATACCCTTTTTAGTGTGACCAGGATGACATGAGGTACGATGAAGGAGTTGATGAGTATCCGTTGGCTTAGTAAACAAATCTGTGATTAATCGATCGCCCTCCCTTATCACCTGAACATCGAGAAAATTTATCCTCTCCCTTGACCAATCTGCAGTGAATTTTATCGAGGGGTGTGCTTGGTTAAGGAAGTCTATAAATCGATGCAATTTCTCTTCACCGTGATGCCATATTAGGAAAATATCATCGATATACCGCCACCATAACCAAGGTCTATCCGGAGCTTGAGACAATAATTTTTCTTCCAATGCCGCCATGAAAAGAATCGCATAAGATGGAGCGCATTTTGTACCTATGGCTGTACCCCTCAACTGATGATAAAATTCACCATCAAACTCGAAAAAATTGTTCTTAAGAACAACGCGCGCCAGTTCCATGAGAGAATCAACGGAAATACTTTTATCCTCTCGATGTTCAAGAGCTGCCTCCAAAACTTCCAACCCTTCCTCATGTGGAATACTAGGATACAACCCTACAACGTCTATAGTACAGAGAATAGCGTCATTGGGAATTTCTCCTAGTTCTGAGATTTTGTGGAGAAAGTGGTTTGTGTCTTTGATGTACGAAGTAACTTTTTTAGCCAATGGTTGCAACTGATGATCAAGAAATTCCGAAATATTCTCCGTAAAAAATCCGCAATTTGAAATAACCGGTCTCCCAGGGACGCTATTCAATCTCTTATGAATCTTTGGAAGCAGATAAAACCTTCCCAGTTTTGGGTTATTGACCATAAGGTAATCAAGAGTAGAATCATCAATATCCCCTCGTTCTTTTATTGCTCCTAATGTTTCGGAAATGATTTGCTGAAGTCTGTCAGATGGATCATCCTCTAGTTTCCTATACATTTCAGAATCCCCCAATTGCCCTTGTGCCTCCCTAATATAGTCCCCCCTATCCCAAACAACTACCCCTGACCCTTTGTCCGCTTCCTTGATAACGATGGATTGGTCAGACTTCAGATTCTTACTTGCTAAATACTCTTCTCTACTGATATTCCTAAAGTTTTGTCCATTTGCTGATATTTTCATAATTTCTTCTTCTAATCTACTTATATAAAGTTCAATGGCAGCATCTTTGTTACGTGGATTAAACTTACTTCTCGGCCTAAACGCGGGAAATTCTGAGAAATCTTCTGACTCCCTAAAATGCCATTTTAATCTTAAGCGTCTTCCAAAATTTTCCAGATCTATTTTTATTTGTGAATAATCTAACTCCTTTGGCGTAACAACAAACTTTAAACCCTTCGATAAAACAGAAATTTCAGCCTCACTTAATACCCTATTTGACAAATTAATAACTTGGTCACTAACAAACCTCCCACTTAATCGATCATTATTGTCCGTTGTCACACTGTTTGGCTGTTCAACTTCACCGACTTCGTCCAGCGCCTCGGTTCTAGAATTGTGTCCATTTGTTGCTTCTCCAAAAGTTCTTACTGGTGTAGTGGTGCGTGTGATTACCTCTTCTTCTCCCATGAGTAACGTTCTTTGGATTTCCATCAGGTCCAACTCTTCCGTTTGTGTGTTATGAGCATTCTCACCATGTTCTACCATTGCCGGTGTTCTGATAATTTCTTCGACGTTCTCAGTGTCCGATATTGTTTCACGCTCATCTGTGTTATAAAATACATCTCTCAACGATTCAAGGTCTGTCAGAAAATTAAAATCCTTCCGAAAATCATGTTCCAAATTGACGTTATGGTTTCCACCAGCTAAAATTCTCATCTTTTTGCGTCTAGTCGCCATTGTATTGTTTCCAACCAACAAAACATTATCGTGAATCACTGCTATGGTTTCAGTTATGAAATCTAAATCTTTAACTTGTGATAGTAGCGACATCATCATATTCCAGAAATCCGTTTGCAAACTCCGTTCTGCTATCTTGTACTCTTCTAATAATGTTTGAACCAAATTACGCTCTGCGTTGTACAAGATTTCACTCCATCTCTTCGAAAAGCTTTCCGACGTATTTCCTATCTGTGCAGATTTCTTTAGCCTAAGTCCTTTCGGATAATCATAATCATAATCATAATCATAATCATAATCATAATCATAAACTTATTTACAGTTGGTTTGTTAGTAGCTAACAACAGCTAATTTACACCAACTATCTACAAAATATACAGTATAACAGAATATATAAAACCCTAAATTAAGTGCAAATGTAGCACGTGCAGATGTTGCCATCCCAGCAACGTATTTCTTGTTTGAATTTCACGAGAGAAGTTGTCAATTTTAGGTCATCACTAAGAGCATTCCACAACAGACTCCCTCTAAAGGACAGGGAATTTATTCCGTAGCGTTGAGAACTCACCGAGGGGAGCTTGCATAGTTCCTTAGTCCGAAGGTTGTAGGGAACATCTTTCTTGACAAAAAAATCCCACATGTACTCAGGATTGAGATGGTTCATTGATTTGTAGATCTCCACCATGAGGTTTTGTAGATTCTTTTTATGTGTTGTCTTTGTATCACCCCTATCTAAAAGTTCCTCAAACGTGGATTCATAGTCTCTATATAAAGTTCTCAGTGCGCGTTTGTGGGTCCTATTGATTTCATTGTTTGCAGCTTTGCTACAAAATAACCAGATCAGAGGGCAATAGGAAAAATTCGACATTACCACGGAGTTTAAAAGTAACTTTGACTTTTGTTCTCCTAAAAATGGTCTTAACCTTCCAAATGCATACAATTTTTGGTTGACCTTCTTACATATCTCTTTCACATGCGTTTCAAACTTCAGTGAGTTGTCAATGTTTACACCCAGAAGTTTTACATGTTCGCTTGATGGAATCAGTTGGCCGTTCATGTTAAGGCATAGTTTCTTTGATCCCTTAAGCCCCAAAAACATTATTTGGAATTTTGAAGGATTCGCACTCATGCCGTTGTTAGTAAACCATTGCATTAATCCCTGTAGGTCATTCTCTAATCTAATCATGACTGTCTCCACTTCTGTATCGCACGCGTAAATCGTCGTATCGTCAGCAAAGTTACATATCTCCGATTCCAGTTCCATATAGAACAGGTCGTTTATAAAGATGTTGAAAAGTAAGGGCCCAAGAACAGACCCCTGTGGTACCCCAACTGAGATATGCTGTGGTGAGCTATATGTGGAGCCTATTTTGACCCTTTGTGTTCGGTTTGTCAGGTAACTATAAACCAGTTTGAGAGCATTTTTCTTGAACCCATATGCCTCTAACTTTGTAATTAGTAGATCGTGGGGTATACAATCGTATGCTTTTGACAAATCCATTAGGATTGTTCCTACTATACCCGACATATCTAGACACTTTTTCCAAGTCTCCACTACTCGAAACAGAGCATGTTGTGTGCTATAACCTTGTCGAAAGCCAGAAAGCAATGAAGATAATATACCCACAAAAAACTGATTTATTTGCTCACTCGTGATATCGGAGTAACGTTTATCACGCGAGAAACTTTTAAAAACAGCCAATGATTAAAATACCTTGTTATTCTTTGTGCGAGGTTGATAAGGTTCTTACGTAGTAAGACTCGGTTGTCCTCTATATCGGATATGATTTGACAAATTAAGAACAAACTGTAATAAATGTCTTATAGCCAAATATGTTCCTTGCACATCACCAGAAATCAGCAGTCCTACTGTCCATGCACCTTTTTGCACCTATTTCGCCATATGATGCTACCACAAATCATGTTTGATACACTGCACCACTTCATTGCCTCTTTTGCCTCTTCCCCTGACAGTCCTAGCCTTTTCAAGTTTCCTCTCACATTCTTATGTACGGTCCCAAGCGATCCAAAGCACATAACACTGATATTTGTTGCAATTCCATGTTGATTCAGTAAATTTATCAATGGTTGATACTTATTTCCTTTTTCTTGGTAAGATGTATCCATATACAAATCAAAGCAGACAGTGACTTCAACAATTTCACATTCTCTCTTGTTCACTTTTATCTCTAATATATCAGGCTTCCTTTGGTTTAGCTGTTGCAATGCGTTTTTGATATGTGGGAAAGCTGTTTCTACCATTTTGTTAACAAATAACGTTGATGTTGAATTCTTTTTTTGGATCTTTTGGCCAAGGAATTCTACGACCCGATCGTGCCTTCGTGAATATAAATCTTTGTAGTTTCTGCAGGAATTCATTAAGTGTGCAATCGATTCATTGCAATGGTAACTTATGACTTAGAACTGCTTAAAGAGATGATAATGAAATGTGAGCCACTCTTTGATCAGGCTGGTTTGAAAGTAAAGGCATCTAAGTGTGCGTTATTTTATGAACGAAGGTCTGGTAACAATTGGTATAAGGGAAAAGGTGACAAAAAGCCAGCCATTAAAGTTCAAGGAGAATCAATAGAAACGTACAAGAGATCCAAATCGTATAAATATCTAGGCAAATCGTTTACCATAGCAGGGGAAGACGAAAAACAAGTCAAGGACTTTATCAAAGAATTCAAAGGTATAATTGATAAAATCAAGGAATGTACGCTCCCTATTCCTTTAAAACTCAGTGCTTTCAATAACATGGCTTTAGCAAAGATTTCACACCACTTTGAAAACACAAAGATAGAAGAAAAACAGCTCGAGGAACTGGATACAAAGATTACGAAAACTGTTAAAGAAATGTTTGATTTATATCCCAAGAGCAGTGACAAGATATTTTTCGTCAACAGACTACTTGGGGGGCTTGGGATAAAAAGACCATCAAATGTATATAGGGCAACACGTTTATCTAATTTGATAAAAATGCTGAATCACGATGAGGAGAGAATACGGTATCTGGCAAGAGAATCTTTGGAATTAGACATGAAATCACGTGGGGTTAGGCAGACAGACAGCGAAATCAATTTTCTAGGTTATGCATTAGATGCTAACCGGAGACTAGCCAAGACAAAAGCATATGGAGGCAACTCTGATTGGCCAGATCTACTTTTTCATGCTAACAAGTTTAATGGATCAATTATGTACAAGGATGGTTTTGCTGTGGTTGTCGTTAATGGCAAGGAGCTGAATAGGAAAGATTTAAAAAGAGAAATCGAGGGAGAATTAGAGCAACAGGATATCATTAACAGCTGTGAGCTCCAAATGCAAGGAAACTTTATAGGAATGGAGAATATAGACAAAAAGATTTCGCATCAAATTTATTACGGATGGAAGCTGTCTGACAGCCTAGTCAAGTTTATTCTACGTGCACGTATGAATCAAATCCCTTGTAACCAGCTAATTCATATGTGGAATAAAGATCACGATAAAAGATGCTCGATGTGCAACCTGTTGCTCTTAATGATATCTTGTTATTCTTTGTGCGAGGTTGATAAGGTTCTTACGTAGTAAGACTCGGTTGTCCTCTATAATAATAATAATAATAATAATAATAATAATAATAATAATAATAATAATAATAATAATAATAATAATAATAATAATAATAATAATAATGATGATGATCAGAACTTCTTATGCATGCAGTCAACTTCTCATACTGGCCATGTAGAACCTTATCTTATAAAGAGAAGGTTCTACATGGCCAGTATGAGAAGTTGACTGCAGGCATAAGAAGTTTTGATTCATGGGAATGGCTGAGGAAAGGTACGCTGAAGAAGGAGACAGAAGGGATGTTGATGGCAGCCCAAGATCAGGCGTTGAGGACGAATGCTATAAAGAGCCGCATAGATAAACAGGATGTTTCACCTGTTTGCAGAATGTGTGGAAAAAGAGAAGAGTCTATTGCGCATGTAGTGGCTGAATGTGAAAAATTGGCCCAGAGCCAGTACAAGAATTGGCGGCATGATAGAGTTGGGAAAGTAATTCACTGGGAGCTTTGCAAGAAATATGGGTTCGATTGTACAGAGAAATGGTATGATCATATTCCAGAAGGTGTTTTAGAGAATGAAAAGTCAAAGATCTTATGGGATTTTAGAATTCAAACGGATCAGCAGTTGAATCACAACCGACCTGACATCGTAATACACGATAAAGAGAAAAATGAATGCAAAATCATTGACGTTTCATGCTCGTTTGATGGAAGAGTGATCGAAAGAGAAGAGGAGAAGAGGGAAAAGTACGAAGATCTTAGAAGGGAAGTGGCAAAACTATGGAATGTCAGGAAAGTGGTGACAATACCAATCATCATCGGAGCTCTTGGTACGCTGAGCAAAAGCTTTAAGAGATATGTTGAGCAACTTGAAATGGGACAGATGACATCTTTATTACAAAAGACTTGTGTACTTGGCACGGCGAAGATAATTAGAAGGACTCTGGACACCTAAGATTGAGGGATTCAATCCGCTGCCCAGAAAAAGCCGCCAAACAACAAAAAGGCGTGAAGAAAAGACAATAATAATAATAATAATAATAATAATAATAATAATAATAATAATAATAATAATAATAATGATAATAATAATAACAATAATAATAATAATAATAATAATAATAATAATAATAATAATAATAATAATAGCAAGAACGATTCATCATCACAGAAGAAAAAATGCAGCAAATGCTGAGAAAGATACCCAATTGGAAAGCACCGGGTCTTGACGGGGTACAAGGATACTGGCTGAAAAACTTCAAGAGTATGCATAAAGTCCTCAGAAAGCACCTTGAAGAATGTTTGGAAAATGGAACACCAAACTGGATGACCAAAGGGAGAACGATCTTGATGCAGAAAGACAAAGAGAAAGGTAATATTGCGAGTAACTACAGGCCTATAACTTGCCTACCGCTACTATGGAAACTGTTGACAGGAATAGTTGCTGATGAAATGTACGAATATCTAGATTCAAGATCATTGCTACCAGAAGAGCAAAAAGGTTGTAGGAGAAAATCAAGAGGCACGCATGACTTGCTATATATCGATAGAATGGTACTAAGGGAGCTTAAGCAAAGGAAGAAAGGGCTTGCGATGGGGTGGATAGACTACCGTAAAGCGTATGACATGATCCCCCATTCATGGATTCTTGAGTGCCTGAAGGATTTTGGGGTTAATGAACAGCTCAGGCATTTCCTCGAGGAGAGTATGAAAACCTGGCGAGTAGAACTAACATGTGGAGAACAAATGCTTGGAGAAGTAAAGATCAAGAGAGGAATCTTCCAAGGAGATACATTATCTCCTCTGCTGTTTGTAGTTGCGCTGATTCCTTTAACCCACATATTGAGGAATTCAAAGGCAGGATACGAATTTTCTATGACTGGAGAGAAGGTTAATCATCTTTTATTTATGGATGACCTAAAGGTGTATGCGAAGAATGAAAAATCATTGGACTCCTTGATTCAAACAGTTCGGATTTTCAGCAAAGACATTGGAATGGAGTTTGGAATAGAAAAGTGTGCCATGCTAGTGTTGAAAAGAGGAAAGGTAGCTGCATCAAATGGGATTAAGTTACCAGACGAGTCTGTGATTAAGTCAGTAAAGGATGGAGAAAGCTACAAATATTTGGGAATGCTTCAAGCAGATCAGATAAAACACCATGAAATGAAAGATAAAGTTATGAAAGAGCACAAAAGGCGGGTACGCAAAATTCTGGAAACAAAGCTAAATGCAGGTAATCTCATAAAAGGTATCAACACCTGGGCAGTATCGCTGCTTAGATATTCAGCTGCATTTCTAGACTGGACAAAATTCGAGATGGACCAGCTAGACAGACAAACAAGGAAACTGATGACAATGCACAATGCTTTACATCCGAAGAGCAACGTTGATAGGTTATATTTACCACGGAAGGATGGGGGACAAGGACTTTTAGGAGTAGAGGATACAGTCAATATAGCAAAAGTTTCATTGAAAAGGTATGTCAACAATAGTACAGAAAGATTACTAAGTTCATTGAGAATCATAGAAGACGATGCATTTATTGAGTCGGAAGCTGATGCGAAGAAAAGAAAAAGAACGGAAAGGAAAGAAAACTGGAAAGAAAAGACACTGCACGGACAATTTCTGAGGCAAACTGATGACATCGCTGGTGAGGACAGGTGGCTATGGCTAAAGCAGGGAAACTTGAAGAGGGAAACAGAATCCCTAATACTTGCTGCACAAGAGCAAGCAATCCGTACAAATGTGATCAAGGCGAAAATTGATAATACTCAGGAACAAAGTAAGTGCAGAATGTGCGGAGAAAAGGACGAGACAGTGAACCACTTAATAAGTGAGTGTAGTAAGATGGCACAGAGAGAGTACAAGAGAAGACACGATTGGGTTGGTAGGAGGGTGCACTGGGATGTTTGTAAAAAGTATGGCATCGTAGTAAATGATAAATGGTATCAACACGAGCCAGGTTCAGTGATAGAGAACGACAAATGTAAGATTTTATGGGATT
This sequence comes from Aurelia sp. 3 sensu Dawson et al. (2005), assembly GCA_964020215.1. Classification (NCBI taxonomy): domain Eukaryota; kingdom Metazoa; phylum Cnidaria; class Scyphozoa; order Semaeostomeae; family Ulmaridae; genus Aurelia; species Aurelia sp. 3 sensu Dawson et al. (2005). The sequence continues at coordinate 15,086,959 of OZ026580.1, read as the reverse complement.
TTACAGTGCAGACAGACCATATCATCCAAAGCAAGACGTCCAGACATGATAGTCATTGATAAAGAGACAAACAAGGCTCAGGTAATAGACTTTGCTATCCCATATGACAGCAGGGTGGACAGCAAAGAGATGGAGAAGATTGAGAAGTACCAAGATCTCGTACGAGAACTGAAGAGACTGTGGGACATGAAGGTAGTGGTCATTCCTATAGTATTGGGGGCACTTGGAACTACCCCAAAGACACTGCAGAAAAGAATGAAGGACATTGGCATTGAGACCAGAATCGGTGAACTACAGAAAACTGTTATCCTGCATACAGCAATGATCCTTAGAAAGGTCCTTGAGGTTTGATGAGTCTTGTTGACATCAAACCCCAAGAAGAACAATCCATTGACTAGAACAATGTGCGTTATCTTTCAATAATAATAATAATAATAATAATAATAATAATAATAATAATAATAATAATAATAATAATAATAATAATAATAATAATAATAATAATAATAATAATAACAATAATAATAATAATAATAATAATAATAATAATAACAATAATAATAATAATAATAATAATAATAAGAATAATAATAAATTTATTTAAAGTTGGCGTACAACTCTAATAGCTGTGTAAATGTCTCCAGGAGGATGGTGTACCCATATGGATGGTTACTGGGAAGACATTGCTTTGTGTAAAGGAAATAGAAAAGGGGAACACAGTGTCCAATTTCAGGCCGATCACTTGCTTACCTTTGTTGTGGAAACTATTGGCAGCTGTATTAGCCGATGAATTATATAGGCATTTAGAGGAAAACAATTTGTTACCGTGGGAGCAGAAGGGTTGTAGAAAAGGGAGTAGGGGCACAAAGGACCAATTGCTAATTGATAAAATGATAGTGAGGAATTGTAAAAGGAGATTAACATCATTGGGAGTAGCATGGATTGATTATCGCAAAGCGTACGATATGGTACCGCACAGCTGGATAGAAAAGTCGATGGAGATGTTTGGAGTGGCAATAAATTTTAGGCGCTTCATTAGTAGCAACATGAAGCAGTGGAATACAGAGTTGATGTCTGGTGAGCAGAGATTAGGAAATGTTAGGATTAGACGTGGCATATTCCAAGGAGATAGCCTTTCTCCTCTTTTTTTTGTGTTGGCAATGATTCCACTGACGCTGATGTTAAGAAAAACAAAGATATTTTATCAATTAAAAAAGGGAGATGAGAAGATCAACCATTTGCTATTTATGGACGATCTCAAGCTGTTTGCAAAAAATGAGGAACAAATAGATAGCTTAGTAAATTCAGTGAGGATATTCTCGGATGATATAAAAATGGAATTTGGATTGTCGAAGTGCGCTGTCTTAATAATGAAGAGAGGAAAGGTTGTCACAAGAGAAGGAATTGATATGCCTAATGGAAAGATGATGAAATGTATCGAGGAAGGAAGTGGTTACAAGTATTTGGGGATCTGGAGGCGGATGGAATAAAACATGAGGAGATGAAAGATCAAGTAACCAAAGAGTATGTTCGAAGGCTCAGAAGAGTATTGAAGTCGAAACTAAACGGTGGAAATATCATATCAGCTATCAACTCAAGGGCAGTATCAATCATTAGATACGGAGCCGGTATCATAGGATGGACAAAGGCCGAATTGCAAGCATTAGACAGAAAAACTAGGAAAATGTTAACAATGTATGGAGCACACCATCCAAAAGCAGATGTAGATAGAATATATTTGAGGCGAGCTGAAGGAGGACGAGGTTTAATTGGAGTAGAAGATTGCGTAAGAATAGAAATTGACAGTTTGGAGAAATGTCTACAGAATTCTAAGGAGGAGCTACTAACAGCAGTGGACAGAAATGAAGCATTTGGGGTCAACAAATGTGGAAAAGGAAAAGACGAAGTACAAAAGGAACACGAAACTGCGTATAAAGAGAAGACACTACACGGGCAGTTTAGAAAAGGGACCGATGATATTAGAGGAGGTAGATCATGGGATTGGTTAAAGAAAGGATATTTGAAAAAAGAGACAGAGAGCACAATCATAGCAGCTCAAGATCAGGCAGTATGCACAAATAACATGAGGAAAGTAGTGTATGGAGAAGATGTGTCTCCATTATGTTGAATGTGTGGCACGGAAGATGAGACAGTGGCACACATTGTCTCAGAATGTCCGAAGCTAGCACAAGGAGTATAAGAATTTGAGGCATGACAATGTAGCCAAGGTAATTCACTGGAAACTGTGCCAAAAGTGGGGGTTTGAAAAGGCCGAGAAATGGTACATGCATCAGCCGGAGAGAGTACTTGAATCAGAGGATTGCAAGATTTTATGGGACATCCCTTTACAGACTGATAAACAGTTGGAGCATAATAGACCTGATATTACTGTGATTGAAAAGAAAAATAAAAGTTGTAAATTAATAGACCCATCATGCCCATTCGACACTCGTATTGAAAAGAAAGAAGAAGAAAAATGCACAAATTACAGTGACCTGAAGTATGAAATTGCAAGAATATGGAAAATGAAAAAGGTGGATGTTATACCAGTAGTTATTGGAGCATTAGGGACAGTGACAAAGAATTTTGATAAATGGCTGGAAAAGTTAGAATTGGATGTTACAGTAGAGATGTTACAGAGACCATGTTTGCTTGGAACAGCGAGAATAATACGTAAAGTATTGGATATAAAGTAAAGACCAAGGAAAGAAGTGATGTCAAGATACCAAAGACCACTGGGTGTGGTCCGCTACCGTGGCAAATGAACCAGGAAATAAGAACACTCCTGTGAAAAAGACAAATAATAATAATAAATTTATTTAAAGTTGGCGTACAACTCTAATAGCTGTGTAAAGCTAATTAATGCCAACTATTATACATATACAGAATGTTACAATGTTCAAAAAGGATTTTAAAGAAAAAATGCTAAATAAAACCTAAACCAGAAATGTATGTTTTACACAATCTATAGTCACACTCTATTGTGTAGGTTCTTAATTCTTTTTTAAAAGCAGTCAGTGATTGGGACTCTCTAACACTGTGAGGTAATGTTTGCCACAGCTTTTGACCCAAATATCTCACAGTTTCTATGCCATAAGAAGTTGTCTTGGCATTAGGAATGCCAAGAGTATTCTTATTTCGCAAGTCATATTGTACATCTCTTGCCTCAAAAATCTCACCCATGAAACGAGGATTCACGTTCTTTTTGGTTTTGTATATTTCTATCATTAAGTACTGTAGATTGCGTTGGTGAATGGATACTGCATAATCTAATTTCAGCAAAGTTTCGTAATCAGCGTGACTGTTTTATACACAATTCTGAGTGCTCTTTCCTGGATTTTATTTACATTTGCATTGAGAGCCCTGTCATGGAACATCCAAATTAACGGACAATAGCTAAACTGAGATTTTATGAAACTATTCATTGGCAGACGCAGTTTATCAGGATTCATGAAAGCAGATACCCTAGCAAGGGCATGCAGTTTTTGGCTGGCTCTTTTGCATAAATTTGAGACATGACTTTTAAAATTCAAATTTTTATCTATTGTTACCCCTAGTAACTTTTCTTCAGAGTTTTATTTAACAATAGCCTCACCTACTGTGATCTTAATATCATCTTGGCTTGTCCCAAAAGTTAACAGATGGCACTTCCCTTCATTCAATTTCATAAAGTTTTCAGGAAACCATTTTGATAAAACAAGAGCATCAGTTTCTAACCGTTCCAAAACGCTATCTAATGGACAGTCAGCTGCAAAGATAGTTGTATCATCAGCAAAGTCACATATTGCCGTATCCATTACCGAAAGAAGTAAGTCATTGATGTAAATATTAAAAAGAAGAGGTCCAAGAACTGATCCTTGCGGTACACCTGCAAAGGTCTCTCGCCAAGTGCTAAATGAACCATTTACTTTGACCCTCTGTTTCCTACCAGAAAGCTAACTATAAATCATCAGCAGAGCATTGTTCCAAAATCCATAAGCACTTAGTTTCGCAATCAGCAGCTCATGGTCTATGCAATCAAACGCTTTTGAAAGATCCATTAGCAAAGCTCAAACGACTCCTTTTTTGTCTAGGGAATTTTTACAGGTATCCATTAAACTCAATAGCGCATGCTGTGTGTTGAAACCTTTCCAAAAACCACATAAGTAGGGAACCAAAATTGCATCCGCATAGCCAATCATCTGGGCATATAGAAATCTGGGCATATAGAATTCTGTATACATCGTTCTTGTTACTGTAAGACCATTTATTGTAGTGGCTAGCTGAAAAATATAGAAAGTATGGTTCTTTTGTAGCAACGGGAACGGTGTACACACCTTCTGTATACATCGTTCCTGTTACTGTAAGACCATTAATTGGAGTGGCTAACTAAAAAATATAAAAAATATGGTTCATTTGTAGCAACGGGAACGGTGTACACACATTCTGTATACATCATTCCTGTTAATGTAAGACCATTAATTGGAGTGGCTAACTGAAACATATAGAAAATATGGTTCTTTTGTAGCAATGGAAACGGTGTACACACATTCTGTATACATCGTTCCTGTTACTGTAAGACCATTAATTGTAGAGGCTAAATGAAAAATATAGAAATATGGTTCTTTTGTAGCAACGGGAACGGCGTACACACCTTCTGTATACATCGTTCCTGTTACTGTAAGACCATTAATTGTAGTGCCTAACTAAAAAATATAGAAAATATGGTTCTTTTGTAGCAACGGGAACGGTGTACACACATTCTGTATACACCGTTCCTGTTACTGTAAGACCATTAATTGTAGAGGCTAAATGAAAAATATAGAAATATGGTTCTTTTGTAGCAACGGGAACGGCGTACACACCTTCTGTATACATCGTTCCTGTTACTGTAAGACCATTAATTGGAGTGGCTAACTAAAAAATATAAAAAATATGGTTCATTTGTAGCAACGGGAACGGTGTACACACATTCTGTATACATCATTCCTGTTACTGTAAGACCATTAATTGTAGAGGCTAAATGAAAAATATAGAAATATGGTTCTTTTGTAGCAACGGGAACGGCGTACACACCTTCTGTATACATCGTTCCTGTTACTGTAAGACCATTAATTGTAGTGGCTAACTAAAAAATATAAAAAATATGGTTCATTTGTAGCAACGGGAACGGTGTACACACATTCTGTATACATCATTCCTGTTACTGTAAGACCATTAATTGTAGAGGCTAAATGAAAAATATAGAAATATGGTTCTTTTGTAGCAACGGGAACGGCGTACACACCTTCTGTATACATCGTTCCTGTTACTGTAAGACCATTAATTGTAGTGCCTAACTAAAAAATATAGAAAATATGGTTCTTTTGTAGCAACGGGAACGGTGTACACACATTCTGTATACACCGTTCCTGTTACTGTAAGACCATTAATTGTAGAGGCTAACTGAAAAACATAGAAAATATTGTTCTTTTGTAGCAACGGGAACGGTGTACACAAATTCTATATACATCGTTCCTGTTACTGTAAGACCATTAATTGTATAGGCTAACTGAAAAATATGGAAAATATGGTTCTTTTGTAGCAACGGGAACGGTGTACACAGATTCTGTATAAATCGTTCCTGTTATTGTAAGACCTTTAATTAGAGTGGCTAACTGAAAAATATAGAAAATATGGTTCTTTTGTAGCAACGGGAATGGTGTACACACATTTTGTATACACCGTTCCTGTTACTGTAAGACCATTAATTGGAGTGCCTAACTGAAAAATATAGAAAATATGGTTCTTTTGTAGCAACGGGAACGGTGTACACACATTCTGTATACACCGTTCCTGTTACTGTAAGACCATTAATTGTAGAGGCTAACAGAAAAACATAGAAAATATAGTTCTTTTGTAGCAACGGGAACGGTGTACACACATTTTGTATACACCGTTCCTGTTACTCTAAGACCATTAATTGTAGTGGCTAAATGAAAAATATAGAAAGTATGGTCCTTCTGTAGCAACGGAAACGGTGTACACACCTTCTGTATACATCGTTCCTGTTACTGTAAGACCATTAATTGAAGTGCCTAACTGAAAAATATAGAAAATATGGTTCTTTTGTAGCAACGGGAACGGTGTACACACATTTTGTCTACACCGTTCCTGTTACTGTAAGACCATTAATTGTAGTGGCTAAATGAAAAATATAGAAAGTATGGTCTTTCTGTAGCAACGGAAACGGTGTACACACCTTCTGTATACATCGTTCCTGTTACTGTAAGACCATTAATTGGAGTGCCTAACTGAAAAATATAGAAAATATGGTTCTTTTGTAGCAACGGGAACGGTGTACACACATTCTGTATACACCGTTCCTGTTACTGTAAGACCATTAATTGTAGAGGCTAACAGAAAAAAATAGAAAATATTGTTCTTTTGTAGCAACGGGAACGGTGTACACAAATTCTGTATACATCGTTCCTGTTACTGTAAGACCATTAATTGTAGTGGCTAACTGAAAAATATAGCAAATATGGTTCATTTGTAGCAATGGGAACGGTGTACACACATTCTGTATACACCGTTCCTGTTACAGTAAGACCATTAATTGTAGTGGCTAACTGAAAAATATAGAAAATATGGTTCTTTTGTAGCAATGGGAACGGTGTACACACCTTCTGTATACATCGTTCCTGTTACTGTAAGACCATTAATTGGAGTGGCTAACTGAAAAATATAGAAAATATGGTTCTTTTGTAGCAACGGGAACGGTGTACACACATTCTGTATACACCGTTCCTGTTACTGTAAGACCATTAACTGTAGAGGCTAACTGAAAAATATAGAATATATGGTTCTTTAGTAGCAACGGGAACGGTGTACACACATTCTGTATACATCGTTCCTGTTACTGTAAGACCTTTAATTGGAGTGGCTAACTAAAAAAAATAGAAAATATGGTTCTTTTGTAGGAACGGGAACGGCGTACAAACATTCTGTATACACCGTTCCTGTTACTGTAAGACCATTAATTGTAGTGGCTAACTGATAAATATAGAAAATATGGTTCTTTTGTAGCAACGGGAACGGTGTACACACATTCTGTATACACCGTTCCTGTTACTGGTAAGACCTTTAATTGGAGTGGCTCACTGAAAAAATATAGAAAATATGGTTCTCTTGTACCAACGGGAACGGTGTACACACATATTGTATACACCGTTCTTGTTACTGTAACAAAATTAATTGGAGTGGCACACTGACAAAAAAAAAGAAAATATGGTTCTTATGTAGCAACAGGAACGGTGTAAACACATTTTGTATACACCGTTCCTGTTTCTGTAAGACCATTAATTGGAGTCGCTAAATGAAAAATATAGAAAATATGGTTATTTTGTAGCAACGGGAACGATGTACACACATTCCGTATGCACCGTTCCTGTTACTATAAGACCATTGATTGGAGTGGCTAACTGAAAAATATAGAAAATATGGTTCTTTTGTAGCAACGGGAACGGTGTACACACATTCTGTATACAGCGTTCCTGTTACTGTAAGACCATTAGTTGTAGTGGATAACTGAAAAATATAGAAAATGTGGTTCTTTTGTAGCAACGGGAACGGTGTACACACATTCTGCATACATCGTTCCTGTTACCATAAGACCATTAATTGGAGTGGCTAAGTGAAAAATATAGAAAATATGGTTCTTTTGTAGCAACGGGAACGGTGTCCACACATTTTGTATACACCGTTCCTGTTACTGTAAGACCATTAATTGTAGTGGCTAACTGAAAAATACAGAAAATATGGTTCATTTGTAGCAACGGGAACGGTGTACACACATTCTGTATAAATCGTTCCTGTTACTGTAAGACAATTAATTGTAGTGGCTAACTGAAAAATATAGAAAATATGGTTCTTTCGTAGAAACGGGAACGGTGTACACACATTCTGCATACATCGTTCCTGTTACTGTAAGACCATTGATTGGAGTGGCTAAATGAAAAATATAGAAATTATTGTTCTTTTGTAGCAACGGGAACGGTGTACACACATTCTGTATAAACCAGTTCCTGTTACTTTCAGACCTTTAATTGGAGTGACTAACTAAAAAAAAGATAGAAAATATGGTTCTTTTGTAGCAACGGGAACGGTGTACACACATTCTGTATACATCGTTCCTGTTACAGTAAGACCATTAATTGTAGTGGCTAACTGAAAAATACAGAAAATATGGTTCATTTGTAGCAACGGGAACGGTGTACACACATTCTGTATAAATCGTTCCTGTTACTGTAAGACAATTAATTGTAGTGGCTAACTGAAAAATATAGAAAATATGGTTCATTTGTAGCAACGAGAACGGTGTACACACATTCTGTATAAATCATTCCTGTTACTGTAAGACCATTAATTGTAGTGGCTAACTGCAAAACATAGAAAATATTGTTCTTTTGTAGCAATGGGAACGGTGTACACACATTCTGCATACATCGTTCCTGTTACAGTAAGACCATTAATTGTAGTGGCTAACTGAAAAATATAGAAAATATGGTTGTTTTGTAGCAATGGGAACGGTGTACACACATTCTGTATACATCGTTCCTGTGACAGTAAGACCATTAATTGTAGTGGCTAACTGAAAAATATAGAAAATATGGTTCTTTTGTGGCAACAGGAACGGTGTACACACATTCTGTATACATCGTTCCTGTTACAGTAAGACCATTAATTGTAGTGGCTAACTGAAAAACATAGAAATTAATGTTCTTTTGTAGCAACGGGAACGCTGTAAACACATTCTGTATACATCGTTCCTGTTACTGTAAGACCATTACTTGTAGTGGCTAACTGAAAAACATAGAAAATATTGTTCTTTTGTAGCAACGGGAACGGTGTACACACATTCTGTATACATCGTTATTGTTAATGTAAGACCATTAATTGTAGTGGCTAACTGAAAAATATAGAAAGTATGGTTCATTTGTAGCAACGGGAACGGTGTACACACATTCTGTATAAATCGTTCCTGTTACTGTAAGACCATTAATTGTAGTGGCTAACTGAAAAATATAGAAAATATGGTTCATTTGTAGCAACGGGAACGGTGTACACACATTCTGTATAAATCGTTCCTGTTACTGTAAGACCATTAATTGTAGTGGCTAACTGAAAAACATAGAAAATATTGTTCTTTTGTAGCAATGGGAACGGTGTACACACATTCTTTATCCATCGTTCCTGTTACAGTAAGACCATTAATTGTAGTGGCTAACTGAAAAATATAGAAAATATGGTTGTTTTGTAGCAATGGGAACGGTGTACAAACATTCTGTATACATCGTTCCTGTTACAGTAAGACCATTAATTGTAGTGGCTAACTGAAAAATATAGAAAATATGGTTCTTTTGTGGCAACAGGAACGGTGTACACACATTCTGTATACATCGTTCCTGTTACAGTAAGATAATTAATTGTAGTGGCTAACTGAAAAATATAGAAAATATGGTTCTTTTGTAGCAAACAGGAACGGTGTACACACATTCTGTATTCATCGTTCCTGTTACAGTAAGACCATTAATTGTAGTGGCTAACTGAAAAATATAGAAAATATGGTTCTTTTGTAGCAACGAGAACGGTGTACACACATTCTGTATAAATCATTCCTGTTACCGCAAGACCATTAATTGTAGTGGCTAACTGCAAAACATAGAAAATATTGTTCTTTTGTAGCAATGGGAACGGTGTACACACATTCTGCATACATCGTTCCTGTTACAGTAAGACCATTAATTGTAGTGGCTAACTGAAAAATATAGAAAATATGGTTGTTTTGTAGCAATGGGAACGGTGTACACACATTCTGTATACATCGTTCCTGTGACAGTAAGACCATTAATTGTAGTGGCTAACTGAAAAATATAGAAAATATGGTTCTTTTGTGGCAACAGGAACGGTGTACACACATTCTGTATACATCGTTCCTGTTACAGTAAGACCATTAATTGTAGTGGCTAACTGAAAAACATAGAAATTAATGTTCTTTTGTAGCAACGGGAACGCTGTAAACACATTCGGTATACATCGTTCCTGTTACTGTAAGACCATTAATTGTAGTGGTTAACTGAAAAACATAGAAAATATTGTTCTTTTGTAGCAACGGGAACAGTGTACACACATTCTGTATACATCGTTATTGTTAATGTAAGACCATTAATTGTAGTGGCTAACTGAAAAATATAGAAAGTATGGTTCATTTGTAGCAACGGGAACGGTGTACACACATTCTGTATAAATCGTTCCTGTTACTGTAAGACCATTAATTGTAGTGGCTAACTGAAAAATATAGAAAATATGGTTCATTTGTAGCAACGGGAACGGTGTACACACATTCTGTATAAATCGTTCCTGTTACTGTAAGACCATTAATTGTAGTGGCTAACTGAAAAACATAGAAAATATTGTTCTTTTGTAGCAATGGGAACGGTGTACACACATTCTTTATACATCGTTCCTGTTACAGTAAGACCATTAATTGTAGTGGCTAATGAAACATTTACGCCAGCGTAAATGTGCTTTAACGACAAGGCGATGCAATGATACTTCCTGTTAGTTCCCAGTCCTTCAGCAATTCTAAGGTGTGCTTTGCATGTTTGCTGAGGATCTAGAAATCAGCTTTTCATTGCCTTCCAAATAAAAGTCATATTACTGCTTGACATTATCAAACCAGCTCATGATCCTGACAAGTGACAAGTCATGTTATGGCGATAAATTATGGCTATGGTTAGAGCATCTACTATTGTTGGTTGTACTGAAATCTTTCACGGGAAAGGCCAAAATTAGGCCGACATCAGTGGAGTGGATCTTGTGTCCAAGGCTTGTGTTACGGACGTTTTGTGGCTGACAAAAGTTATGTATCCAGTGAATATCTTACCGATAAACACTTTAACTGACAGCAGAAGCGAGTTGCGGAGAAGAGGAACTGCATGCGCTGTGAAATATTTTCCGAACGTTGTCTTGAATTTATAACGAAGTGGAATGGAAATCTTCCTGTCGTCATTTCATGGAATGCAATGCGGAAGCACAGTTTTCAGTATGCACTGTTTTGTGACCAATTTCATAACAAATAGAACAACAGGGGAGGCAATTACAAACCAGAGTTGTCAATCACGCAGTGCAACCAGAATTATCAGCGTTTTAGCTGTCCACAAGGGTCAAGCAATGAAAGAGTTCTCAGTCAACTGCATAACCGGAGGCGGAACAGAGGTAAAATCCTGCTACCCGCGCAATGTGATGGAAGAGAAATATACGCAGAAATGGAACACTTGTAACCTCAGTTTGTTCCCTGGCAAAGGAGCAATGAAAAGTTGTCGAGTTATTGATGAATTTGCAGTAAGAAGCAATAAAAAGTTCAACCGGGAGCTACAAGCCCAACCCAATTAGCCACAGTTGCAGTGGTTGTAGCATAACCATTTTCAAAATGTGGGGTCACTTGGCCAATGTTCAAGTCTTAACTTTAGTTATGTTATACATACAAACAAAAAACAAAACAAAAAACAAACAAAAACAAACCCCCTACCCATACACACTGCTTTGCTGCTAAGGCAATTCCCTGTTTACTGTTTGGTCTGCGCAGTTAAAGCTTGCTTAGGGCAGTTTATATTAACCTTTCTTCTTCTCAATCCCTGCAAATTCAGGTCAGCCATAAAGCAAATACAATGCAGTAAATATCCTTGTGTTTAAAGAAAAAGAGAGAAGTTTTTCCAAACACAAAAGCATTTACCCCCCCCCCCCCCTCCACATAAAGGCTCATTAATCCCGGTGCCCACACTATACAACTCAAATCAGGAGTTATCAGGTAAATGTCAAATACAGATTTCTGGCCAATTTTTTTTCAAACCAAAGTCATGCGCAAGTAGAATGTATGTGATAGATGTAGTCATACGTCAACAATACTTGGATAAGATATTGTCACTGAAAATCAAACAAAAACAAAAAGTTGAAGGCTTCAAACTCCCAAATTGGATTCAGTTTATATCAAGTACCACTGAGTCCATCCTCGAAACAAAACATCATTTTCACTTGCAGGGTACTTTTGCTTTTCAGGTATAACCATTTCTATTTCAGGGTTCACTATTTATTGCAGGCATACAAACAGCTTGGTTTCAAACTTTACACAAGTATCCACGTTCAGTCACAAATATCAATTAGATCAAAAAATTTTTCAAAAGGTTCAATCACAAACATCATTTAAATAAAAAATTGCAAAATTATTAAGTTAAGTTAAGCAAAATAATTACATGCCATATGTAGACCTTTCTATGGCAACCTTGAAAAATGGTAATGAAAAGAAAAAAAAAATGAAACAGAGGCTGCACTCTTCTAAATTGGACTCAGTTTAGATCAAATGATGCTGAGTCCCTTATCTAGTAACAATTAAAATCATTTCATTCACGTAACACTTTGTTAAGGCCTGATTACTTCTGTCAACAGGCTTGGTCCCAGTTGGTCCACAATGTAATTTTAAATTTCACTCAAGGACCCAGGAAAATCCCTGTATCAACTTAGCCTTTGTCAATGATATCCTTCAGAAACCAAACAGTCTGCTGGTGTATCCAGAACAATCTAAAATATGTTAAGCTTAGTGCTCTCAGCAACGAAATATAGTAAAACAAATCAGAGCTCTCCACAAAATGGTGCCTTGTAGCAAGGGGCTGGGTTCTAATGTGATTGACCCCTTCCTATGGTCTGAACGAGGCTGGGTGGTAGTTTTGGGCGTATCTTGGCGGTCAGGCCACCATACAAGAATGGTGGCAGATTTGTTGTAACAATTCAATCTGTGAAAACAATGAACTTCAATCTAGTCAACCATTTCACCTCAAAGTCCAGAGTCCAAACTGTGATTACCAAACATGACTCTGCAAATACCATTAATTCAAGTCAAGCATTCTTCAAGAACAATGAACTTAATTGTAGCATACAAATTTAATCAAAAGGAATTGTGATTCCTCATTTGCTTGTAATAGAATAAAATTAGCCGATACGACCCAGTTTCTGCCACCCAATGCCTCATTATTCATGCCTCCTCTTTTCAAGTGAGCTGGCTCACATTGCAGGAGCCACAGGCGTTAATGAAACATTTACGCCAGCGTAAATGTGCTTTAACGACAAGGCGATGCAATGATACTTCCTGTTAGTTCCCAGTCCTTCAGCAATTCTAAGGTGTGCTTTGCATGTTTGCTGAGGATCTAGAAATCAGCTTTTCATTGCCTTCCAAATAAAAGTCATATTACTGCTTGACATTATCAAACCCCCCCCTTTCCCTCCCTCCCTTTTAGGTACTAATAAGCCATCGGGCAGCAGGTACTCTTGTCAGCAAGCCTGCAAGATTCCCTGCTGCCCCAAACATGGTCGTATCGTAGTTAATTTGTGCAAATGCAACTTTTCTGTTCATCTATGTAGATAATTGTCCCCTACAAAGAAAAGCAAAGATAATGATAGTAATAGTTCTCACAACAATTTTGATTAAAAAGGGGAGTCCCAAAACAAGGAAGTCCTTGAAAATGCAACGTAGAAGTTGTTAATTGTAAATGGGAAGTCCCCAAAGTATATACAAAACAAGGACGTCCTTGCAAATGAAATTGTTGTAATTTGAGTAAAAAAAAGGGAAGTCCCCAAAGTATATACAAACAAGGAAGTCCTTGAAAATGAAGTTGTTGAAAGTTTGATTGAAGTGGGAAGTCCCAACAAGTGTACACAAACAAGGAAGTCCTTGAAAATGAAAGGGGAAGTCCCCAAAGTATGTAAACAACAAGGAAGTCCTTGAAAATGAAAGGGAAAGCCCCCAAAGTATATAAAAATCAAGGAAGTCCTTGAAAATGAAATGTAGAAGTTGTTAATTGTAAAGGGGAAGTCCCCAAAGCATATACAAACAAGGAAGTCCTTGAAAATGAAGTTGTTGAAAGTTTGATAAAAATGGGAAGTCCCAAAAAGTGTACACAAACAAGGAAGTCCTTGAAAATGAAAGGGGAAGTCCCCAAAGTATATAAATAACAAGGAAGTCCTTGAAAATGAAGTTGTCAAAAGTATGATATGAATGGGAAGTCCCAAAAAGTGTACACAAACAAGGAAGTCCTTGAAAATGAAAGGGGAAGTCCCCAAAAGTATATAAAAAACAAGGAAGTCCTTGAAAATGAAAGGGGATGTCCCCAATGTAAAAAAAAAACAAGGAAGTCCTTGGAAATCTAGTTGTTGAAAGTTTGATAAAAATGGGAAGTCCCAAAAAGTATACACAAACAAGGAAGTCCTTGAAAATGTATTGATGTAATTGTTAACAAAAAGGGGAAGTCCCCAAATGCGTATTGAAAAGAAAACAAAACGGAAGAATCCACAAAGAGCGTGTGCGTAAAGAAGGCAGGAAGTCCTTCAAGACCAATGTAGAAATTATTAAGGGGAAATCCCCAAAAGCGTATGCTTAATTAGTTAAAAGGGGGCAATCCCCAAAGAGCGTATGCGTAACCAAGGAATTCCTTGGAAATACTTGTAGAAATCGTTAATTGAAAGGGGAAGTCCCCAAAAGCGTTGCGTATTTAATAAAAAGGGGAAATCCCCAAAAAGCGTATGCGCAAAAACAAAGAAGCCCGTCAAAATCAATGAAGACATCATTAAGTGGAAGTCGCAACCCAGGTACAACAAACTTAAAAGAAAAGAGCAATTTTGCAAGGATGAAGAAGTATACGTCAAGCGCAAATTTAATGGTATATGTCTATCTGAGGAACACACTTTCAGGAGCAAAAGCAAGTGTTGACACGTAAATCTTTAAAAAAGTGCAGTCAATTACCAAGCAAATGAAGAAGCGGTCAGGCCACCATACAAGAATGGTGGCAGATTTGTTGTAACAATTCAATCTGTGAAAACAATGAACTTCAATCTAGTCAACCATTTCACCTCAAAGTCCAGAGTCCAAACTGTGATTACCAAACATGACTCTGCAAATACCATTAATTCAAGTCAAGCATTCTTCAAGAACAATGAACTTAATTGTAGCATACAAATTTAATCAAAAGGAATTGTGATTCCTCATTTGCTTGTAATAGAATAAAATTAGCCGATACGACCCAGTTTCTGCCACCCAATGCCTCATTATTCATGCCTCCTCTTTTCAAGTGAGCTGGCTCACATTGCAGGAGCCACAGGCGTTAACTGAAAAATATAGAAAATATAGTTCTTTTGTAGCAACGGGAACGGTGTACACACATTCTGTATACACCGTTCCTTTTACAGTAAGACCATTAATTGTAGTGGCTCACTGAAAAATATAGAAAATATGGTTCATTTGTAGCAATGGGAACGGTGTACACACATTCTGTATACACCGTTCCTGTTACAGTAAGACCATTAATTGTAGTGGCTAACTGAAGAATATAGCAAATATGGTTCATTTGTAGCAATGGGAACGGTGTACACACATTCTGTATACACCGTTCCTGTTACAGTAAGACCATTAATTGTAGTGGCTAACTGAAAAATATAGAAAATATGGTTCTTTTGTAACAATGGGAACGGTGTACACACATTCTGTATACACCGTTCCTGTTACAGTAAGACCATTAATTGTAGTGGCTAACTGAAAAATATAGAAAATATGGTTCTATTGTAGCAACGGGAACGGTGTACACACATTCTGTATACATCGTTCCTGTTACAGTAAGACCATTAATTATAGTGGCTAACTGAAAAATATAGAAAATATGGTTCTTTTGTAGCAATGGGAACGGTGTACACACATTCTGTATACATCGTTCCTGTTACAGTAAGACGATTAATTGTAGTGGCTAACTGAAAAATATAGAAAATATGGTTCTTTTGTAGCAATGGGAACGGTGTACACACATTCTGTATACACCGTTCCTGTTACAGTAAAACCATTAATTGTAGTGGCTAACTGAGAAATATAGAAAGTATGGTTCTTTTGTAGCAATGGGAACGGTGTACACACATTCTGTATACATCGTTCCTGTTACAGTAAGACGATTAATTGTAGTGGCTAACTGAAAAATATAGAAAATATGGTTCTTTTGTAGCAATGGGAACGGTGTACACACATTCTGTATACACCGTTCCTGTTACAGTAAAACCATTAATTGTAGTGGCTAACTGAGAAATATAGAAAGTATGGTTCTTTTGTAGAAACGGGAACGGTGTACACACATTCTGTATACATCGTTCCTCTTACAGTAAGACCATTAATTGTAGTGGCTAACTGAAAAATATAGAAAATATTTTTGTTTTGTAGCAATGGGAACGGTGTACACACATTCTGTATACATCGTTCCTGTGACAGTAAGACCATTAATTGTAGTGGCTAACTGAAAAATATAGAAAATATGGTTCTTTTGTGGCAACAGGAACGGTGTACACACATTCTGTATACATCGTTCCTGTTACAGTAAGACCATTAATTGTAGTGGCTAACTGAAAAACATAGAAATTAATGTTCTTTTGTAGCAACGGGAACGCTGTAAACACATTCTGTATACATCGTTCCTGTTACTGTAAGACCATTAATTGTAGTGGCTAACTGAAAAACATAGAAAATATTGTTCTTTTGTAGCAACGGGAACGGTGTACACACATTCTGTATACATCGTTATTGTTAATGTAAGACCATTAATTGTAGTGGCTAACTGAAAAATATAGAAAGTATGGTTCATTTGTAGCAACGGGAACGGTGTACACACATTCTGTATAAATCGTTCCTGTTACTGTAAGACCATTAATTGTAGTGGCTAACTGAAAAATATAGAAAATATGGTTCATTTGTAGCAACGGGAACGGTGTACACACATTCTGTATAAATCGTTCCTGTTACTGTAAGACCATTAATTGTAGTGGCTAACTGAAAAACATAGAAAATATGGTTCTTTTGTAGCAATGGGAACGGTGTACACACATTCTTTATACATCGTTCCTGTTACAGTAAGACCATTAATTGTAGTGGCTAACTGAAAAATATAGAAAATATGGTTCTTTTGTAGCAACGGGAACGGTGTACACACATTCTGTATACACCGTTCCTTTTACAGTAAGACCATTAATTGTAGTGGCTCACTGAAAAATATAGAAAATATGGTTCATTTGTAGCAATGGGAATGGTGTACACACATTCTGTATACACCGTTCCTGTTACAGTAAGACCATTAATTGTAGTGGCTAACTGAAGAATATAGCAAATATGGTTCATTTGTAGCAATGGGAACGGTGTACACACATTCTGTATACACCGTTCCTGTTACAGTAAGACCATTAATTGTAATGGCTAACTGAAAAATATAGAAAATATGGTTCTTTTGTAGCAACGGGAACGGTGTACACACATTCTGTATACATCGTTCCTGTTACAGTAAGACCATTAATTATAGTGGCTAACTGAAAAATATAGAAAATATGGTTCTTTTGTAGCAATGGGAACGGTGTACACACATTCTGTATACATCGTTCCTGTTACAGTAAGACGATTAATTGTAGTGGCTAACTGAAAAATATAGAAAATATGGTTCTTTTGTAGCAATGTGAACGGTGTACACACATTCTGTATACACCGTTCCTGTTACAGTAAAACCATTAATTGTAGTGGCTAACTGAGAAATATAGAAAGTATGGTTCTTTTGTAGAAACGGGAACGGTGTACACACATTCTGTATACATCGTTCCTGTTACAGTAAGACCATTAATTGTAGTGGCTAACTGAAAAATATAGAAAATATTTTTGTTTTGTACCAATGGGAACGGTGTACACACATTCTGTATACACCGTTCCTGTTACAGTAAGACCATTAATTGTAGTGGCTAACTGAAAAATATAGAAAATATGGTTCATTTGTAGCAATGGGAACGGTGTACACACATTCTGTATACATCGTTCCTGTTACAGTAAGACCATTAATTGTAGTGGCTAACTGAAAAATATAGAAAATATAGTTCTTTTGTAGCAAACAGGAACGGTGTACACACATTCTGTATTCATCGTTCCTGTTACAGTAAGACCATTAATTGTAGTGGCTAACTGAAAAATATAGAAAATATGGTTTTTTGTAGCAACAGGAACGGTGTACACACATTCTGTATACACCGTTCCTGCTACTGTAAGACAATTAATTGGAGCGTCAAACTGAAAAATAGAGAAAATATGGTTCTTTTGTAGCAACGGGAACGGTGTACACACATTCTGTATACACCGTTCCTGTTACAGTAAGACCATTAATTGTAGTGGCTAACTGAAAAATATAGAAAATATGGTTCATTTGTAGCAACGGGAACGGTGTACAAACATTCTGTATACATCGTTCCTGTTACAGTAAGACCATTAATTGTAGTGGCTAACTGAAAAATATAGAAAATATGGTTAATTTGTAGCAACGGGAACGGTGTACACACATTCTGTATACATCGTTCCTGTTACTGTAAGACCATTAATTGTAGTGGCTAACTGAAAAATATAGAAAATATGGTTCTTTTGTAGCAACGGGAACGGTGTACACACATTCTTTATACACCGTTCCTTTTACGGTAAGACCATTAATTGTAGTGGCTCACTGAAAAATATAGAAAATATGGTTCATTTGTAGCAATGGGAACGGTGTACACACATTCTGTATACACCGTTCCTGTTACAGTAAGACCATTAATTGTAGTGGCTAACTGAAAAATATAGCAAATATGGTTCATTTGTAGCAATGGGAACGGTGTACACACATTCTGTATACACCGTTCCTGTTACAGTAAAACCATTAATTGTAGTGGCTAACTGAAAAATATAGAAAGTATGGTTCTTTTGTAGAAACGGGAACGGTGTACACACATTCTGTATACATCGTTCCTCTTACAGTAAGACCATTAATTGTAGTGGCTAACTGAAAAATATAGAAAATATGGTTCTTTTGTAGCAATGGAAACGGTGTATACACATTCTGTATACACCGTTCCTGTTACAGTAAAACCATTAATTGTAGTGGCTAACTGAAAAATATAGAAAGTATGGTTCTTTTGTAGAAACGGGAACGGTGTACACACATTCTGTATACATCGTTCCTCTTACAGTAAGACCATTAATTGTAGTGGCTAACTGAAAAATATAGAAAATATGGTTGTTTTGTAGCAATGGGAACGGTGTACACACATTCTGTATACATCGTTCCTGTGACAGTAAGACCATTAATTGTAGTGGCTAACTGAAAAATATAGAAAATATGGTTCTTTTGTGGCAACAGGAACGGTGTACACACATTCTGTATACATCGTTCCTGTTACAGTAAGACCATTAATTGTAGTGGCTAACTGAAAAACATAGAAATTAATGTTCTTTTGTAGCAACGGGAACGCTGTAAACACATTCTGTATACATCGTTCCTGTTACTGTAAGACCATTAATTGTAGTGGCTAACTGAAAAACATAGAAAATATTGTTCTTTTGTAGCAACGGGAACGGTGTACACACATTCTGTATACATCGTTATTGTTAATGTAAGACCATTAATTGTAGTGGCTATTTGAAAAATATAGAAAGTATGGTTCATTTGTAGCAACGGGAACGGTGTACACACATTCTGTATAAATCGTTCCTGTTACTGTAAGACCATTAATTGTAGTGGCTAACTGAAAAATATAGAAAATATGGTTCATTTGTAGCAACGGGAACGGTGTACACACATTCTGTATAAATCGTTCCTGTTACTGTAAGACCATTAATTGTAGTGGCTAACTGAAAAACATAGAAAATATTGTTCTTTTGTAGCAATGGGAACGGTGTACACACATTCTTTATACATCGTTCCTGTTACAGTAAGACCATTAATTGTAGTGGCTAACTGAAAAATATAGAAAATATGGTTCTTTTGTAGCAACGGGAACGGTGTACACACATTCTGTATACACCGTTCCTTTTACAGTAAGACCATTAATTGTAGTGGCTCACTGAAAAATATAGAAAATATGGTTCATTTGTAGCAATGGGAACGGTGTACACACATTCTGTATTCACCGTTCCTGTTACAGTAAGACCATTAATTGTAGTGGCTAACTGAAGAATATAGCAAATATGGTTCATTTGTAGCAATGGGAACGGTGTACACACATTCTGTATACACCGTTCCTGTTACAGTAAGACCATTAATTGTAGTGGCTAACTGAAAAATATAGAAAATATGGTTCTTTTGTAGCAATGGGAACGGTGTACACACATTCTGTATACACCGTTCCTGTTACAGTAAGACCATTAATTGTAGTGGCTAACTGAAAAATATAGAAAATATGGTTCTATTGTAGCAACGGGAACGGTGTACACACATTCTGTATACATCGTTCCTGTTACAGTAAGACCATTAATTATAGTGGCTAACTGAAAAATATAGAAAATATGGTTCTTTTGTAGCAATGGGAACGGTGTACACACATTCTGTATACATCGTTCCTGTTACAGTAAGACGATTAATTGTAGTGGCTAACTGAAAAATATAGAAAATATGGTTCTTTTGTAGCAATGGGAACGGTGTACACACATTCTGTATACACCGTTCCTGTTACAGTAAAACCATTAATTGTAGTGGCTAACTGAGAAATATAGAAAGTATGGTTCTTTTGTAGAAACGGGAACGGTGTACACACATTCTGTATACATCGTTCCTGTTACAGTAAGACCATTAATTGTAGTGGCTAACTGAAAAATATAGAAAATATTTTTGTTTTGTACCAATGGGAACGGTGTACACACATTCTGTATACACCGTTCCTGTTACAGTAAGACCATTAATTGTAGTGGCTAACTGAAAAATATAGAAAATATGGTTCATTTGTAGCAATGGGAACGGTGTACACACATTCTGTATACATCGTTCCTGTTACAGTAAGACCATTAATTGTAGTGGCTAACTGAAAAATATAGAAAATATGGTTCTTTTGTAGCAAACAGGAACGGTGTACACACATTCTGTATTCATCGTTCCTGTTACAGTAAGACCATTAATTGTAGTGGCTAACTGAAAAATATAGAAAATATGGTTTTTTGTAGCAACAGGAACGGTGTACACACATTCTGTATACACCGTTCCTGCTACTGTAAGACAATTAATTGGAGCGTCAAACTGAAAAATATAGAAAATATGGTTCTTTTGTAGCAACGGGAACGGTGTACACACATTCTGTATACACCGTTCCTGTTACAGTAAGACCATTAATTGTAGTGGCTAACTGAAAAATATAGAAAATATGGTTCATTTGTAGCAACGGGAACGGTGTACAAACATTCTGTATACATCGTTCCTGTTACAGTAAGACCATTAATTGTAGTGGCTAACTGAAAAATATAGAAAATATGGTTAATTTGTAGCAACGGGAACGGTGTACACACATTCTGTATACATCGTTCCTGTTACTGTAAGACCATTAATTGTAGTGGCTAACTGAAAAATATAGAAAATATGGTTCTTTTGTAGCAACGGGAACGGTGTACACACATTCTGTATACACCGTTCCTTTTACGGTAAGACCATTAATTGTAGTGGCTCACTGAAAAATATAGAAAATATGGTTCATTTGTAGCAATGGGAACGGTGTACACACATTCTGTATACACCGTTCCTGTTACAGTAAGACCATTAATTGTAGTGGCTAACTGAAAAATATAGCAAATATGGTTCATTTGTAGCAATGGGAACGGTGTACACACATTCTGTATACACCGTTCCTGTTACAGTAAAACCATTAATTGTAGTGGCTAACTGAAAAATATAGAAAGTATGGTTCTTTTGTAGAAACGGGAACGGTGTACACACATTCTGTATACATCGTTCCTCTTAGAGTAAGACCATTAATTGTAGTGGCTAACTGAAAAATATAGAAAATATGGTTCTTTTGTAGCAATGGAAACGGTGTATACACATTCTGTATACACCGTTCCTGTTACAGTAAGACCATTAATTGTGGTGGCTAACTGAAAAATATAGAAAATATGGTTCATTTGCAGCAATGGGAACGGTGTACACACATTCTGTATACACCGTTCCTGTTACAGTAAGACCATTAATTGTAGTGGCTAACTGAAAAATATAGAAAATATGGTTCTTTTGTAGCAACAGGAACGGTGTACACACATTCTGTATACATCGTTCCTGTTACAGTAAGACCATTAATTGTAGTGGCTAACTGAAAAATATAGAAAATATGGTTCTTTTGTAGCAATGGGAACAGTGTACACACATTCTGTATACATCGTTCCTGTTACAGTAAGACCATTAATTATAGTGGCTAACTGAAAAATATAGAAAATATGGTTCTTTTGTAGCAATGGGAACGGTGTACACACATTCTGTATACATCGTTCCTGTTACAGTAAGACGATTAATTGTAGTGGCTAACTGAAAAATATAGAAAATATGGTTCTTTTGTAGCAATGGGAACGGTGTACACACATTCTGTATACACCGTTCCTGTTACGGTAAGACCATTAATTGTAGTGGCTAACTGAAAAATATAGAAAATATGGTTCTTTTGTAAAAACGGGAACGGTGTACACACATTCTGTATACATCGTTCCTGTTACAGTAAGACCATTAATTGTAGTGGCTAACTGAAAAATATAGAAAATATGGTTCTTTTGTAGCAATGGGAACGGTGTACACACATTCTGTATACACCGTTCCTGTTACAGTAAGACCATTAATTGTAGTGGCTAACTGAAAAATATAGAAAACATGGTTCATTTGTAGCAATGGGAACGGTGTACACACATTCTGTATACATCGTTCCTGTTACAGTAAGACCATTAATTGTAGTGGCTAACTGAAAAATATAGAAAATATGGTTCGTTTGTAGCAATGGGAACGGTGTACACACATTCTGTATACACCGCTCCTGTTACAGTAAGACCATTAATTGTAGTGGCTAACTGAAAAATATAGAAAATATGGTTCTTTTGTAGCAATGGGAACGGTGTACACACATTCTGTATACACCGTTCCTGTTACAGTAAGACCATTAATTGTAGTGGCTAACTGAAAAATATACAAAATATGGTTCTTTTGTAGCAATGGGAACGGTGTACTCACATTCTGTATACACCGTTTCTGTTACAGTAAGACCATTCATTGTAGTGGCTAACTAAAAAATATAGAAAATATGGTTCATTTGTAGCAATGGGAACGGTGTACACACATTCTGTATACACCGTACCTGTTACAGTAAGACCATTAATTGTAGTGGCTAACTGAAAAATATAGAAAATATGGTTCTTTTGTAGCAATGGGAACGGTGTACACACATTCTGTATACACCGTTTCTGTTACTGTAAGACCATTAATTGTAGTGGCTCACTGAAAAATATAGAAAATATGGTTCATTTGTAGCAATGGGAACGGTGTACACACATTCTGTATACACCGTTTCTGTTATTGTAAGACCATTAATTGTAGAGGCTAACTGAAAAATATAGAAAATATGGTTCTTTTGTAGCAATGGGAACGGTGTACGCACATTCTGTATACACCGTTCCTGTTATAGTAAGACCATTAATTGTAGTGGCTAACTGAAAAATATAGAAAATATGGTTCTTTTGTAGCAATGGGAACGGTGTACGCACATTCTGTATACACCGTTCCTGTTATAGTAAGACCATTAATTGTAGTGGCTAACTGAAAAATATAGAAAATATGGTTCTTTTGTAGCAATGGGAACGGTGTACACACATTCTGTATACACCGTTCCTGTTACAGTAAGACCATTAATTGTAGTGGCTAACTGAAAAATATAGAAAATATGGTTCATTTGTAGCAATGGTAACGGTGTACACACATTCTATATACATCGTTCCTGTTACAGTAAAACCATTAATTGTAGTGGCTAACTGAGAAATATAGAAAGTATGGTTCTTTTGTAGAAACGGGAACGGTGTACACACATTCTGTATACATCGTTCCTGTTACAGTAAGACCATTAATTGTAGTGGCTAACTGAAAAACATAGAAAATATGGTTAATTTGTAGCAATGGGAACGGTGTACACACATTCTGTATACATCGTTCCTATTACAGTAAGACCATTAATTGTAGTGGCTAACTGAAAAATATAGAAAATATGGTTCATTTGTAGCAATGGGAACGGTGTACACACATTCTGTATACATAGTTCCTGTTACAGTGAGACCATTAATTGTAGTAGCTACCTGAAAAATATAGAAAATATGGTTCTTTTGTAGCAATGGGAACGGTGTACACACATTCTGTATACACCGTTCCTGTTACAGTAAGACCATTAATTGTAGTGGCGAACTGAAAAATATAGAAAATATGGTTCATTTGTAGCAATGGGAACGGTGTACACACATTCTGTATACATCGTTCCTGTTACAGTAAGACCATTAATTGTAGTGGCTAACTGAAAAATATAGAAAATATGGTTCATTTGTAGCAATGGGAACGGTGTACACACATTCTGTATACATCGTTCCTGTTACAGAAAGACCATTGATTGTAGTGGCTAACTGAAAAATATAGAAAATATGGTTCTTTTGTACCAAGGGGAACGGTGTACACACATTCTGTATACATCGTTCCTGTTACAGTAAGACCATTAATTGTAGTGGCTAACTGAAAAATAAAGAAAATATGGTTCATTTGTAGCAATGGGAACGGTGTACACACATTCTGTATACATCGTTTCTGTTACAGTAAGACCATTAATTGTAGTGGCTAACTGAAAAATAGAGAAAATATGGTTCTTTTGTAGCAACAGGAACGGTGTACACACATTCTGTATACATCGTTCCTGTTACAGTGAGACCATTAATTGTAGTAGCTACCTGAAAAATATAGAAAATATGGTTCTTTTGTAGCAATGGGAACGGTGTACACACATTCTGTATACACCGTTCCTGTTACAGTAAGACCATTAATTGTAGTGGCTAACTGAAAAATATAGAAAATATGGTTCATTTGTAGCAATGGGAACGGTGTACACACATTCTGTATACATCGTTCCTGTTACAGTAAGACCATTGATTGTAGTGGCTAACTGAAAAATATAGAAAATATGGTTCATTTGTAGCAATGGGAACGGTGTACACACATTCTGTATACATCGTTCCTGTTACAGTAAGACCATTAATTGTAGTGGCTAACTGAAAAATATAGAAAATATGGTTCTTTTGTAGCAAGGGGAACGGTGTACACACATTCTGTATACATCGTTCCTGTTACAGTAAGACCATTAATTGTAGTGGCTAACTGAAAAATAGAGAAAATATGGTTCTTTTGTAGCAACAGGAACGGTGTACACACATTCTGTATACATCGTTCCTGTTACAGTGAGACCATTAATTGTAGTAGCTACCTGAAAAATATAGAAAGTATGGTTCTTTTGTAGAAACGGGAACGGTGTACACACATTCTGTATACATCGTTCCTGTTACAGTAAGACCATTAATTGTAGTGGCTAACTGAAAAATATAGAAAATATTTTTGTTTTGTACCAATGGGAACGGTGTACACACATTCTGTATACACCGTTCCTGTTACAGTAAGACCATTAATTGTAGTGGCTAACTGAAAAATATAGAAAATATGGTTCATTTGTAGCAATGGGAACGGTGTACACACATTCTGTATACATCGTTCCTGTTACAGTAAGACCATTAATTGTAGTGGCTAACTGAAAAATATAGAAAATATGGTTCTTTTGTAGCAAACAGGAACGGTGTACACACATTCTGTATTCATCGTTCCTGTTACAGTAAGACCATTAATTGTAGTGGCTAACTGAAAAATATAGAAAATATGGTTTTTTGTAGCAACAGGAACGGTGTACACACATTCTGTATACACCGTTCCTGCTACTGTAAGACAATTAATTGGAGCGTCAAACTGAAAAATAGAGAAAATATGGTTCTTTTGTAGCAACGGGAACGGTGTACACACATTCTGTATACACCGTTCCTGTTACAGTAAGACCATAAATTGTAGTGGCTAACTGAAAAATATAGAAAATATGGTTCATTTGTAGCAACGGGAACGGTGTACAAACATTCTGTATACATCGTTCCTGTTACAGTAAGACCATTAATTGTAGTGGCTAACTGAAAAATATAGAAAATATGGTTAATTTGTAGCAACGGGAACGGTGTACACACATTCTGTATACATCGTTCCTGTTACTGTAAGACCATTAATTGTAGTGGCTAACTGAAAAATATAGAAAATATGGTTCTTTTGTAGCAACGGGAACGGTGTACACACATTCTGTATACACCGTTCCTTTTACGGTAAGACCATTAATTGTAGTGGCTCACTGAAAAATATAGAAAATATGGTTCATTTGTAGCAATGGGAACGGTGTACACACATTCTGTATACACCGTTCCTGTTACAGTAAGACCATTAATTGTAGTGGCTAACTGAAAAATATAGCAAATATGGTTCATTTGTAGCAATGGGAACGGTGTACACACATTCTGTATACACCGTTCCTGTTACAGTAAAACCATTAATTGTAGTGGCTAACTGAAAAATATAGAAAGTATGGTTCTTTTGTAGAAACGGGAACGGTGTACACACATTCTGTATACATCGTTCCTCTTACAGTAAGACCATTAATTGTAGTGGCTAACTGAAAAATATAGAAAATATGGTTCTTTTGTAGCAATGGAAACGGTGTATACACATTCTGTATACACCGTTCCTGTTACAGTAAAACCATTAATTGTAGTGGCTAACTGAAAAATATAGAAAGTATGGTTCTTTTGTAGAAACGGGAACGGTGTACACACATTCTGTATACATCGTTCCTCTTACAGTAAGACCATTAATTGTAGTGGCTAACTGAAAAATATAGAAAATATGGTTGTTTTGTAGCAATGGGAACGGTGTACACACATTCTGTATACATCGTTCCTGTGACAGTAAGACCATTAATTGTAGTGGCTAACTGAAAAATATAGAAAATATGGTTCTTTTGTGGCAACAGGAACGGTGTACACACATTCTGTATACATCGTTCCTGTTACAGTAAGACCATTAATTGTAGTGGCTAACTGAAAAACATAGAAATTAATGTTCTTTTGTAGCAACGGGAACGCTGTAAACACATTCTGTATACATCGTTCCTGTTACTGTAAGACCATTAATTGTAGTGGCTAACTGAAAAACATAGAAAATATTGTTCTTTTGTAGCAACGGGAACGGTGTACACACATTCTGTATACATCGTTATTGTTAATGTAAGACCATTAATTGTAGTGGCTAACTGAAAAATATAGAAAGTATGGTTCATTTGTAGCAACGGGAACGGTGTACACACATTCTGTATAAATCGTTCCTGTTACTGTAAGACCATTAATAGACGATTACGCTAAAGATGGCGGCAAGGAACTTTTTACCAAGATACATTGCGTTCTTTAATCGAATTCCTATAGAATCGTTAAGGATTCGTAATTAGAACGCAATGCATCTTGGTAAAAAGTTCCTCGCCACCATCTTTAGCGTAATCGTCTATTGTAGTGGCTAACTGAAAAATATAGAAAATATGGTTCATTTGTAGCAACGGGAACGGTGTACACACATTCTGTATAAATCGTTCCTGTTACTGTAAGACCATTAATTGTAGTGGCTAACTGAAAAACATAGAAAATATTGTTCTTTTGTAGCAATGGGAACGGTGTACACACATTCTTTATACATCGTTACTGTTACAGTAAGACCATTAATTGTAGTGGCTAACTGAAAAATATAGAAAATATGGTTCTTTTGTAGCAACGGGAACGGTGTACACACATTCTGTATACACCGTTCCTTTTACAGTAAGACCATTAATTGTAGTGGCTCACTGAAAAATATAGAAAATATGGTTCATTTGTAGCAATGGGAACGGTGTACACACATTCTGTATTCACCGTTCCTGTTACAGTAAGACCATTAATTGTAGTGGCTAACTGAAGAATATAGCAAATATGGTTCATTTGTAGCAATGGGAACGGTGTACACACATTCTGTATACACCGTTCCTGTTACAGTAAGACCATTAATTGTAGTGGCTAACTGAAAAATATAGAAAATATGGTTCTTTTGTAGCAATGGGAACGGTGTACACACATTCTGTATACACCGTTCCTGTTACAGTAAGACCATTAATTGTAGTGGCTAACTGAAAAATATAGAAAATATGGTTCTATTGTAGCAACGGGAACGGTGTACACACATTCTGTATACATCGTTCCTGTTACAGTAAGACCATTAATTATAGTGGCTAACTGAAAAATATAGAAAATATGGTTCTTTTGTAGCAATGGGAACGGTGTACACACATTCTGTATACATCGTTCCTGTTACAGTAAGACGATTAATTGTAGTGGCTAACTGAAAAATATAGAAAATATGGTTCTTTTGTAGCAATGGGAACGGTGTACACACATTCTGTATACACCGTTCCTGTTACAGTAAAACCATTAATTGTAGTGGCTAACTGAGAAATATAGAAAGTATGGTTCTTTTGTAGAAACGGGAACGGTGTACACACATTCTGTATACATCGTTCCTGTTACAGTAAGACCATTAATTGTAGTGGCTAACTGAAAAATATAGAAAATATTTTTGTTTTGTACCAATGGGAACGGTGTACACACATTCTGTATACACCGTTCCTGTTACAGTAAGACCATTAATTGTAGTGGCTAACTGAAAAATATAGAAAATATGGTTCATTTGTAGCAATGGGAACGGTGTACACACATTCTGTATACATCGTTCCTGTTACAGTAAGACCATTAATTGTAGTGTCTAACTGAAAAATATAGAAAATATGGTTCTTTTGTAGCAAACAGGAACGGTGTACACACATTCTGTATTCATCGTTCCTGTTACAGTAAGACCATTAATTGTAGTGGCTAACTGAAAAATATAGAAAATATGGTTTTTTGTAGCAACAGGAACGGTGTACACACATTCTGTATACACCGTTCCTGCTACTGTAAGACAATTAATTGGAGCGTCAAACTGAAAAATATAGAAAATATGGTTCTTTTGTAGCAACGGGAACGGTGTACACACATTCTGTATACACCGTTCCTGTTACAGTAAGACCATTAATTGTAGTGGCTAACTGAAAAATATAGAAAATATGGTTCATTTGTAGCAACGGGAACGGTGTACAAACATTCTGTATACATCGTTCCTGTTACAGTAAGACCATTAATTGTAGTGGCTAACTGAAAAATATAGAAAATATGGTTAATTTGTAGCAACGGGAACGGTGTACACACATTCTGTATACATCGTTCCTGTTACTGTAAGACCATTAATTGTAGTGGCTAACTGAAAAATATAGAAAATATGGTTCTTTTGTAGCAATGGGAACGGTGTACACACATTCTGTATACACCGTTCCTGTTACAGTAAGACCATTAATTGTAGTGGCTAACTGAAAAATATAGCAAATATGGTTCATTTGTAGCAATGGGAACGGTGTACACACATTCTGTATACACGGTCCCTATTACAGTAAAACCATTAATTGTAGTGGCTAACTGAAAAATATAGAAAGTATGGTTCTTTTGTAGAAACGGGAACGGTGTACACACATTCTGTATACATCGTTCCTCTTAGAGTAAGACCATTAATTGTAGTGGCTAACTGAAAAATATAGAAAATATGGTTCTTTTGTAGCAATGGAAACGGTGTATACACATTCTGTATACACCGTTCCTATTACAGTAAGACCATTAATTGTGGTGGCTAACTGAAAAATATAGAAAATATGGTTCATTTGCAGCAATGGGAACGGTGTACACACATTCTGTATACACCGTTCCTGTTACAGTAAGACCATTAATTGTAGTGGCTAACTGAAAAATATAGAAAATATGGTTCTTTTGTAGCAACAGGAACGGTGTACACACATTCTGTATACATCGTTCCTGTTACAGTAAGACCATTAATTGTAGTGGCTAACTGAAAAATATAGAAAATATGGTTCTTTTGTAGCAATGGGAACAGTGTACACACATTCTGTATACATCGTTCCTGTTACAGTAAGACCATTAATTATAGTGGCTAACTGAAAAATATAGAAAATATGGTTCTTTTGTAGCAATGGGAACGGTGTACACACATTCTGTATACATCGTTCCTGTTACAGTAAGACGATTAATTGTAGTGGCTAACTGAAAAATATAGAAAATATGGTTCTTTTGTAGCAATGGGAACGGTGTACACACATTCTGTATACACCGTTCCTGTTACGGTAAGACCATTAATTGTAGTGGCTAACTGAAAAATATAGAAAATATGGTTCTTTTGTACAAACGGGAACGGTGTACACACATTCTGTATACATCGTTCCTGTTACAGTAAGACCATTAATTGTAGTGGCTAACTGAAAAATATAGAAAATATGGTTCTTTTGTAGCAATGGGAACGGTGTACACACATTCTGTATACACCGTTCCTGTTACAGTAAGACCATTAATTGTAGTGGCTAACTGAAAAATATAGAAAACATGGTTCATTTGTAGCAATGGGAACGGTGTACACACATTCTGTATACATCGTTCCTGTTACAGTAAGACCATTAATTGTAGTGGCTAACTGAAAAATATAGAAAATATGGTTCGTTTGTAGCAATGGGAACGGTGTACACACATTCTGTATACACCGCTCCTGTTACAGTAAGACCATTAATTGTAGTGGCTAACTGAAAAATATAGAAAATATGGTTCTTTTGTAGCAATGGGAACGGTGTACACACATTCTGTATACACCGTTCCTGTTACAGTAAGACCATTAATTGTAGTGGCTAACTGAAAAATATACAAAATATGGTTCTTTTGTAGCAATGGGAACGGTGTACTCACATTCTGTATACACCGTTTCTGTTACAGTAAGACCATTCATTATAGTGGCTAACTAAAAAATATAGAAAATATGGTTCATTTGTAGCAATGGGAACGGTGTACACACATTCTGTATACACCGTACCTGTTACAGTAAGACCATTAATTGTAGTGGCTAACTGAAAAATATAGAAAATATGGTTCTTTTGTAGCAATGGGAACGGTGTACACACATTCTGTATACACCGTTTCTGTTACTGTAAGACCATTAATTGTAGTGGCTCACTGAAAAATATAGAAAATATGGTTCATTTGTAGCAATGGGAACGGTGTACACACATTCTGTATACATCGTTCCTGTTACAGTAAGACCATTAATTGTAGTGGCTCACTGAAAAATATAGAAAATTTGGTTGTGTTGTAGCAATGGGAACGGTGTACGCACATTCTGTATACACCGTTTCTGTTATTGTAAGACCATTAATTGTAGTGGCTAACTGAAAAATATAGAAAATTTGGTTGTGTTGTAGCAATGGGAACAGTGTACACACATTCTGTATACATCGTTCCTGTTACAGTAAGACCATTAATTATAGTGGCTAACTGAAAAATATAGAAAATATGGTTCTTTTGTAGCAATGGGAACAGTGTACACACATTCTGTATACATCGTTCCTGTTACAGTAAGACCATTAATTATAGTGGCTAACTGAAAAATATAGAAAATATGGTTCTTTTGTAGCAATGGGAACGGTGTACACACATTCTGTATACATCGTTCCTGTTACAGTAAGACGATTAATTGTAGTGGCTAACTGAAAAATATAGAAAATATGGTTCTTTTGTAGCAATGGGAACGGTGTACACACATTCTGTATACACCGTTCCTGTTACGGTAACACCATTAATTGTAGTGGCTAACTGAAAAATATAGAAAATATGGTTCTTTTGTACAAACGGGAACGGTGTATACACATTCTGTATACATCGTTCCTGTTACAGTAAGACCATTAATTGTAGTGGCTAACTGAAAAATATAGAAAATATGGTTCTTTTGTAGCAATGGGAACGGTGTACACACATTCTGTATACACCGTTCCTGTTACAGTAAGACCATTAATTGTAGTGGCTAACTGAAAAATATAGAAAACATGGTTCATTTGTAGCAATGGGAACGGTGTACACACATTCTGTATACATCGTTCCTGTTACAGTAAGACCATTAATTGTAGTGGCTAACTGAAAAATATAGAAAATATGGTTCGTTTGTAGCAATGGGAACGGTGTACACACATTCTGTATACACCGCTCCTGTTACAGTAAGACCATTAATTGTAGTGGCTAACTGAAAAATATAGAAAATATGGTTCTTTTGTAGCAATGGGAACGGTGTACACACATTCTGTATACACCGTTCCTGTGACAGTAAGACCATTAATTGTAGTGGCTAACTGAAAAATATACAAAATATGGTTCTTTTGTAGCAATGGGAACGGTGTACTCACATTCTGTATACACCGTTTCTGTTACAGTAAGACCATTCATTATAGTGGCTAACTAAAAAATATAGAAAATATGGTTCATTTGTAGCAATGGGAACGGTGTACACACATTCTGTATACACCGTACCTGTTACAGTAAGACCATTAATTGTAGTGGCTAACTGAAAAATATAGAAAATATGGTTCTTTTGTAGCAATGGGAACGGTGTACACACATTCTGTATACACCGTTCCTGTTACAGTAAGACCATTAATTGTAGTGGCTCACTGAAAAATATAGAAAATATGGTTCATTTGTAGCAATGGGAACGGTGTACACACATTCTGTATACATCGTTCCTGTTACAGTAAGACCATTAATTGTAGTGGCTCACTGAAAAATATAGAAAATTTGGTTGTGTTGTAGCAATGGGAACGGTGTACGCACATTCTGTATACACCGTTTCTGTTATTGTAAGACCATTAATTGTAGTGGCTCACTGAAAAATATAGAAAATTTGGTTCTTTTGTAGCAATGGGAACGGTGTACGCACATTCTGTATACACCGTTCCTGTTACAGTAAGACCATTAATTGTAGTGGCTAACTGAAAAATATAGAAAATATGGTTCTTTTGTAGCAATGGGAACGGTGTACACACATTCTGTATACACCGTTCCTGTTACAGTAAGACCATTAATTGTAGTGGCTAACTGAAAAATATAGAAAATATGGTTCATTTGTAGCAATGGTAACGGTGTACACACATTCTATATACATCGTTCCTGTTACAGTAAGACCATTAATTATAGTGGCTAACTGAAAGATATAGAAAATATGGTTGTGTTGTAGCAATGGGAACGGTGTACACACATTCTCTATACATCGTTCCTGTTACTGTAAGACAATTAATTGTAGTGGCTAACTGAAAAATATAGAAAATATGTTTCATTTGTAGCAATGGGAACGGTGTACACACATTCTGTATACATCGTTCCTGTTACAGTAAGACCATTAATCGTAGTGGCTAACTGAAAAATATAGAAAATATGGTTCTTTTGTAGCAATGGGAACGGTGTACACACATTCTGTATACAACGTTCCTGTTATAGTAAGACCATTAATTGTAGTGGCTAACTGAAAAATATAGAAAATATGTTTCATTTGTAGCAATGGGAACGGTGTACACACATTCTGTATACATCGTTCCTGTTACAGTAAGACCATTAATCGTAGTGGCTAACTGAAAAATATAGAAAATATGGTTCTTTTGTAGCAAGGGGAACGGTGTACACACATTCTGTATACATCGTTCCTGTTACAGTAAGACCATTAATTGTAGTGGTTAACTGAAAAATAAAGAAAATATGGTTCATTTGTAGCAATGGGAACGGTGTACACACATTCTGTATACATCGTTTCTGTTACAGTAAGACCATTAATTGTAGTGGCTAACTGAAAAATAGAGAAAATATGGTTCTTTTGTAGCAACAGGAACGGTGTACACGCATTCTGTATACATCGTTCCTGTTACAGTAAGACCATTAATCGTAGTGGCTAACTGAAAAATATAGAAAATATGGTTCATTTGTAGCAATGGTAACGGTGTACACACATTCTA
This sequence comes from Aurelia sp. 3 sensu Dawson et al. (2005), assembly GCA_964020215.1. Taxonomy (NCBI): domain Eukaryota; kingdom Metazoa; phylum Cnidaria; class Scyphozoa; order Semaeostomeae; family Ulmaridae; genus Aurelia; species Aurelia sp. 3 sensu Dawson et al. (2005). The sequence goes on along the minus strand of OZ026580.1, from coordinate 15,053,020 downwards.
TATACATCGTTCCTGTTACAGTAAGACTATTAATTGTAGTGGCTAATTGAAAAATATAGAAAATATGGTTCATTTGTAGCAATGGGAACGGTGTACACACATTCTGTATACACCGTTCCTGTTACAGTAAGACCATTAATTGTAGTGGCTAACTGAAAAATATAGAAAATATGGTTCTTTTGTAGCAATGGGAACGGTGTACACACATTCTGTATTCACCGTTCCTGTTACAGTAAGACCATTAATTGTAGTGGCTAACTGAAAAATATAGAAAATATGGTTCATTTGTAGCAATGGTAACGGTGTACACACATTCTATATACATCGTTCCTGTTACAGTAAGACCATTAATTATAGTGGCTAACTGAAAGATATAGAAAATATGGTTGTGTTGTAGCAATGGGAACGGTGTACACACATTCTCTATACATCGTTCCTGTTACTGTAAGACAATTAATTGTAGTGGCTAACTGAAAAATATAGAAAATATGTTTCATTTGTAGCAATGGGAACGGTGTACACACATTCTGTATACATCGTTCCTGTTACAGTAAGACCATTAATCGTAGTGGCTAACTGAAAAATATAGAAAATATGGTTCTTTTGTAGCAATGGGAACGGTGTACACACATTCTGTATACACCGTTCCTGTTATAGTAAGACCATTAATTGTAGTGGCTAACTGAAAAATATAGAAAATATGTTTCATTTGTAGCAATGGGAACGGTGTACACACATTCTGTATACATCGTTCCTGTTACAGTAAGACCATTAATCGTAGTGGCTAACTGAAAAATATAGAAAATATGGTTCTTTTGTAGCAAGGGGAACGGTGTACACACATTCTGTATACATCGTTCCTGTTACAGTAAGACCATTAATTGTAGTGGTTAACTGAAAAATAAAGAAAATATGGTTCATTTGTAGCAATGGGAACGGTGTACACACATTCTGTATACATCGTTTCTGTTACAGTAAGACCATTAATTGTAGTGGCTAACTGAAAAATAGAGAAAATATGGTTCTTTTGTAGCAACAGGAACGGTGTACACGCATTCTGTATACATCGTTCCTGTTACAGTAAGACCATTAATTGTAGTGGCTAACTGAAAAATATAGAAAATATGGTTCATTTGTAGCAATGGGAACGGTGTACACACATTCTGTATACACCGTTCCTGTTACAGCAAGACTATTAATTGTAGTGGCTAATTGAAAAATATAGAAAATATGGTTCATTTGTAGCAATGGGAACGGTGTACACACATTCTGTATACATCGTTCCTGTTACAGTAAGACCATTAATTGTAGTGGCTAACTGAAAAATATAGAAAATATGGTTCTTTTGTAGCAATGGAAACGGTGTACACACATTCTGTACACACCGTTCCTGTTACAGTAAGACCATTAATTGTAGTGGCTAACTGAAAAATATAGAAAATATGGTTCTTTTGTAGCAATGGGAACGGTGTACACACATTCTGTATACATCGTTCCTGTTACAATAAGACCATTAATTGTAGTGGCTAACTGAAAAATATAGAAAATATGGTTCTTTTGTAGCAACGGGAACGGTGTAAACACATTCTGTATACATCGTTCCTGTTACAGTAAGACCATTTATTGTAGTGGCTAACTGAAAAATATAGAAAATATGGTTCATTTGTAGCAAAGGGAACGGTGTACACACATTCTGTATACGTAGTTCCTGTTACAGTGAGACCATTAATTGTAGTAGCTACCTGAAAAATATAGAAAATATGGTTCTTTTGTAGCAATGGGAACGGTGTACACACATTCTGTATACACCGTTCCTGTTACAGTAAGACCATTAATTGTAGTGGCTAACTGAAAAATATAGAAAATATGGTTAATTTGTAGCAATGGGAACGGTGTACACACATTCTGTATACATCGTTCCTGTTACAGTAAGACCATTAATTGTAGTGGCTAACTGAAAAATATAGAAAATATGGTTCATTTGTAGCAATGGGAACGGTGTACACACATTCTGTATACATAGTTCCTGTTACAGTGAGACCATTAATTGTAGTAGCTACCTGAAAAATATAGAAAATATGGTTCTTTTGTAGCAATGGGAACGGTGTACACACATTCTGTATACACCGTTCCTGTTACAGTAAGACCATTAATTGTAGTGGCTAACTGAAAAATATAGAAAATATGGTTCATTTGTAGCAATGGGAACGGTGTACACACATTCTGTATACATCGTTCCTGTTACAGTAAGACCATTAATTGTAGTGGCTAACTGAAAAATATAGAAAATATGGTTCATTTGTAGCAATGGGAACGGTGTACACACATTCTGTATACATCGTTCCTGTTACAGAAAGACCATTGATTGTAGTGGCTAACTGAAAAATATAGAAAATATGGTTCTTTTGTACCAAGGGGAACGGTGTACACACATTCTGTATACATCGTTCCTGTTACAGTAAGACCATTAATTGTAGTGGCTAACTGAAAAATAAAGAAAATATGGTTCATTTGTAGCAATGGGAACGGTGTAAACACATTCTGTATACATCGTTTCTGTTACAGTAAGACCATTAATTGTAGTGGCTAACTGAAAAATAGAGAAAATATGGTTCTTTTGTAGCAACAGGAACGGTGTACACACATTCTGTATACATCGTTCCTGTTACAGTGAGACCATTAATTATAGTAGCTACCTGAAAAATATAGAAAATATGGTTCTTTTGTAGCAATGGGAACGGTGTACACACATTCTGTATACACCGTTCCTGTTACAGTAAGACCATTAATTGTAGTGGCTAACTGAAAAATATAGAAAATATGGTTCATTTGTAGCAATGGGAACGGTGTACACACATTCTGTATACATCGTTCCTGTTACAGTAAGACCATTGATTGTAGTGGCTAACTGAAAAATATAGAAAATATGGTTCATTTGTAGCAATGGGAACGGTGTACACACATTCTGTATACATCGTTCCTGTTACAGTAAGACCATTAATTGTAGTGGCTAACTGAAAAATATAGAAAATATGGTTCTTTTGTAGCAAGGGGAACGGTGTACACACATTCTGTATACATCGTTCCTGTTACAGTAAGACCATTAATTGTAGTGGTTAACTGAAAAATAAAGAAAATATGGTTCATTTGTAGCAATGGGAACGGTGTACACACATTCTGTATACATCGTTTCTGTTACAGTAAGACCATTAATTGTAGTGGCTAACTGAAAAATAGAGAAAATATGGTTCTTTTGTAGCAACAGGAACGGTGTACACGCATTCTGTATACATCGTTCCTGTTACAGTAAGACCATTAATTGTAGTGGCTAACTGAAAAATATAGAAAATATGGTTCATTTGTAGCAATGGGAACGGTGTACACACATTCTGTATACACCGTTCCTGTTACCGCAAGACTATTAATTGTAGTGGCTAATTGAAAAATATAGAAAATATGGTTCATTTGTAGAAATGGGAACGGTGTACACACATTCTGTATACATCGTTCCTGTTACAGTAAGACCATTAATTGTAGTGGCTAACTGAAAAATATAGAAAATATGGTTCTTTTGTAGCAATGGAAACGGTGTACACACATTCTGTACACACCGTTCCTGTTACAGTAAGACCATTGATTGTAGTGGCTAACTGAAAAATATAGAAAATATGGTTCTTTTGTAGCAATGGGAACGGTGTACACACATTCTGTATACATCGTTCCTGTTACAATAAGACCATTAATTGTAGTGGCTAACTGAAAAATATAGAAAATATGGTTCTTTTGTAGCAACGGGAACGGTGTAAACACATTCTGTATACATCGTTCCTGTTACAGTAAGACCATTTATTGTAGTGGCTAACTGAAAAATATAGAAAATATGGTTCATTTGTAGCAATGGGAACGGTGTACACACATTCTGTATACATAGTTCCTGTTACAGTGAGACCATTAATTGTAGTAGCTACCTGAAAAATATAGAAAATATGGTTCTTTTGTAGCAATGGGAACGGTGTACACACATTCTGTATACACCGTTCCTGTTACAGTAAGACCATTAATTGTAGTGGCTAACTGAAAAATATAGAAAATATGGTTAATTTGTAGCAATGGGAACGGTGTACACACATTCTGTATACATCGTTCCTGTTACAGTAAGACCATTAATTGTAGTGGCTAACTGAAAAATATAGAAAATATGGTTCATTTGTAGCAATGGGAACGGTGTACACACATTCTGTATACATAGTTCCTGTTACAGTGAGACCATTAATTGTAGTAGCTACCTGAAAAATATAGAAAATATGGTTCTTTTGTAGCAATGGGAACGGTGTACACACATTCTGTATACACCGTTCCTGTTACAGTAAGACCATTAATTGTAGTGGCTAACTGAAAAATATAGAAAATATGGTTCATTTGTAGCAATGGGAACGGTGTACAAACATTCTGTATACATCGTTCCTGTTACAGTAAGACCATTAATTGTAGTGGCTAACTGAAAAATATAGAAAATATGGTTCATTTGTAGCAATGGGAACGGTGTACACACATTCTGTATACATCGTTCCTGTTACAGAAAGACCATTGATTGTAGTGGCTAACTGAAAAATATAGAAAATATGGTTCATTTGTAGCAATGGGAACGGTGTACACACATTCTGTATACACCGTTCCTGTTACTGTACGACCATTAATTGTAGTGGCTAACTGAAAAATATAGAAAATATGGTTCTTTTGTAGCAACAGGAACGGTGTATACACATTCTGTATACATCGTTCCTGTTACAGTAAGACCATTAATTGTAGTGGCTAACTGAAAAATATAGAAAATATGGTTCATTTGTAGCAACGGGAACGGTGTACACACATTCTGTATACATCGTTCCTGTTACAGTAAGACCATTAATTGTAGTGGCTAACTGAAAAATATAGAAAATATGGTTCTTTTGTAGCAAGGGGAACGGTGTACACACATTCTGGATACATCGTTCCTGTTACAGTAAGACCATTAATTGTAGTGGTTAACTGAAAAATAAAGAAAATATGGTTCATTTGTAGCAATGGGAACGGTGTACACACATTCTGTATACATCGTTTCTGTTACAGTAAGACCATTAATTGTAGTGGCTAACTGAAAAATAGAGAAAATATGGTTCTTTTGTAGCAACAGGAACGGTGTACACGCATTCTGTATACATCGTTCCTGTTACAGTAAGACCATTAATTGTAGTGGCTAACTGAAAAATATAGAAAATATGGTTCATTTGTAGCAATGGGAACGGTGTACACACATTCTGTATACACCGTTCCTGTTACAGCAAGACCATTAATTGTAGTGGCTAATTGAAAAATATAGAAAATATGGTTCATTTGTAGCAATGGGAACGGTGTACACACATTCTGTATACATCGTTCCTGTTACAGTAAGACCATTAATTGTAGTGGCTAACTGAAAAATATAGAAAATATGGTTCTTTTGTAGCAATGGAAACGGTGTACACACATTCTGTACACACCGTTCCTGTTACAGTAAGACCATTAATTGTAGTGGCTAACTGAAAAATATAGAAAATATGGTTCTTTCGTAGCAATAGGAACGGTGTACACACATTCTGTATACATCGTTCCTGTTACAATAAGACCATTAATTGTAGTGGCTAACTGAAAAATATAGAAAATATGGTTCTTTTGTAGCAACGGGAACGGTGTAAACACATTCTGTATACATCGTTCCTGTTACAGTAAGACCATTTATTGTAGTGGCTAACTGAAAAATATAGAAAATATGGTTCATTTGTAGCAATGGGAACGGTGTACACACATTCTGTATACATCGTTCCTGTTACAGTAAGACCATTAATTGTAGTGGCTAACTGAAAAATATAGAAAATATGGTTCTTTTGTAGCAACGGGAACGGTGTACACACATTCTGTATACATCGTTCCTCTTACAGTAAGACCATTAATTGTAGTGGCTAACTGAAAAATATAGAAAATATGGTTCTTTTGTAGCAATGGGAACGGTGTACACACATTCTGTATACATCGTTCCTGTTACAGTAAGACCATTAATTGTAGTGGCTAACTGAAAAATATAGAAAATATGGTTCTTTTGTAGCAATGGGAACGGTGTACACAAATTCTGTATACATCGTTCCTGTTACAGTAAGACCATTAATTGTAGTGGCTAACTGAGAAAATAGAAAATATGGTTCATTTGTAGCAATGGGAACGGTGTACACACATTCTGTATACATCGTTCCTGTTACAGTAAGACCATTAATTGTAGTGGCTAACTGAAAAATATAGAAAATATGGTTCATTTGTAGCAATGGGAACGGTGGACACACATTCTGTATACACCGTTCCTTTTACAGTAAGACCATTAATTGTAGTGGCTAACTGAAAAATATAGAAAATATGGTTCTTTTGTAGCAATGGGAACGGTGTACACACATTCTGTATACATCGTTCCTGTTAAAGTAAGACCATTAATTGTAGTGGCTAACTGAAACATATAGAAAATATGGTTCTTTTGTAGCAACGGGAACGGTGTACACACATTCTGTATACATCGTTCCTGTTACAGTAAGACCATTAATTGTAGTGGCTAACTGAAAAATATAGAAAATATGGTTCATTTGTAGCAACGGGAACGGTGTACACACACTCTGTATACATCGTTCCTGTTACTGTAAGACCATTAATTGTAGTGGCTAACTGAAAAATATAGAAAATATGGTTCTTTTGTAGCAACGGGAACGGTGTACACAAATTCTGTATACACCGTTCCTGTTACAGTAAGACCATTAATTGTAGTGGCTAACTGAAAAATATAGAAAATATGGTTCTTTTGTAGCAATAGGAACGGTGTACACACATTCTGTATACATCGTTCCTGTTACAATAAGACCATTAATTGTAGTGGCTAACTGAAAAATATAGAAAATATGGCTCTTTTGTAGCAACGGGAACGGTGTAAACACATTCTGTATACATCGTTCCTGTTACAGTAAGACCATTTATTGTAGTGGCTAACTGAAAAATATAGAAAATATGGTTCATTTGTAGCAATGGGAACGGTGTACAGACATTCTGTATACATCGTTCCTGTTACAGTAAGACCATTAATTGTAGTGGCTAACTGAAAAATATAGAAAATATGGTTCTTTTGTAGCAACGGGAACGGTGTACACACATTCTGTATACATCGTTCCTCTTACAGTAAGACCATTAATTGTAGTGGCTAACTGAAAAATATAGAAAATATGGTTCTTTTGTAGCAATGGGAACGGTGTACACACATTCTGTATACATCGTTCCTGTTACAGTAAGACCATTAATTGTAGTGGCTAACTGAAAAATATAGAAAATATGGTTCATTTGTAGCAATGGGAACGGTGTACACACATTCTGTATACACCGTTCCTGTTACCGCAAGACTATTAATTGTAGTGGCTAATTGAAAAATATAGAAAATATGGTTCATTTGTAGAAATGGGAACGGTGTACACACATTCTGTATACATCGTTCCTGTTACAGTAAGACCATTAATTGTAGTGGCTAACTGAAAAATATAGAAAATATGGTTCTTTTGTAGCAATGGAAACGGTGTACACACATTCTGTACACACCGTTCCTGTTACAGTAAGACCATTAATTGTAGTGGCTAACTGAAAAATATAGAAAATATGGTTCTTTTGTAGCAATGGGAACGGTGTACACACATTCTGTATACATCGTTCCTGTTACAATAAGACCATTAATTGTAGTGGCTAACTGAAAAATATAGAAAATATGGTTCTTTTGTAGCAACGGGAACGGTGTAAACACATTCTGTATACATCGTTCCTGTTACAGTAAGACCATTTATTGTAGTGGCTAACTGAAAAATATAGAAAATATGGTTCATTTGTAGCAATGGGAACGGTGTACACACATTCTGTATACATAGTTCCTGTTACAGTGAGACCATTAATTGTAGTAGCTACCTGAAAAATATAGAAAATATGGTTCTTTTGTAGCAATGGGAACGGTGTACACACATTCTGTATACACCGTTCCTGTTACAGTAAGACCATTAATTGTAGTGGCTAACTGAAAAATATAGAAAATATGGTTAATTTGTAGCAATGGGAACGGTGTACACACATTCTGTATACATCGTTCCTGTTACAGTAAGACCATTAATTGTAGTGGCTAACTGAAAAATATAGAAAATATGGTTCATTTGTAGCAATGGGAACGGTGTACACACATTCTGTATACATAGTTCCTGTTACAGTGAGACCATTAATTGTAGTAGCTACCTGAAAAATATAGAAAATATGGTTCTTTTGTAGCAATGGGAACGGTGTACACACATTCTGTATACACCGTTCCTGTTACAGTAAGACCATTAATTGTAGTGGCTAACTGAAAAATATAGAAAATATGGTTCATTTGTAGCAATGGGAACGGTGTACACACATTCTGTATACATCGTTCCTGTTACTGTAAGACCATTAATTGTAGTGGCTAACTGAAAAATATAGAAAATATGGTTCATTTGTAGCAATGGGAACGGTGTACACACATTCTGTATACATCGTTCCTGTTACAGAAAGACCATTGATTGTAGTGGCTAACTGAAAAATATAGAAAATATGGTTCATTTGTAGCAATGGGAACGGTGTACACACATTCTGTATACACCGTTCCTGTTACTGTACGACCATTAATTGTAGTGGCTAACTGAAAAATATAGAAAATATGGTTCTTTTGTAGCAACAGGAACGGTGTATACACATTCTGTATACATCGTTCCTGTTACAGTAAGACCATTAATTGTAGTGGCTAACTGAAAAATATAGAAAATATGGTTCATTTGTAGCAACGGGAACGGTGTACACACATTCTGTATACATCGTTCCTGTTACAGTAAGACCATTAATTGTAGTGGCTAACTGAAAAATATAGAAAATATGGTTCTTTTGTAGCAAGGGGAACGGTGTACACACATTCTGGATACATCGTTCCTGTTACAGTAAGACCATTAATTGTAGTGGTTAACTGAAAAATAAAGAAAATATGGTTCATTTGTAGCAATGGGAACGGTGTACACACATTCTGTATACATCGTTTCTGTTACAGTAAGACCATTAATTGTAGTGGCTAACTGAAAAATAGAGAAAATATGGTTCTTTTGTAGCAACAGGAACGGTGTACACGCATTCTGTATACATCGTTCCTGTTACAGTAAGACCATTAATTGTAGTGGCTAACTGAAAAATATAGAAAATATGGTTCATTTGTAGCAATGGGAACGGTGTACACACATTCTGTATACACCGTTCCTGTTACAGCAAGACCATTAATTGTAGTGGCTAATTGAAAAATATAGAAAATATGGTTCATTTGTAGCAATGGGAACGGTGTACACACATTCTGTATACATCGTTCCTGTTACAGTAAGACCATTAATTGTAGTGGCTAACTGAAAAATATAGAAAATATGGTTCTTTTGTAGCAATGGAAACGGTGTACACACATTCTGTACACACCGTTCCTGTTACAGTAAGACCATTAATTGTAGTGGCTAACTGAAAAATATAGAAAATATGGTTCTTTCGTAGCAATAGGAACGGTGTACACACATTCTGTATACATCGTTCCTGTTACAATAAGACCATTAATTGTAGTGGCTAACTGAAAAATATAGAAAATATGGTTCTTTTGTAGCAACGGGAACGGTGTAAACACATTCTGTATACATCGTTCCTTTTACAGTAAGACCATTTATTGTAGTGGCTAACTGAAAAATATAGAAAATATGGTTCATTTGTAGCAATGGGAACGGTGTACACACATTCTGTATACATCGTTCCTGTTACAGTAAGACCATTAATTGTAGTGGCTAACTGAAAAATATAGAAAATATGGTTCTTTTGTAGCAACGGGAACGGTGTACACACATTCTGTATACATCGTTCCTCTTACAGTAAGACCATTAATTGTAGTGGCTAACTGAAAAATATAGAAAATATGGTTCTTTTGTAGCAATGGGAACGGTGTACACACATTCTGTATACATCGTTCCTGTTACAGTAAGACCATTAATTGTAGTGGCTAACTGAAAAATATAGAAAATATGGTTCTTTTGTAGCAATGGGAACGGTGTACACAAATTCTGTATACATCGTTCCTGTTACAGTAAGACCATTAATTGTAGTGGCTAACTGAGAAAATAGAAAATATGGTTCATTTGTAGCAATGGGAACGGTGTACACACATTCTGTATACATCGTTCCTGTTACAGTAAGACCATTAATTGTAGTGGCTAACTGAAAAATATAGAAAATATGGTTCATTTGTAGCAATGGGAACGGTGGACACACATTCTGTATACACCGTTCCTTTTACAGTAAGACCATTAATTGTAGTGGCTAACTGAAAAATATAGAAAATATGGTTCTTTTGTAGCAATGGGAACGGTGTACACACATTCTGTATACATCGTTCCTGTTAAAGTAAGACCATTAATTGTAGTGGCTAACTGAAACATATAGAAAATATGGTTCTTTTGTAGCAACGGGAACGGTGTACACACATTCTGTATACATCGTTCCTGTTACAGTAAGACCATTAATTGTAGTGGCTAACTGAAAAATATAGAAAATATGGTTCATTTGTAGCAACGGGAACGGTGTACACACACTCTGTATACATCGTTCCTGTTACTGTAAGACCATTAATTGTAGTGGCTAACTGAAAAATATAGAAAATATGGTTCTTTTGTAGCAACGGGAACGGTGTACACACATTCTGTATACACCGTTCCTGTTACAGTAAGACCATTAATTGTAGTGGCTAACTGAAAAATATAGAAAATATGGTTCTTTTGTAGCAATAGGAACGGTGTACACACATTCTGTATACATCGTTCCTGTTACAATAAGACCATTAATTGTAGTGGCTAACTGAAAAATATAGAAAATATGGCTCTTTTGTAGCAACGGGAACGGTGTAAACACATTCTGTATACATCGTTCCTGTTACAGTAAGACCATTTATTGTAGTGGCTAACTGAAAAATATAGAAAATATGGTTCATTTGTAGCAATGGGAACGGTGTACAGACATTCTGTATACATCGTTCCTGTTACAGTAAGACCATTAATTGTAGTGGCTAACTGAAAAATATAGAAAATATGGTTCTTTTGTAGCAACGGGAACGGTGTACACACATTCTGTATACATCGTTCCTCTTACAGTAAGACCATTAATTGTAGTGGCTAACTGAAAAATATAGAAAATATGGTTCTTTTGTAGCAATGGGAACGGTGTACACACATTCTGTATACATCGTTCCTGTTACAGTAAGACCATTAATTGTAGTGGCTAACTGAAAAATATAGAAAATATGGTTCTTTTGTAGCAATGGGAACGGTGTACACAAATTCTGTATACATCGTTCCTGTTACAGTAAGACCATTAATTGTAGTGGCTAACTGAGAAAATAGAAAATATGGTTCATTTGTAGCAATGGGAACGGTGTACACACATTCTGTATACATCGTTCCTGTTACAGTAAGACCATTAATTGTAGTGGCTAACTGAAAAATATAGAAAATATGGTTCATTTGTAGCAATGGGAACGGTGGACACACATTCTGTATACACCGTTCCTGTTACAGTAAGACCATTAATTGTAGTGGCTAACTGAAAAATATAGAAAATATGGTTCTTTTGTAGCAATGGGAACGGTGTACACACATTCTGTATACATCGTTCCTGTTAAAGTAAGGCCATTAATTGTAGTGGCTAACTGAAACATATAGAAAATATGGTTCTTTTGTAGCAACGGGAACGGTGTACACACATTCTGTATACACCGTTCCTCTTACAGTAAGACCATTAATTGTAGTGGCTAACTGAAAAATATAGAAAATATGGTTCTTTAGTAGCAACAGGAACGGTGTACACACATTCTGTATACATCGTTCCTGTTACAGTAAGACCATTAATTGTAGTGGCTCACTGAAAAATATTGAAAATATGGTTCTTTTGTAGCAACGGGAACGGTGTACACACATTCTGTATACATCGTTCCTGTTACAGTAAGACCATTTATTGTAGTGGCTAACTGAAAAATATAGAAAATATGGTTCATTTGTAGCAATGGGAACGGTGTACACACATTCTGTATACATCGTTCCTGTTACAGTAAGACCATTAATTGTAGTGGCTAACTGAAAAATATAGAAAATATGGTTCTTTTGTAGCAACGGGAACGGTGTACACACATTCTGTATACATCGTTCCTCTTACAGTAAGACCATTAATTGTAGTGGCTAACTGAAAAATATAGAAAATATGGTTCTTTTGTAGCAATGGGAACGGTGTACACACATTCTGTATACATCGTTCCTGTTACAGTAAGACCATTAATTGTAGTGGCTAACTGAAAAATATAGAAAATATGGTTCTTTTGTAGCAATGGGAACGGTGTACACAAATTCTGTATACATCGTTCCTGTTACAGTAAGACCATTAATTGTAGTGGCTAACTGAGAAAATAGAAAATATGGTTCATTTGTAGCAATGGGAACGGTGTACACACATTCTGTATACATCGTTCCTGTTACAGTAAGACCATTAATTGTAGTGGCTAACTGAAAAATATAGAAAATATGGTTCATTTGTAGCAATGGGAACGGTGGACACACATTCTGTATACACCGTTCCTTTTACAGTAAGACCATTAATTGTAGTGGCTAACTGAAAAATATAGAAAATATGGTTCTTTTGTAGCAATGGGAACGGTGTACACACATTCTGTATACTTCGTTCCTGTTAAAGTAAGACCATTAATTGTAGTGGCTAACTGAAACATATAGAAAATATGGTTCTTTTGTAGCAACGGGAACGGTGTACACACATTCTGTATACATCGTTCCTGTTACAGTAAGACCATTAATTGTAGTGGCTAACTGAAAAATATAGAAAATATGGTTCATTTGTAGCAACGGGAACGGTGTACACACACTCTGTATACATCGTTCCTGTTACTGTAAGACCATTAATTGTAGTGGCTAACTGAAAAATATAGAAAATATGGTTCTTTTGTAGCAACGGGAACGGTGTACACACATTCTGTATACACCGTTCCTGTTACAGTAAGACCATTAATTGTAGTGGCTAACTGAAAAATATAGAAAATATGGTTCTTTTGTAGCAATAGGAACGGTGTACACACATTCTGTATACATCGTTCCTGTTACAATAAGACCATTAATTGTAGTGGCTAACTGAAAAATATAGAAAATATGGCTCTTTTGTAGCAACGGGAACGGTGTAAACACATTCTGTATACATCGTTCCTGTTACAGTAAGACCATTTATTGTAGTGGCTAACTGAAAAATATAGAAAATATGGTTCATTTGTAGCAATGGGAACGGTGTACAGACATTCTGTATACATCGTTCCTGTTACAGTAAGACCATTAATTGTAGTGGCTAACTGAAAAATATAGAAAATATGGTTCTTTTGTAGCAACGGAAACGGTGTACACACATTCTGTATACATCGTTCCTCTTACAGTAAGACCATTAATTGTAGTGGCTAACTGAAAAATATAGAAAATATGGTTCTTTTGTAGCAATGGGAACGGTGTACACACATTCTGTATACATCGTTCCTGTTACAGTAAGACCATTAATTGTAGTGGCTAACTGAAAAATATAGAAGATATGGTTCTTTTGTAGCAATGGGAACGGTGTACACAAATTCTGTATACATCGTTCCTGTTACAGTAAGACCATTAATTGTAGTGGCTAACTGAGAAAATAGAAAATATGGTTCATTTGTAGCAATGGGAACGGTGTACACACATTCTGTATACATCGTTCCTGTTACAGTAAGACCATTAATTGTAGTGGCTAACTGAAAAATATAGAAAATATGGTTCATTTGTAGCAATGGGAACGGTGGACACACATTCTGTATACACCGTTCCTGTTACAGTAAGACCATTAATTGTAGTGGCTAACTGAAAAATATAGAAAATATGGTTCTTTTGTAGCAATGGGAACGGTGTACACACATTCTGTATACATCGTTCCTGTTAAAGTAAGACCATTAATTGTAGTGGCTAACTGAAAAATATAGAAAATATGGTTCTTTTGTAGCAATGGGAACGGTGTACACACATTCTGTATACATCGTTCCTGTTAAAGTAAGACCATTAATTGTAGTGGCTAACTGAAAAATATAGAAAATATGGTTCTTTTGTAGCAACGGGAACGGTGTACACACATTCTGTATACATCGTTCCTCTTACAGTAAGACCATTAATTGTAGTGGCTAACTGAAAAATATAGAAAATATGGTTCTTTTGTAGCAATGGGAACGGTGTACACACATTCTGTATACATCGTTCCTGTTACAGTAAGACCATTAATTGTAGTGGCTAACTGAAAAATATAGAAAATATGGTTCTTTTGTAGCAATGGGAACGGTGTACACAAATTCTGTATACATCGTTCCTGTTACAGTAAGACCATTAATTGTAGTGGCTAACTGAGAAAATAGAAAATATGGTTCATTTGTAGCAATGGGAACGGTGTACACACATTCTGTATACATCGTTCCTGTTACAGTAAGACCATTAATTGTAGTGGCTAACTGAAAAATATAGAAAATATGGTTCATTTGTAGCAATGGGAACGGTGGACACACATTCTGTATACACCGTCCCTGTTACAGTAAGACCATTAATTGTAGTGGCTAACTGAAAAATATAGAAAATATGGTTCTTTTGTAGCAATGGGAACGGTGTACACACATTCTGTATACATCGTTCCTGTTAAAGTAAGACCATTAATTGTAGTGGCTAACTGAAACATATAGAAAATATGGTTCTTTTGTAGCAACGGGAACGGTGTACACACATTCTGTATACACCGTTCCTCTTACAGTAAGACCATTAATTGTAGTGGCTAACTGAAAAATATAGAAAATATGGTTCTTTAGTAGCAACAGGAACGGTGTACACACATTCTGTATACATCGTTCCTGTTACAGTAAGACCATTAATTGTAGTGGCTCACTGAAAAATATTGAAAATATGGTTCTTTTGTAGCAACGGGAAAGGTGTACACACATTCTGTATACATCGTTCCTTTTACTGTAAGACCATTAATTGTAGCTGCTAACTGAAATATACAGAAAATATGGTTCTTTAGTAGCAACAGGAACGGTGTACACACATTCTGTATACATCGTTCCTGTTACTGTAAGACCATTAATTGTAGTGGCTAACTGAAAAATAAAGAAAATATGGTTCCTTCGTAGCAATAGGAACGGTCTACACACATTCTGTATACACAGTTCCTGTTACTGTAAGACCATTAATCGTAGTGGCTAACTGAAAAATATAGAAAATATGGCTCTTTTGTAGCAATGGGAACGGTGTACACACATTCTGTATACACCGTTCTTGTTACTGTAAGACCATTAATTGTAGTGGCTAACTGAAAAATATAGAAAATATGGTTCTTTTGTAGCAATGGGAACGGTGTACACACATTCTGCATATACCGTTCCTGTTACTGTAAGACCATTAATTGGAGTGGCTAACTGAAAAATATAGAAAATATGGTTCTTTTGTAGCAACGGGAACGCTGTACACGCATTCTGTACACACCGTTCCTGTTACTGTAAGACCATTAATTGGAATGGCTAACTAAAAAATATAGAAAATATGGTTCATTTGTAGCAATGGGAACGGTGTACACACATTCTGTATACATCGTTCCTGTTACAGTAAGACCATTAATTGTAGTGGCTAACAGAAAAATATAGAAAATATGGTTCTTTTATAGCAATGGGGACGGTGTACAACATTCTGTATACATCGTTCCTGTTACTGTAAAACCATTAATTGTAGTGGCTAACTGAAAAATATAGAAAATATGGTTCATTTGTAGCAATGGGAACGGTGTACACACATTCTGTATACACCGTTCCTGTTACAGTAAGACCATTAATTGTAGCTGCTAACTGAAATATACAGAAAATATGGTTCTTTAGTAGTAACAGGAACGGTGTACACACATTCTGTATACATCGTTCCTGTTACTGTAAGACCATTAATTGTAGTGGCTAACTGAAAAATAAAGAAAATATGGTTCCTTCGTAGCAATGGGAACGGTCTACACACATTCTGTATACACAGTTCCTGTTACTGTAAGACCATTAATTGTAGTGGCTAACTGAAAAATATAGAAAATATGGCTCTTTTGTAGCAATGGGAACGGTGTACACACATTCTGTATACACTGTTCTTGTTACTGTAAGACCATTAATTGTAGTGGCTAACTGAAAAATATAGAAAATATGGTTCTTTTGTAGCAATGGGAACGGTGTACACACATTCTGCATATACCGTTCCTGTTACTGTAAGACCATTAATTGGAGTGGCTAACTGAAAAATATAGAAAATATGGTTCTTTTGTAGCAACGGGAACGGTGTACACGCATTCTGTATACACCGTTTCTGTTACTGTAAGACCATTAATTGGAGTGGCTAACTGAAAAATATAGAAAATTTGGTTCTTTTGTAGCAACGGGAACGGTGTACACACATTCTGTAAACATCGTTCCTGTTACTGTAAGACCATTAATTGGAGTGGCTAACTGAAAAATTTAGAAAAAATTGTTGTTTTGTAGCAACGGGAACGGTGTACACACATTCTGTATTCATCGTTCCTCTTACTGTAAGACCATTAATTGAAGTGGCTAAATGAAAAATTTAGAAAACATTGTTTTTTTGTAGCAATAGGAACGGTCTACACACATTCTGTATACACAGTTCCTGTTACTGTAAGACCATTAATTGTAGTGGCTAACTGAAAAATATAGAAAATATGGCTCTTTTGTAGCAATGGGAACGGTGTACACACATTCTGTATACACCGTTCTTGTTACTGTAAGACCATTAATTGTAGTGGCTAACTGAAAAATATAGAAAATATGGTTCTTTTGTAGCAATGGGAACGGTGTACACACATTCTGCATATACCGTTCCTGTTACTGTAAGACCATTAATTGGAGTGGCTAACTGAAAAATATAGAAAATATGGTTCTTTTGTAGCAACGGGAACGCTGTACACGCATTCTGTACACACCGTTCCTGTTACTGTAAGACCATTAATTGGAATGGCTAACTGAAAAATATAGAAAATATGGTTCATTTGTAGCAATGGGAACGGTGTACACACATTCTGTATACATCGTTCCTGTTACAGTAAGACCATTAATTGTAGTGGCTAACAGAAAAATATAGAAAATATGGTTCTTTTATAGCAATGGGGACGGTGTACAACATTCTGTATACATCGTTCCTGTTACTGTAAAACCATTAATTGTAGTGGCTAACTGAAAAATATAGAAAATATGGTTCATTTGTAGCATAGGGAACGGTGTACACACATTCTGTATACACCGTTCCTGTTACAGTAAGACCATTAATTGTAGCTGCTAACTGAAATATACAGAAAATATGGTTCTTTAGTAGCAACAGGAACGGTGTACACACATTCTGTATACATCGTTCCTGTTACTGTAAGACCATTAATTGTAGTGGCTAACTGAAAAATAAAGAAAATATGGTTCCTTCGTAGCAATGGGAACGGTCTACACACATTCTGTATACACAGTTCCTGTTACTGTAAGACCATTAATTGTAGTGGCTAACTGAAAAATATAGAAAATATGGCTCTTTTGTAGCAATGGGAACGGTGTACACACATTCTGTATACACCGTTCTTGTTACTATAAGACCATTAATTGTAGTGGCTAACTGAAAAATATAGAAAATATGGTTCTTTTGTAGCAATGGGAACGGTGTACACACATTCTGCATATACCGTTCCTGTTACTGTAAGACCATTAATTGGAGTGGCTAACTGAAAAATATTGAAAATATGGTTCTTTTGTAGCAACGGGAACGGTGTACACGCATTCTGTATACACCGTTTCTGTTACTGTAAGACCATTAATTGGAGTGGCTAACTGAAAAATATAGAAAATTTGGTTCTTTTGTAGCAACGGGAACGGTGTACACACATTCTGTAAACATCGTTCCTGTTACTGTAAGACCATTAATTGGAGTGGCTAACTGAAAAATTTAGAAAAAATTGTTGTTTTGTAGCAACGGGAACGGTGTACACACATTCTGTATTCATCGTTCCTCTTACTGTAAGACCATTAATTGAAGTGGCTAAATGAAAAATTTAGAAAACATTGTTTTTTTGTAGCAACGGGAACGGTGTACACACATTCTGTATACACCGTTCCTGTTAAAGTAAGACCATTAATTGGAGTGGCTAAATTTAAAATATAGAAAATGTGGTTCTTTTGTAGCAACGGGAACGATGTACACACATTCTGTATACATCGTTCCTGTTCCTGTAAGACCATTAATTGGAGTGGTTAACTGAAAAATATAGAAAATATGGTTCATTTGTAGCAACGGGAACGATATACACACATTCTGTATACATCGTTCCTGTTCCTGTAAGACCATTAATTGTAGGAACTAACTGAAAAATATAGAAAATATGGTTCTTTGTAGCAACGGGAACCGTGTACACACAATCTGTATACATCGTACCTGTTACTGTAAGACCATTAATTGGAGTGGTTAACTGAAAAATATAGAAAATATGGTTCATTTGTAGCAACGGGAACGATATACACACATTCTGTATACACCGTTCCTGTTACTGTAAGACCATTAACTGGAACGGATAACTGAAAAATATAGAAAATATGGTTCTTTTGTAGCAATGGGAACGGTGGACACACATTCTGTATACACCGTTCCAGTTACTGTAAGAACATTAATTGGAGTGGCTCACTGAAAAATATAGAAAATATGGTTCTTTTGTAGCAACGGGAAAGGTGTACACGCATTCTGTATACACCGTTCCTGTTACTGTAAGACCATTAATTGGAGTGGCTATGTGAAAAATATAGAAAATTTGGTTCTTTTGTAGCAAAGGGAACGGTGTACACACATTCTGTATACATCGTTCCTGTTCCTGTAAGACCATTAATTGGAGTGGCTAACTGAAAAATATAGAAAATATGGTTCTTTTGTAGCACGGGAACGGTGTACACACAAACTGTATACATCGTACCTGTTACTGTAAGACCATTAATTGGAGTGGTTAACTGAAAAATATAGAAAATATGGTTCTTTTGTAGCAACGGGAACGATATACACACATTCTGTATACACCGTTCCTGTGTTACTGTAAGACCATTAACTGGAACGGATAACTGAAGAATATAGAAAATATGGTTCTTTTGTAGCAATGGGAACGGTGTACACGCATTCTGTATACACCGTTCCAGTTACTGTAAGACCATTAATTTGAGTGGCTCACTGAAAAATATAGAAAATATGGTTCTATTGTAGCAACGGGAAAGGTGTACACGCATTCTGTATACACCGTTCCTGTTACTGTAAGACCATTAATTGGAGTGGCTAACTGAAAAATTTAGAAAAAATTGTTCTTTTGTAGCAACGGGAACGGTGTACACGCATTCTGTATACACCGTTCCTGTTACTGTAAGACCATTAATTGTAGTGGCTAACTGAAAAATATAGAAAATATGGTTCTTTTGTAGCAATGGGAACGGTGTACACACATTCTGTATACACCGTTCTTGTTACTGTAAGACCATTAATTGTAGTGGCTAACTGAAAAATATAGAAAATATGGCTCTTTTGTAGCAATGGGAACGGTGTACACACATTCTGTATACACCGTTCTTGTTACTGTAAGACCATTAATTGTAGTGGCTAACTGAAAAATATAGAAAATATGGTTCTTTTGTAGCAATGGGAACGGTGTACACACATTCTGCATATACCGTTCCTGTTACTGTAAGACCATTAATTGGAGTGGCTAACTGAAAAATATAGAAAATATGGTTCTTTTGTAGCAACGGGAACGGTGTACACGCATTCTGTATACACCGTTTCTGTTACTGTAAGACCATTAATTGGAGTGGCTAACTGAAAAATATAGAAAATTTGGTTCTTTTGTAGCAACGGCAACGGTGTACACACATTCTGTAAACATCGTTCCTGTTACTGTAAGACCATTAATTGGAGTGGCTAACTGAAAAATTTAGAAAAAATTGTTGTTTTGTAGCAACGGGAACGGTGTACACACATTCTGTATTCATCGTTCCTCTTACTGTAAGACCATTAATTGAAGTGGCTAAATGAAATATTTAGAAAACATTGTTTTTTTGTAGCAACGGGAACGGTGTACACACATTCTGTATACACCGTTCCTGTTACAGTAAGACCATTAATTGGAGTGGCTAAATTTAAAATATAGAAAATGTGGTTCTTTTGTAGCAACGGGAACGATGTACACACATTCTGTATACATCGTTCCTGTTCCTGTAAGACCATTAATTGTAGGAACTAACTGAAAAATATAGAAAATATGGTTCTTTGTAGCAACGGGAACCGTGTACACACAATCTGTATACATCGTACCTGTTACTGTAAGACCATTAATTGGAGTGGTTAACTGAAAAATATAGAAAATATGGTTCATTTGTAGCAACGGGAACGATATACACACATTCTGTATACACCGTTCCTGTTACTGTAAGACCATTAACTGGAACGGATAACTGAAAAATATAGAAAATATGGTTCTTTTGTAGCAATGGGAACGGTGGACACACATTCTGTATACACCGTTCCAGTTACTGTAAGAACATTAATTGGAGTGGCTATGTGAAAAATATAGAAAATTTGGTTCTTTTGTAGCAAAGGGAACGGTGTACACACATTCTGTATACATCGTTCCTGTTACAGTAAGACCATTAATTGTAGTGGCTAACTGAAAAATATAGAAAATATGGTTCATTTGTAGCAATGGGAACGGTGTACACACATTCTGTATACATCGTTCCTGTTACAGTAAGACCATTAATTGTAGTGGCTAACAGAAAAATATATAAAATATGGTTCTTTTGTAGCAACGGGAACGGTGTACACACATTCTGTATACACCGTTCCTGTTACAGTAAGACCATTAATTGTAGTGGTTAACTGAAAAATATAGAAAATATGGTTCATTTGTACCAATGGGAACGGTGTACACACATTCCGTATACATCGTTCCTGTTACAGTAAGACCATTAATTGTAGTGGCTAACTGAATATTTTTGAAAATATGGTTCTTTTGTAGCAACGGGAACGGTGTACACACATTCTGTATACACCGTTCCTGTTACTGTAAGACCATTAATTGTAGTGGCTAACTGAAAAATATAGAAAATATGGTTCTTTTGTAGCAACGGGAACGGTGTACACACATTCTGTATACACCGATCCTGTTACAGTAAGACCATTAATTGTAGTGGCTAACTGAAAAATATAGAAAATATGGTTCTTTAGTAGCAACAGGAACGGTGTACACACATTCTGTATACATCGTTCCTGTTACAGTAAGACCATTAATTGTAGTGGCTCACTGAAAAATATTGAAAATATGGTTCCTTTGTAGCAACGGGAACGGTGTGCACACATTCTGTATACATCGTTCCTGTTACAGTAAGACCATTAATTGTAGTGGCTAACTGAAAAATATAGAAAATATGGTTCATTTGTAGCAATGGGAACGGTGTACACACATTATGTATACATCGTTCCTGTTACTGTAAGACCATTAATTGTAGTGGCTAACTGAAAAATATAGAAAATATGGTTCATTTGTAGGAATGGGAACGGTGTACACACATTCTGTATACACCGTTCCTGTTACAGTAAGACCATTAATTGTAGCTGCTAACTGAAAAATACAGAAAATATGGTTCTTTAGTAGCAACAGGAACGGTGTACACACATTCTGTATACATCGTTCCTGTTACTGTAAGACCATTAATTGTAGTGGCTAACTGAAAAATATAGAAAATATGTTTCATTTCTAGAAATGGGAACGGTGTACACACATTCTGTATACACCGTTCCTGTTACAGTAAGACCATTAATTGTAGCTGCTAACTGAAAAATACAGAAAATATGGTTCTTTAGTAGCAACAGGAAAGGTGTACACACATTCTGTATACATCGTTCCTGTTACTGTAAGACCATTAACTGTAGTGGCTAACTGAAAAATAAAGAAAATATGGTTCCTTCGTAGCAATGGGAACGGTGTACACACATTCTGTATACACAGTTCCTGTTACTGTAAGACCATTAATTGTAGTGGCTAACTGAAAAATATAGAAAATATGGTTCTTTTGTAGCAATGGGAACGGTGTACACACATTCTGTATACACCGTTCTTGTTACTGTAAGACCATTAATTGTAGTGGCTAACTGAAAAATATAGAAAATATGGTTCTTTTGTAGCAATGGGAACGGTGTACACACATTCTGCATATACCGTTCCTGTTACTGTAAGACCATTAATTGGAGTGGCTAACTGAAAAATATAGAAAATATGGTTCTTTTGTAGCAACGGGAACGGTGTACACGCATTCTGTATACACCGTTCCTGTTACTGTAAGACCATTAATTGAGGTGGCTAACTGAAAAATATAGAAAATTTGGTTCTTTTGTAGCAACGGCAACGGTGTACACACATTCTGTAAACATCGTTCCTGTTACTGTAAGACCATTAATTGAGGTGGCTAACTGAAAAATATAGAAAATTTGGTTCTTTTGTAGCAACGGCAACGGTGTACACACATTCTGTAAACATCGTTCCTGTTACTGTAAGACCATTAATTGGAGTGGCTAACTGAAAAATTTAGAAAAAATTGCTGCTTTGTAGCAACGGGAACGGTGTACACACATTCTGTATTCATCGTTCCTGTTACTGTAAGACCATTAATTGAAGTGGCTAAATGAAAAATTTAGAAAACATTGTTTTTTTGTAGCAACGGGAACGGTGTACACACATTCTGTATACACCGTTCCTGTTACTGTAAGACCATTAATTGGAGTGGCTAAATTTAAAATATAGAAAATATGGTTCTTTTGTAGCAACGGGAACGGTGTACACATATTCTGTATACATCGTTCCTGTTCCTGTAAGACCATTAATTGGAGTGGCTAACTGAAAAATATAGAAAATATGGTTCTTTTGTAGCACGGGAACGGTGTACACACAATCTGTATACATCGTACCTGTTACTGTAAGACCATTAATTGGAGTGGTTAACTGAAAAATATAGAAAATATGGTTCTTTTGTAGCAACGGGAACGATATACACACATTCTGTATACACCGTTCCTGTGTTACTGTAAGACCATTAACTGGAACGGATAACTGAAGAATATAGAAAATATGGTTCTTTTGTAGCAATGGGAACGGTGTACA
Source organism: Aurelia sp. 3 sensu Dawson et al. (2005) (assembly GCA_964020215.1). Lineage (NCBI taxonomy): Eukaryota > Metazoa > Cnidaria > Scyphozoa > Semaeostomeae > Ulmaridae > Aurelia > Aurelia sp. 3 sensu Dawson et al. (2005). The sequence continues at coordinate 15,029,611 of OZ026580.1, read as the reverse complement.
CGCATTCTGTATACACCGTTCCAGTTACTGTAAGACCATTAATTTGAGTGGCTCACTGAAAAATATAGAAAATATGGCTCTATTGTAGCAACGGGAAAGGTGTACACGCATTCTGTATACACCGTTCCTGTTACTGTAAGACCATTAATTGGAGTGGCTAACTGAAAAATATAGAAAATTTGGTTCTTTTGTAGCAACGGGAACGGTGTACACACATTCTGTATACATCATTCCTGTTACTGTAAGACCATTAATTGGAGAGGCTAACTGAAAAATATAGAAAATATGGCTCTTTTGTAGCAACGGGAACGGTGTACACACATTCTGCAAAGACCGTTCCTGTTACTGTAAGACAATTAATTGGAATCGTTCACTGAAAAATATAGAAAATATGGTTCTTTTGTAGCAACGGGAAAGGTGTACACACATTCTGTATACACCGTTAATGTTACTATAAGATCATTAATTGTAGTGGCTAACTGAAAAATATAGAAAATATGGTTTTGTAGACACGGGAAAGGTGTACACACATTCTGTATACATCGTTCCTGTTACTGTAAGACCATTAATTGTAGGGGCTAACTGAAAAATATAGAAAACATGGTTCTTTGTAGCACCGGGAACGGTGTACACACAATCTGTATACACCGTTCCTGTTACTGTAAGACCATTAACTGTAGTGCCTAACTGAAAAATATAGAAAATATGGTTCTTTTGTAGCAACGGGAACGGTGTACACACATTTTGTATACATCGTTCCTGTCACTGTAAGACCATTAATGGTAGGGACTATCTGAAAAATATAGAAAATATGGTTTTTTTGTAGCAACGGGAACGATATACACACATTCTGTATACACCGTTCCTGTTACTGTAAAACCATTAACTGGAGCGGATAGCTGAAAAATATAGAAAATATGGTTCTTTTGTAGCAACGGGAACGGTGTACACACATTCTGCATACATCGTTCCTGTTACTGTACGACCATTAAATGGAGTGGCTAACTGAAAAATATACAAAATGTGGTTCTTTTGTAGCAACGGGAACGGTGTACATACATTCTGCACACACCGTTCCTGTTACTGTAAGACCATTAATTTGAGTGGCTCACTGAAAAATATAGAAAATATGGTTCTTTTGTAGCAACGGGAAAGGTGTACACGCATTCTGTATACACCGTTCCAGTTACTGTAAGACCATTAATTTGAGTGGCTCACTGAAAAATATAGAAAATATGGTTCTATTGTAGCAACGGGAAAGGGGTACACGCATTCTGTATACACCGTTCGTGTTACTGTAAGACCATTAATTGGAGTGGCTAACTGAAAAATATAGAAAATTTGGTTCTTTTGTAGCAACGGGAACGGTGTACACACATTCTGTATACATCATTCCTGTTACTGTAAGACCATTAATTGGAGTGGCTAACTGAAAAATATAGAAAATATGGCTCTTTTGTAGCAACGGGAACGGTGTACACACATTCTGCACAGACCGTTCCTGTTCCTGTAAGACCATTAATTGGAGTGGCTAACTGAAAAATTTAGAAAACATTGTTCTTTTGTAGCAACGGGAAGGGTGTACACACATTCTGTATACATCGTTCCTGTTACTGTAAGACCATTAATTGAAGTGGCTAAGTGAAAAATTTAGAAAACATTGTTTTTTTGTAGCAACGGGAACGGTGTACACACATTCTGTATACACCGTTCCTGTTACTGTAAGACCATTAATTGGAGTGGCTAAATTTAAAATATAGAAAATATGGTTCTTTTGTAGCAACGCCAACGATGTACACACATTCTGTATACATCGTTCCTGTTCCTGTAAGACCATTAATTGTAGGAACTAACTGAAAAATATAGAAAATATGGTTCTTTGTAGCAACGGGAACCGTGTACACACAATCTGTATACATCGTACCTGTTACTGTAAGACCATTAATTGGAGTGGTTAACTGAAAAATATAGAAAATATGGTTCATTTGTAGCAACGGGAACGATATACACACATTCTGTATACACCGTTCCTGTTACTGTAAGACCATTAACTGGAACGGCTAACTGAAAAATATAGAAAATTTGGTTCTTTTGTAGCAACCGGAACGGTGTAGACACATTCTGTATACATCATTCCTGTTACTGTAAGACCATTAATTGGAGTGGCTAATTGAAAAATATAGAAAATATGGCTCTTTTGTAGCAACGGGAACGGTGTACACACATTCTGCACAGACCGTTCCTGTTCCTGTAAGACCATTAATTGGAGTGGCTAACTGAAAAATTTAGAAAACATTGTTCTTTTGTAGCAACGGGAAGGGTGTACACACATTCTGTATACATCGTTCCTGTTACTGTAAGACCATTAATTGAAGTGGCTAAATGAAAAATTTAGAAAACATTGTTTTTTTGTAGCAACGGGAACGGTGAACACACATTCTGTATACACCGTTCCTGTTACTGTAAGACCATTAATTGGAGTGGCTAAATTTAAAATATAGAAAATATGGTTCTTTTGTAGCAACGGGAACGATGTACACACATTCTGTATACATCGTTCCTGTTCCTGTAAGACCATTAATTGTAGGAACTAACTGAAAAATATAGAAAATATGGTTCTTTGTAGCAACGGGAACCGTGTACACACAATCTGTATACATCGTACCTGTTACTGTAAGACCATTAATTGGAGTGGTTAACTGAAAAATATAGAAAATATGGTTCATTTGTAGCAACGGGAACGATATACACACATTCTGTATACACCGTTCCTGTTACTGTAAGACCATTAACTGGAACGGATAACTGAAAAATATGGAAAATATGGTTCTTTTGTAGCAACGGGAACGGTGTACACGCATTCTCTATACACCGTTCCAGTTACTGTAAGACCATTAATTGGAGTGGCTCACTGAAAAATATAGAAAATATGGTTCTTTTGTAGCAACGGGAAAGGTGTACACACATTCTGTATACACCGCTAATGTTACTATAAGATCATTAATTGTAGTGGCTAAATGAAAAATATAGAAAATATGGTTTTGTAGACACGGGAAAGGTGTACACAAATTCTGTATACATCGTTCCTGTTACTGTAAGACCATTAATTGTAGGGGCTAACTGAAAAATATAGAAAATATCGCTCTTTTGTAGCAATGGGAACGGTGTACACACATTCTGTATACATCGTTCCTGTCACTGTGAGACCATTAATGGTAGGGACTATCTGAAAAATATAGAAAATATGGTTCTTTTGTAGCAACGGGACGATATACACACATTCTGTATACACCGTTCCTGTTACTGTAAGACCATTAACTGGAACGGATAACTGAAAAATATAGAAAATATGGTTCTTTTGTAGCAACGGGAACGGTGTACACGCATTCTGTATACACCGTTCCAGTTACTGTAAGACCATTAATTTGAGTGGCTCACTGAAAAATATAGAAAATATGGTTCTATTGTAGCAACGGGAAAGGTGTACACGCATTCTGTATACACCGTTCCTGTTACTGTAAGACCATTAATTGGAGTGGCTAACTGAAAAATATAGAAAATTTGGTTCTTTGTAGCAACGGGAACGGTGTACACACATTCTGTATACATCATTCCTGTTACTGTAAGACCATTAATTGGAGTGGCTAACTGAAAAATATAGAAAATATGGCTCTTTTGTAGCAACGGAAACGGTGTACACACATTCTGCACAGACCGTTCCTGTTCCTGTAAGACCATTAATTGGAGTGGCTAACTGAAAAATTTAGAAAACATTGTTCTTTTGTAGCAACGGGAAGGGTGTACACACATTCTGTATACATCGTTCCTGTTACTGTAAGACCATTAATTGAAGTGGCTAAATGAAAAATTTAGAAAACATTGTTTTTTTGTAGCAACGGGAACGGTGTACACACATTCTGTATACACCGTTCCTCTTACTGTAAGACCATTAATTGGAGTGGCTAAATTTAAAATATAGAAAATATGGTTCTTTTGTAACAACGGGAACGATGTACACACATTCTGTATACATCGTTCCTGTTCCTGTAAGACCATTAATTGTAGGAACTAACTGAAAAATATAGTAAATATGGTTCTTTGTAGCAACGGGAACCGTGTACACACAATCTGTATACATCGTACCTGTTACTGTAAGACCATTAATTGGAGTGGTTAACTGAAAAATATAGAAAATATGGTTCAGTTGTAGCAACGGGAACGATATACACACATTCTGTATACACCGTTCCTGTTACTGTAAGACCATTAACTGGAACGGATAACTGAAAAATATGGAAAATATGGTTCTTTTGTAGCAACGGGAACGGTGTACACGCAATCTCTATACACCGTTCCAGTTACTGTAAGACCATTAATTGGAGTGGCTCACTGAAAAATATAGAAAATATGGTTCTTTTGTAGCAACGGGAAAGGTGTACACGCATTCTGTATACACCGTTCCTGTTAGTGTAAGACCATTAATTGGAGTGGCTAAGTGAAAAATATAGAAAATTTGGTTCTTTTGTAGCAACGGGAACGGTGTACACACATTCTGTATACATCATTCCTGTTACTGTAAGACCATCAATTGGAGTGGCTAACTGAAAAATTTAGAAAACATTGTTCTTTTGTAGCAACGGGAACGGTGTACACACATTCTGTATACATCGTTCCTGTTACCGTAAGACCATTAATTGGAGTGGCTAAATTTAAAATATAGAAAATATGGTTCTTTTGTAGCAACGGGAACGGTGTACACACATTCTGTATACATCGTTCCTGTTCCTGTAAGACCATTAATTGTAGGGGCTAACTGAAAAATATAGAAAATATGGTTCTTTGTAGCAACGGGAACCGTGTACACACAATCTGTATACATCGTACCTGTTACTGTAAGACCATTAATTGGAGTGGTTAACTGAAAAATATAGAAAATATGGTTCTTTTGTAGCAACGGGAACGATATACACACATTCTGTATACACCGTTCCTGTGTTACTGTAAGACCATTAACTGGAACGGATAACTGAAAAATATAGAAAATATGGTTCTTTTGTAGCAACGGGAACGGAGTAAACGCATTCTGTATACACCGTTCATGTTACTGTAAGACCATTAATTTGAGTGGCTCACTGAAAAATATAGAAAATATGGTTCTATTGTAGCAACGGGAAAGGTGTACACGCATTCTGTATACACCGTTCCTGTTACTGTAAGACCATTAATTGGAGTGGCTAACTGAAAAATATAGAAAATTTGGTTCTTTTGTAGCAACGGGAACGGTGTACACACATTCTGTATACATCATTCCTGTTAATGTAAGACCATTAATTGGAGTGGCTAACTGAAAAATATAGAAAATATGGCTCTTTTGTAGCAACGGGAACGGTGTACACACATTCTGCACAGACCGTTCCTGTTACTGTAAGACCATTAATTGGAATGGTTCACTGAAAAATATAGAAAATATGGTTCTTTTGTAGCAACGGGAAAGGTGTACACACATTCTGTATACACCGTTAATGTTACCATAAGATCATTAATTGTAGTGGCTAACTGAAAAATATAGAAAATATGGTTTTGTAGACACGGGAAAGGTATACACACATTCTGTATACATCGTTCCTGTTACTGTAAGACCATTAATTGTAGGGGCTAACTGAAAAATATAGAAAACATGGTTCTTTGTAGCACCGGGAACGGTGTACACATAATCTGTATACACCGTTCCTGTTACTGTAAGACCATTAATTGGAGTGGCTAACTGAAAAATATAGAAAATATGGTTCTTTTGTAGCAACGGGAACGGTGTACACACATTCTGTATACATCATTCCTGTTAATGTAAGACCATTAATTGGAGTGGCTAACTGAAAAATATAGAAAATGTGGTTCTTTTGTAGCAACGGGAACGGTGTACACACATTCTGCACACACCGTTCCTGTTACTGTAAGACCATTAATTGGAGTGGCTAAGTGAAAAATATAGAAAATTTGGTTCTTTTGTAGCAACGGGAACGGTGTACACACATTCAGTATACATCATTCCTGTTACTGTAAGACCATCAATTGGAGTGGCTAACTGAAAAATTTAGAAAACATTGTTCTTTTGTAGCAACGGGAACGGTGTACACACATTCTGTATACATCGTTCCTGTTACTGTAAGACCATTAATTGGAGTGGCTAACTGAAAAATTTAGAAAACATTGTTCTTTTGTAGCAACGGGAACGGTGTACACACATTCTGTATACATCGTTCCTGTTACTGTAAGACCATTAATTGGAGTGGCTAACTGAAAAATATATTAACCAAACCCCTCGACAGGGGGCAGCTCGGCCCAGAATTCATAGCCCGGCAGATGAAGCAATAAACATATTGTCGCATAATTGTGATTCGTATTCACACACATTCGTATTCAGCGGAAAACTTACAATATGCCAACTATAAGCTACATATCTACTGTCCTTTTTTGTGGGGGAACGGAAGCGATTGTGCGGCAGCAAAACCGAAAGGGGACTACATTTCTTGTCCATCGGGAGCACCTCACAGGAATAGCTGCACAGGATTACCAGCGGGGAATAACTCGACAAGTAGGGGGAATGGCCCCACCCCCGATGAACGCAAAACACAGTTTTTGCCCCTGAAAGTGAAAATGGTTTGCTGAAGGTGACTTGTACAGGAATAGCTCTACAAGTTTACCATGCACAGGAATAGCTCTGCAGGCAAGGGGAATGGCCCCACCCTCAGCAAACAAGGTTGTCCTTTTTGTGAAATTAGAGAAAAAATTGCCCCTGAGAATGAAAACGGTTTGCTGAAGGTGACTTGCACAGGAATGGCTCTGCAAGTTTACTATGCACAGGAATAGCTCTGCAGGCAAGGGGAATAGCCCCACCTTCAGCAAACAAGATAGTCCTTTTTTGTGAAATTAGAGGTGGGAATATTATTCTAGTAATCTTGCAATGTAGAGGAAACATTTTGTAAGGAAAAAGGAATTGATCCGAAGTCTTTTAGGGGGGAAAAAACGTCCTTTTAGAGGTTTTTGCTGCAACACAAGAGCGCTTCATCTTAATAAAAACGCGACTAAGAAATGTAAAATAACACAAGATAACGCCTCAATCTGATTGTTGACGCATAAAGCTCAATAGTTCGTAATGTCCAATAGGCTGTTCATAATGTCCAGTGGAACTAAACTAAACGAAACTAAACAACCAGTAACGATGAACTAAGTTTTTGCTAATGATAGCTTTAGCGTGCTATATTTTATCCTCCTCCTGCCGCAGTTTGAGAACTGGGTTGGGTGGGTTGGGCTGCTCTGAGAACGTCTTAGGCTTGTGCCGTTTTCGAGAATGTGCTCGAAGGCTGGAGCTCTTGGTTACATGCTCGCTCCTGGCGGTTCTGACTTAACGGATTTGATTGGTTGTTTTAACCGGAAATGCAAATGATTGGCTGCGGATGAGAGTGGCAATTTCATGTCACACATTTCATTGGTCGGAAAAGAGAAGTGCGCTTGTCACCTGACTGTTGACCTAGTGTCTCGGGATCATCCGCTGAAACCCTTCTTCCGCGGGTTAAAATGTAAAACTAAAAGTCTGAAAGTTGAATTCGAACGTCATAAAAGTAAGATGTTAATCTCTTCGAATTCGTCGTTCGATAACGATATTCTAACATCAAATTTTTATTTGGACTTCAGACCCGCCAAAATGCATCATAGGGGTTTCATTGCGTGCTGACCTGCATGAGCTGTACAAATTATAGAAAATCTGGCAAGATGCTCATAGCGGGTGTAAGGGGACAAAGTTTCGAGGGATTCTGCTTAACCCCAGTTAAAGCGTGGCTTTAACTGGCATTTAACCAAACCCCTCGACAGGGGGCAGCTCGGCCCAGAATTCATAGCCCGGCAGATGAAGCAATAAACATATTGTCGCATAATTGTGATTCGTATTCACACACATTCGTATTCAGCGGAAAACTTACAATATGCCAACTATAAGCTACATATCTACTGTCCTTTTTTGTGGGGGAACGGAAGCGATTGTGCGGCAGCAAAACCGAAAGGGGACTACATTTCTTGTCCATCGGGAGCACCTCACAGGAATAGCTGCACAGGATTACCAGCGGGGAATAACTCGACAAGTAGGGGGAATGGCCCCACCCCCGATGAACGCAAAACACAGTTTTTGCCCCTGAAAGTGAAAATGGTTTGCTGAAGGTGACTTGTACAGGAATAGCTCTACAAGTTTACCATGCACAGGAATAGCTCTGCAGGCAAGGGGAATGGCCCCACCCTCAGCAAACAAGGTTGTCCTTTTTGTGAAATTAGAGAAAAAATTGCCCCTGAGAATGAAAACGGTTTGCTGAAGGTGACTTGCACAGGAATGGCTCTGCAAGTTTACTATGCACAGGAATAGCTCTGCAGGCAAGGGGAATAGCCCCACCTTCAGCAAACAAGATAGTCCTTTTTTGTGAAATTAGAGGTGGGAATATTATTCTAGTAATCTTGCAATGTAGAGGAAACATTTTGTAAGGAAAAAGGAATTGATCCGAAGTCTTTTAGGGGGGAAAAAACGTCCTTTTAGAGGTTTTTGCTGCCACAGAACACGCTTGCGTGTTCCCCCAAAAGACGAAGGGAAAGACATGAGGGGCGCATAGCTCCGCGAAGCCCCGTACGCCTATCTATGGTGGATCATTATGTTTTGGAAAATCCGGGAAGAACCTCAAAAGCGTGTTCCTTTCGAATATCGTACACCATTTCGCAAAAGCAATGCACCACTCGGAAAGATGTATCCTTTGGTTTATCTTGCAGATAGAGGAGCCGAACATTAAGTTCTTTCGATTTGTTATAAAGATGAGCATATACGGGTTTTCCCTTACTAAGAAACTGCTCACGAGAAACTCCCCGATCGTCAAAAGTTAAGAAACTCCCGCACTGGGGACAAAAACATAGTTCTATTCCGAAAGCTATTAATTTGATAAAGGAAATCGTGGGTATAGGTTTATTCTGTTTGCTTGTTTCCTAACTATTCGGAATGCGCTTGAGAATACTGAAAGCTGAAAATTTTCAGATGAAATTAATAGGCTTGTACGGGCTCATCCCAAGTTTTTGAAGGGAAACGCGGTACTGAAATCCTGGCACACGTTTTGTATTTTTATAGCTATACCAGGTCCCTTGTCAAATTTGGCAGATATATACTCGTCAGCATTTGTGTTGGTCGGTCACAGGTAAAGTTCTTACATGTTGTCATGAAGTTGGGATCCACCATCACATCATATTTGCTCTTTACAGATGTCGTATGCTTCTGTCTTTAACGATAGCAGACGGATTGTAACGCCTGAAAGGAAATTGGAACAGGGGGAGTAGGTACGTCTAGCATGTCATGTTGTTTATTGCGAAGAAAATAACAAAATTTGCCTATTATTATTATTCTTTTTTTTTTTTTTAATTTTCATGCATGGTTAGCCTGATAACCAAACCCCAGTTCTTGGCCACCAGGCTAATGCATGGTGAGTTGTCTGGAAGCAGTGAGTGAAAGTGTGGCCTCAGCATCTTCTTTGCGTATTATGTACATCAATCATCGCCTACGGGACACCAGTTTGTTTCTTTGTGGCTTCTCCTCAGTTTAAGTTTGGAAAATAGCAATGGTCAATATTTAAATCTCGCCTTGAATTGCCAAAAGAAAAACAGAGATATTTCGAGAACTTGAAAATGTAAATGGAAATATATGTTATCTTAAAGAGATACTTAACTTTTAAAACCATGTCATGCATCTCAAGAGGAAATTTTCAGTCGTCCTTGTGTCGTCCATCCGTGCAACCATACAAGAAGTGGTGACATTCTGTATTCTAGCATCTTCCATCACTTTTCTAACACATTGTCATTTAGTCCAATCAAGGCTCTGTACTCTAATCTCAGTTCTAGGGCAACTTCGTAACAGGTAAGTGTATCTACGCCCAGTCGGTATAACAGGCTGAAAAACGCTTTATTTGACTGTTCTTCTGTCGAGAAACTTCAATTCATTCGCTGAGTACTGGTATCGCTTGCTGGTGCTCAGACGATTGGCAAAGCTGTCGCTGCTGCATTCATTGTTGCACCAAATTCAGCTTCCAGAACATGATCACACATTCTGTATACATCGTTCCTGTTACTGTAAGACCATTAATTGGAGTGGCTAACTGAAAAATTTAGAAAACATTGTTCTTTTGTAGCAACGGGAACGGTGTACACACATTCTGTATACATCGTTCCTGTTACTGTAAGACCATTAATTGGAGTGGCTAACTGAAAAATATAGAAAATATGGTTCTTTTGTAGCAACGGGAAAGGTGTACACACATTCTGTATACACCGCTAATGTTACTATAAGATCATTAATTGTAGTGGCTAAATGAAAAATATAGAAAATATGGTTTTGTAGACACGGGAAAGGTGTACACACATTCTGTATACATCGTTCCTGTTACTGTAAGACCATTAATTGTAGGGGCTAACTGAAAAATATAGAAAATATCGCTCTTTTGTAGCAATGGGAACGGTGTACACACATTCTGAATACATCGTTCCTGTCACTGTAAGACCATTAATGGTAGGGACTATCTGAAAAATATAGAAAATATGGTTCTTTTGTAGCAACGGGAACGATATACACACATTCTGTATACACCGTTCCTGTTACTGTAAGACCATTAACTGGAGCGGATAGCTGAAAAATATAGAAAATATGGTTCTTTTGTAGCAACGGGAACGGTGTACACACATTCTGTATACATCGTTCCTGTTACTGTACGACCATTAAATGGAGTGGCTAACTGAAAAATATAGAAAATATGGTTCTTTTGTAGCAACGGGAACGGTGTACACACATTCTGCACACACCGTTCCTGTTACTGTAAGACCATTAATTGGAGTGGCTAACTGAAAAATATAGAAAATATGGTTCTTTTGTAGCAACGGGAACGGTGTAAACACATTCTGCACACACCGTTCCTGTTACTGTAAGACCATTAATTGGAGTGGCTAACTGAAAAATATAGAAAACTTGGTTCTTTTGTAGCAACGGGAACGGTGTACACACATTCTGAATACATCGTTCCTGTTACTGTAAGACCATCAATTGGAGTGGCTAACTGAAAAATTTAGAAACATTGTTACTCTGTAGCAACGGGAACGGTGTACACACATTCTGTATACACCGTTCCTGTTACCGTAAGACCATTAATTGGAGTGGCTAAATTTAAAATATAGAAAATATGGTTCTTTTGTAGCAACGGGAACGGTGTACACACATTCTGTATACATCGTTCCTGTTCCTGTAAGACCATTAATTGTAGGGGCTAACTGAAAAATATAGAAAATATGGTTCTTTGTAGCAACGGGAACCGTGTACACACAATCTGTATACATCGTACCTGTTACTGTAAGACCATTAATTGGAGTGGTTAACTGAAAAATATAGAAAATATGGTTCTTTTGTAGCAACGGGAACGATATACACACATTCTGTATACACCGTTCCTGTGTTACTGTAAGACCATTAACTGGAACGGATAACTGAAAAATATAGAAAATATGGTTCTTTTGTAGCAACGGGAACGGAGTACACGCATTCTGTATACACCGTTCCTGTTACTGTAAGACCATTAATTTGAGTGGCTCACTGAAAAATATAGAAAATATGGTTCTATTGTAGCAACGGGAAAGGTGTACACGCATTCTGTATACACCGTTCCTGTTACTGTAAGACCATTAATTGGAGTGGCTAACTGAAAAATATAGAAAATTTGGTTCTTTTGTAGCAACGGGAACGGTGTACACACATTCTGTATACATCATTCCTGTTAATGTAAGACCATTAATTGGAGTGGCTAACTGAAAAATATAGAAAATATGGCTCTTTTGTAGCAACGGGAACGGTGTACACACATTCTGCACAGACCGTTCCTGTTACTGTAAGACCATTAATTGGAATGGTTCACTGAAAAATATAGAAAATATGGTTCTTTTGTAGCAACGGGAAAGGTGTACACACATTCTGTATAAACCGTTAATGTTACTATAAGATCATTAATTGTAGTGGCTAACTGAAAAATATAGAAAATATGGTTTTGTAGACACGGGAAAGGTATACACACATTCTGTATACATCGTTCCTGTTACTGTAAGACCATTAATTGTAGGGGCTAACTGAAAAATATAGAAAACATGGTTCTTTGTAGCACCGGGAACGGTGTACACATAATCTGTATACACCGTTCCTGTTACTGTAAGACCATTAATTGGAGTGGCTAACTGAAAAATATAGAAAATATGGTTCTTTTGTAGCAACGGGAACGGTGTAAACACATTCTGCACACACCGTTCCTGTTACTGTAAGACCATTAATTGGAGTGGCTAACTGAAAAATATAGAAAACTTGGTTCTTTTGTAGCAACGGGAACGGTGTACACACATTCTGTATACATCCTTCCTGTTTCTGTAAGACCATTAAATGGAGTGGCTAACTGAAAAATATAGAAAATATGGTTCTTTTGTAACAACGGGAACGGTGTACACACATTCTGCACACACCGTTCCTGTTACTGTAAGACCATTAATTGGAGTGGCTAACTGAAAAATATAGAAAATATGGTTCTTTTGTAGCAACGGGAACGGTGTACACACATTCTGCACACACAGTTCCTGTTACTGTAAGACCATTAATTGGAGTGGCTAACTGAAAAATATACAAAATATGGTTCTTTTGTAACAACGGGAACGGTGTACACACATTCTGTATACATCCTTCCTGTATCTGTAAGACCATTAAATGGAGTGGCTAACTGAAAAATATAGAAAATATGGTTCTTTTGTAACAACGGGAACGGTGTACACACATTCTGCACACACCGTTCCTGTTACTGTAAGACCATTAATTGGAGTGGCTAACTGAAAAATATAGAAATATATGGTTCTTTTATAGCAACGGTAACGGTGTACACACATTCTGCACACACCGTTCCTGTTACGGTAAGACCATTAATTGGAGTGGCTAACTGAAAAATATAGAAAATTTGGTTCTTTTGTAGCAACGGGAACGGTGTACACACATTCTGTATACATCGTTCCTGTTACTGTAAGACCATTAATTGGAGTGGCTAACTGAAAAATTTAGAAATCATTGTTCTTTTGTAGAAACGGGAACGGTGAACATACATTCTGTATACATCGTTCCTGTTACTGTAAGACCATTAATTGGAGTGGCTAACTGAAAAATATAGAAAATATGGTTCTTTTGTAGCAACGGGTACGGTGTAGACACATTTTGCACACACCGTTCCTGTTACTGTAAGACCATTTATTGGAGTGGCTAACAGAAAAATATAGAAATTATTGTACTTTTGTAGCAACGGGTACGGTGTAGACAAATTCTGCAAACATCGTTCCTGTTACTGTAAGACCATTAATTGGAGTGGCTAACTGAAAAATTTAGAAAACATTGTTCTTTTGTAGCAACGGGAACGGTGTATACACATTCTGTATACATCGTTCCCGTTACTATAAGACCATTAATTGAAGTGGCTAAATGAAAAATTTAGAAAACATTGTTTTTTTGTAGCAACGGGAACGGTGTACACACATTCTGTATACACCGTTCCTGTTACTGTAAGACCATTAATTGGAGTGGCTAAATTTAAAATATAGAAAATATGGTTCTTTCGTAGCAACGGGAACAGTGTATACACATTCTGTATACATCGTTCCTGTTCCTGTAAGACCATTAATTGTAGGGGCTAACTGAAAAATATAGAAAATATGGTTCTTTGTAGCAACGGGAACGATATACACACATTCTGTATACACCGTTCCTGTTACTGTAAGACCATTAATTGGAGTGGCTAACTGAAAAATATAGAAAATTTGGTTCTTTTGTAGCAACGGGAACGATATACACACATTCTGTATACATCGTTCCTGTTACTGTAAGACCATTAATTGGAGTGGCTAACTGAAAAATTTAGAAATCATTGTTCTTTTGTAGAAACGGGAACGGTGAACATACATTCTGTATACATCGTTCCTGTTACTGTAAGACCATTAATTGGAGTGGCTAACTGAAAAATATAGAAAATATGGTTCTTTTGTAGCAACGGGTACGGTGTACACACATTTTGCACACACCGTTCCTGTTACTGTAAGACCATTTATTGGAGTGGCTAACAGAAAAATATAGAAATTATTGTTCTTTTGTAGCAACGGGTACGGTGTAGACACATTCTGCAAACATCGTTCCTGTTACTGTAAGACCATTAATTGGAGTGGCTAACTGAAAAATTTAGAAAACATTGTTCTTTTGTAGCAACGGGAACGGTGTACACACATTCTGTATACATCGTTCCTGTTACTATAAGACCATTAATTGTAGTGGCTAAATGAAAAATTTAGAAAACATTGTTTTTTTGTAGCAACGGGAACGGTGTACACACATTCTGTATACACCGTTCCTGTTACTGTAAGACCATTAATTGGAGTGGCTAAATTTAAAATATAGAAAATATGGTTCTTTTGTAGCAACGGAAACGGTGTATACACATTCTGTATACATCGTTCCTGTTCCTGTAAGACCATTAATTGTAGGGGCTAACTGAAAAATATAGAAAATATGGTTCTTTGTAGCAACGGGAACGATATACACACATTCTGTATACACCGTTCCTGTTACTGTAAGACAATTAACTGGAACGGATAACTGAAAAATATAGAAAATATGGTTCTTTTGTAGCAACGGGAACGATATACACACATTCTGTATACACCGTTCCTTTTACTGTAAGACCATTAACTGGAACGGATAACTGAAAAATATAGAAAATATGGTTCTTTTGTAGCAACGGGAACGATATACACACATTCTGTATACACCGTTCCTGTTACTGTAAGACCATTAACTGGAACGGATAACTGAAAAATATAGAAAATATGGTTCTTTTGTAGCAACGGGAACGATATACACACATTCTGTATACACCGTTCCTGTTACTGTAAGACCATTAACTGGAACGGATAACTGAAAAATATAGAAAATATGGTTCCTGTGTAGCAACGGGAACGGTGTACACACATTCCGTATACACCGTTCCTGTTACTGTAAGACCATTATTTGTAGTGGCTCACTGAAAAATATAGAAAATAGGATTCTTTTGTTGCAACGGGAACGGTGTACACACATTCTGTATACACCGTTCCTGTTACTGTAAGAGCATTAATTGGAGTGGCTAACTGAAAAATATAGAAAATATGGTTCTTTTGTAGCAACGGGAACGGTGTACACGCATTCTGTATATACCGTTCCTGTTACTGTAAGACCATTAATTGGAGTGGCTAAATGAAAAATTTAGAACACATTGTTCTTTTGTAGCAACGGGAACGGTGTACACACATTCTGTATACACCGTTCCTGTTACTATAAGACCTTTAATTGTAGTGGCTAACTGAAAAATATAGAAAATATGGTTCTTTTGTAGCAACGGGAACGGTGTACACACATTCTGTATACACCGTTCCTGTTACTATAAGACCTTTAATTGGAGTGGCTAACTGAAAAATATAGAAAATATGGTTCTTTTGTAGCAACGGGAACGGTGTACACACATTCTGTATACACCGTTCCTGTTACTGTAAGACCATTAATTGGAGTGGCTAACTGAAAAAATATAGAAAATATTGTTCTTTTGTAGCAACGGGAACGGTGTACACGCATTCTGTATATACCGTTCCTTTTACTGTAAGACCATTAATTGGAGTGGCTAAATGAAAAATTTAGAACACATTGTTCTTTTGTAGCAACGGGAACGGTGTACACACATTCTGTATACACCGTTCCTGTTACTATAAGACCTTTAATTGTAGTGGCTAACTGAAAAATATAGAAAATATGGTTCTTTTGTAGCAACGGGAACGGTGTACACACATTCTGTATACATCGTTCCTGTTACTGTAAGACCATTAATTGAAGTGGCTAAGTGAAAAATTTAGAAAACATTGTTTTTTTGTAGCAACGGGAACGGTGTACACACATTCTGTATACACCGTTCCTGTTACTGTAAGACCATTAATTGGAGTGGCTAAATTTAAAATATAGAAAATATGGTTCTTTTGTAGCAACGCCAACGATGTACACACATTCTGTATACATCGTTCCTGTTCCTGTAAGACCATTAATTGTAGGAACTAACTGAAAAATATAGAAAATATGGTTCTTTGTAGCAACGGGAACCGTGTACACACAATCTGTATACATCGTACCTGTTACTGTAAGACCATTAATTGGAGTGGTTAACTGAAAAATATAGAAAATATGGTTCATTTGTAGCAACGGGAACGATATACACACATTCTGTATACACCGTTCCTGTTACTGTAAGACCATTAACTGGAACGGCTAACTGAAAAATATAGAAAATTTGGTTCTTTTGTAGCAACCGGAACGGTGTAGACACATTCTGTATACATCATTCCTGTTACTGTAAGACCATTAATTGGAGTGGCTAATTGAAAAATATAGAAAATATGGCTCTTTTGTAGCAACGGGAACGGTGTACACACATTCTGCACAGACCGTTCCTGTTCCTGTAAGACCATTAATTGGAGTGGCTAACTGAAAAATTTAGAAAACATTGTTCTTTTGTAGCAACGGGAAGGGTGTACACACATTCTGTATACATCGTTCCTGTTACTGTAAGACCATTAATTGAAGTGGCTAAATGAAAAATTTAGAAAACATTGTTTTTTTGTAGCAACGGGAACGGTGAACACACATTCTGTATACACCGTTCCTGTTACTGTAAGACCATTAATTGGAGTGGCTAAATTTAAAATATAGAAAATATGGTTCTTTTGTAGCAACGGGAACGATGTACACACATTCTGTATACATCGTTCCTGTTCCTGTAAGACCATTAATTGTAGGAACTAACTGAAAAATATAGAAAATATGGTTCTTTGTAGCAACGGGAACCGTGTACACACAATCTGTATACATCGTACCTGTTACTGTAAGACCATTAATTGGAGTGGTTAACTGAAAAATATAGAAAATATGGTTCATTTGTAGCAACGGGAACGATATACACACATTCTGTATACACCGTTCCTGTTACTGTAAGACCATTAACTGGAACGGATAACTGAAAAATATGGAAAATATGGTTCTTTTGTAGCAACGGGAACGGTGTACACGCATTCTCTATACACCGTTCCAGTTACTGTAAGACCATTAATTGGAGTGGCTCACTGAAAAATATAGAAAATATGGTTCTTTTGTAGCAACGGGAAAGGTGTACACACATTCTGTATACACCGCTAATGTTACTATAAGATCATTAATTGTAGTGGCTAAATGAAAAATATAGAAAATATGGTTTTGTAGACACGGGAAAGGTGTACACAAATTCTGTATACATCGTTCCTGTTACTGTAAGACCATTAATTGTAGGGGCTAACTGAAAAATATAGAAAATATCGCTCTTTTGTAGCAATGGGAACGGTGTACACACATTCTGTATACATCGTTCCTGTCACTGTGAGACCATTAATGGTAGGGACTATCTGAAAAATATAGAAAATATGGTTCTTTTGTAGCAACGGGACGATATACACACATTCTGTATACACCGTTCCTGTTACTGTAAGACCATTAACTGGAACGGATAACTGAAAAATATAGAAAATATGGTTCTTTTGTAGCAACGGGAACGGTGTACACGCATTCTGTATACACCGTTCCAGTTACTGTAAGACCATTAATTTGAGTGGCTCACTGAAAAATATAGAAAATATGGTTCTATTGTAGCAACGGGAAAGGTGTACACGCATTCTGTATACACCGTTCCTGTTACTGTAAGACCATTAATTGGAGTGGCTAACTGAAAAATATAGAAAATTTGGTTCTTTGTAGCAACGGGAACGGTGTACACACATTCTGTATACATCATTCCTGTTACTGTAAGACCATTAATTGGAGTGGCTAACTGAAAAATATAGAAAATATGGCTCTTTTGTAGCAACGGAAACGGTGTACACACATTCTGCACAGACCGTTCCTGTTCCTGTAAGACCATTAATTGGAGTGGCTAACTGAAAAATTTAGAAAACATTGTTCTTTTGTAGCAACGGGAAGGGTGTACACACATTCTGTATACATCGTTCCTGTTACTGTAAGACCATTAATTGAAGTGGCTAAATGAAAAATTTAGAAAACATTGTTTTTTTGTAGCAACGGGAACGGTGTACACACATTCTGTATACACCGTTCCTCTTACTGTAAGACCATTAATTGGAGTGGCTAAATTTAAAATATAGAAAATATGGTTCTTTTGTAACAACGGGAACGATGTACACACATTCTGTATACATCGTTCCTGTTCCTGTAAGACCATTAATTGTAGGAACTAACTGAAAAATATAGTAAATATGGTTCTTTGTAGCAACGGGAACCGTGTACACACAATCTGTATACATCGTACCTGTTACTGTAAGACCATTAATTGGAGTGGTTAACTGAAAAATATAGAAAATATGGTTCAGTTGTAGCAACGGGAACGATATACACACATTCTGTATACACCGTTCCTGTGTTACTGTAAGACCATTAACTGGAACGGATAACTGAAAAATATGGAAAATATGGTTCTTTTGTAGCAACGGGAACGGTGTACACGCAATCTCTATACACCGTTCCAGTTACTGTAAGACCATTAATTGGAGTGGCTCCCCGGGGGGGGTACTTCACTTTGGGTAAGACGGGGATGTGCGCCAGTTTTGGGTAGTTTTTGGCCTGAAAATTCTGGGATTGGGGTATCCTTTTACTGGAAAATTTCTGTGATTGGGGTATACTTTCACTCGGAATTTTCTGGGATTGGGGGTTACTCAAAATTCTGTAATGGGTGTTGAATGAAAGTACAACTGGATAAATTTTCGAGCAACACGTTGGTCAATTTCAGGTGAACTGATTTCAAGTATTTTTGTGTTGAAAAACGTCCTCAGATCAGAACCTCGTTCCAATGGCCACTTGGAACCAAAATAACCGTTCCCAGCCCTCTATCCCTTATCCTTTTGACGTCGAATTGCTTTTGTTACTTCTTCGATTGGGTATCAATATCTGACAAATTTTCTGGGATTGGGTATCAATATCGGACCAAATTTCTGGGATTGGGTCGTAACAGAAATCCTTGCGGCGCACACCCCCGTATGAATTTATAGTGAAGTACCCCCCCCGGGAGTGGCTCACTGAAAAATATAGAAAATATGGTTCTTTTGTAGCAACGGGAAAGGTGTACACGCATTCTGTATACACCGTTCCTGTTAGTGTAAGACCATTAATTGGAGTGGCTAAGTGAAAAATATAGAAAATTTGGTTCTTTTGTAGCAACGGGAACGGTGTACACACATTCTGTATACATCATTCCTGTTACTGTAAGACCATCAATTGGAGTGGCTAACTGAAAAATTTAGAAAACATTGTTCTTTTGTAGCAACGGGAACGGTGTACACACATTCTGTATACATCGTTCCTGTTACCGTAAGACCATTAATTGGAGTGGCTAAATTTAAAATATAGAAAATATGGTTCTTTTGTAGCAACGGGAACGGTGTACACACATTCTGTATACATCGTTCCTGTTCCTGTAAGACCATTAATTGTAGGGGCTAACTGAAAAATATAGAAAATATGGTTCTTTGTAGCAACGGGAACCGTGTACACACAATCTGTATACATCGTACCTGTTACTGTAAGACCATTAATTGGAGTGGTTAACTGAAAAATATAGAAAATATGGTTCTTTTGTAGCAACGGGAACGATATACACACATTCTGTATACACCGTTCCTGTGTTACTGTAAGACCATTAACTGGAACGGATAACTGAAAAATATAGAAAATATGGTTCTTTTGTAGCAACGGGAACGGAGTAAACGCATTCTGTATACACCGTTCATGTTACTGTAAGACCATTAATTTGAGTGGCTCACTGAAAAATATAGAAAATATGGTTCTATTGTAGCAACGGGAAAGGTGTACACGCATTCTGTATACACCGTTCCTGTTACTGTAAGACCA
Organism: Aurelia sp. 3 sensu Dawson et al. (2005); assembly: GCA_964020215.1. Classification (NCBI taxonomy): domain Eukaryota; kingdom Metazoa; phylum Cnidaria; class Scyphozoa; order Semaeostomeae; family Ulmaridae; genus Aurelia; species Aurelia sp. 3 sensu Dawson et al. (2005). The sequence continues at coordinate 15,009,519 of OZ026580.1, read as the reverse complement.
TTAATTGGAGTGGCTAACTGAAAAATATAGAAAATTTGGTTCTTTTGTAGCAACGGGAACGGTGTACACACATTCTGTATACATCATTCCTGTTAATGTAAGACCATTAATTGGAGTGGCTAACTGAAAAATATAGAAAATATGGCTCTTTTGTAGCAACGGGAACGGTGTACACACATTCTGCACAGACCGTTCCTGTTACTGTAAGACCATTAATTGGAATGGTTCACTGAAAAATATAGAAAATATGGTTCTTTTGTAGCAACGGGAAAGGTGTACACACATTCTGTATACACCGTTAATGTTACCATAAGATCATTAATTGTAGTGGCTAACTGAAAAATATAGAAAATATGGTTTTGTAGACACGGGAAAGGTATACACACATTCTGTATACATCGTTCCTGTTACTGTAAGACCATTAATTGTAGGGGCTAACTGAAAAATATAGAAAACATGGTTCTTTGTAGCACCGGGAACGGTGTACACATAATCTGTATACACCGTTCCTGTTACTGTAAGACCATTAATTGGAGTGGCTAACTGAAAAATATAGAAAATATGGTTCTTTTGTAGCAACGGGAACGGTGTACACACATTCTGTATACATCATTCCTGTTAATGTAAGACCATTAATTGGAGTGGCTAACTGAAAAATATAGAAAATGTGGTTCTTTTGTAGCAACGGGAACGGTGTACACACATTCTGCACACACCGTTCCTGTTACTGTAAGACCATTAATTGGAGTGGCTAAGTGAAAAATATAGAAAATTTGGTTCTTTTGTAGCAACGGGAACGGTGTACACACATTCAGTATACATCATTCCTGTTACTGTAAGACCATCAATTGGAGTGGCTAACTGAAAAATTTAGAAAACATTGTTCTTTTGTAGCAACGGGAACGGTGTACACACATTCTGTATACATCGTTCCTGTTACTGTAAGACCATTAATTGGAGTGGCTAACTGAAAAATTTAGAAAACATTGTTCTTTTGTAGCAACGGGAACGGTGTACACACATTCTGTATACATCGTTCCTGTTACTGTAAGACCATTAATTGGAGTGGCTAACTGAAAAATATAGAAAATATGGTTCTTTTGTAGCAACGGGAAAGGTGTACACACATTCTGTATACACCGCTAATGTTACTATAAGATCATTAATTGTAGTGGCTAAATGAAAAATATAGAAAATATGGTTTTGTAGACACGGGAAAGGTGTACACACATTCTGTATACATCGTTCCTGTTACTGTAAGACCATTAATTGTAGGGGCTAACTGAAAAATATAGAAAATATCGCTCTTTTGTAGCAATGGGAACGGTGTACACACATTCTGAATACATCGTTCCTGTCACTGTAAGACCATTAATGGTAGGGACTATCTGAAAAATATAGAAAATATGGTTCTTTTGTAGCAACGGGAACGATATACACACATTCTGTATACACCGTTCCTGTTACTGTAAGACCATTAACTGGAGCGGATAGCTGAAAAATATAGAAAATATGGTTCTTTTGTAGCAACGGGAACGGTGTACACACATTCTGTATACATCGTTCCTGTTACTGTACGACCATTAAATGGAGTGGCTAACTGAAAAATATAGAAAATATGGTTCTTTTGTAGCAACGGGAACGGTGTACACACATTCTGCACACACCGTTCCTGTTACTGTAAGACCATTAATTGGAGTGGCTAACTGAAAAATATAGAAAATATGGTTCTTTTGTAGCAACGGGAACGGTGTAAACACATTCTGCACACACCGTTCCTGTTACTGTAAGACCATTAATTGGAGTGGCTAACTGAAAAATATAGAAAACTTGGTTCTTTTGTAGCAACGGGAACGGTGTACACACATTCTGAATACATCGTTCCTGTTACTGTAAGACCATCAATTGGAGTGGCTAACTGAAAAATTTAGAAACATTGTTACTCTGTAGCAACGGGAACGGTGTACACACATTCTGTATACACCGTTCCTGTTACCGTAAGACCATTAATTGGAGTGGCTAAATTTAAAATATAGAAAATATGGTTCTTTTGTAGCAACGGGAACGGTGTACACACATTCTGTATACATCGTTCCTGTTCCTGTAAGACCATTAATTGTAGGGGCTAACTGAAAAATATAGAAAATATGGTTCTTTGTAGCAACGGGAACCGTGTACACACAATCTGTATACATCGTACCTGTTACTGTAAGACCATTAATTGGAGTGGTTAACTGAAAAATATAGAAAATATGGTTCTTTTGTAGCAACGGGAACGATATACACACATTCTGTATACACCGTTCCTGTGTTACTGTAAGACCATTAACTGGAACGGATAACTGAAAAATATAGAAAATATGGTTCTTTTGTAGCAACGGGAACGGAGTACACGCATTCTGTATACACCGTTCCTGTTACTGTAAGACCATTAATTTGAGTGGCTCACTGAAAAATATAGAAAATATGGTTCTATTGTAGCAACGGGAAAGGTGTACACGCATTCTGTATACACCGTTCCTGTTACTGTAAGACCATTAATTGGAGTGGCTAACTGAAAAATATAGAAAATTTGGTTCTTTTGTAGCAACGGGAACGGTGTACACACATTCTGTATACATCATTCCTGTTAATGTAAGACCATTAATTGGAGTGGCTAACTGAAAAATATAGAAAATATGGCTCTTTTGTAGCAACGGGAACGGTGTACACACATTCTGCACAGACCGTTCCTGTTACTGTAAGACCATTAATTGGAATGGTTCACTGAAAAATATAGAAAATATGGTTCTTTTGTAGCAACGGGAAAGGTGTACACACATTCTGTATAAACCGTTAATGTTACTATAAGATCATTAATTGTAGTGGCTAACTGAAAAATATAGAAAATATGGTTTTGTAGACACGGGAAAGGTATACACACATTCTGTATACATCGTTCCTGTTACTGTAAGACCATTAATTGTAGGGGCTAACTGAAAAATATAGAAAACATGGTTCTTTGTAGCACCGGGAACGGTGTACACATAATCTGTATACACCGTTCCTGTTACTGTAAGACCATTAATTGGAGTGGCTAACTGAAAAATATAGAAAATATGGTTCTTTTGTAGCAACGGGAACGGTGTAAACACATTCTGCACACACCGTTCCTGTTACTGTAAGACCATTAATTGGAGTGGCTAACTGAAAAATATAGAAAACTTGGTTCTTTTGTAGCAACGGGAACGGTGTACACACATTCTGTATACATCCTTCCTGTTTCTGTAAGACCATTAAATGGAGTGGCTAACTGAAAAATATAGAAAATATGGTTCTTTTGTAACAACGGGAACGGTGTACACACATTCTGCACACACCGTTCCTGTTACTGTAAGACCATTAATTGGAGTGGCTAACTGAAAAATATAGAAAATATGGTTCTTTTGTAGCAACGGGAACGGTGTACACACATTCTGCACACACAGTTCCTGTTACTGTAAGACCATTAATTGGAGTGGCTAACTGAAAAATATACAAAATATGGTTCTTTTGTAACAACGGGAACGGTGTACACACATTCTGTATACATCCTTCCTGTTTCTGTAAGACCATTAAATGGAGTGGCTAACTGAAAAATATAGAAAATATGGTTCTTTTGTAACAACGGGAACGGTGTACACACATTCTGCACACACCGTTCCTGTTACTGTAAGACCATTAATTGGAGTGGCTAACTGAAAAATATAGAAATATATGGTTCTTTTATAGCAACGGTAACGGTGTACACACATTCTGCACACACCGTTCCTGTTACGGTAAGACCATTAATTGGAGTGGCTAACTGAAAAATATAGAAAATTTGGTTCTTTTGTAGCAACGGGAACGGTGTACACACATTCTGTATACATCGTTCCTGTTACTGTAAGACCATTAATTGGAGTGGCTAACTGAAAAATTTAGAAATCATTGTTCTTTTGTAGCAACGGGAACGGTGTATACACATTCTGCAAACATCGTTCCTGTTACTGTAAGACCATTAATTGGAGTGGCTAACTGAAAAATTTAGAAAACATTGTTCTTTTGTAGCAACGGGAACGGTGTATACACATTCTGTATACATCGTTCCCGTTACTATAAGACCATTAATTGAAGTGGCTAAATGAAAAATTTAGAAAACATTGTTTTTTTGTAGCAACGGGAACGGTGTACACACATTCTGTATACACCGTTCCTGTTACTGTAAGACCATTAATTGGAGTGGCTAAATTTAAAATATAGAAAATATGGTTCTTTCGTAGCAACGGGAACAGTGTATACACATTCTGTATACATCGTTCCTGTTCCTGTAAGACCATTAATTGTAGGGGCTAACTGAAAAATATAGAAAATATGGTTCTTTGTAGCAACGGGAACGATATACACACATTCTGTATACACCGTTCCTGTTACTGTAAGACCATTAATTGGAGTGGCTAACTGAAAAATATAGAAAATTTGGTTCTTTTGTAGCAACGGGAACGATATACACACATTCTGTATACATCGTTCCTGTTACTGTAAGACCATTAATTGGAGTGGCTAACTGAAAAATTTAGAAATCATTGTTCTTTTGTAGAAACGGGAACGGTGAACATACATTCTGTATACATCGTTCCTGTTACTGTAAGACCATTAATTGGAGTGGCTAACTGAAAAATATAGAAAATATGGTTCTTTTGTAGCAACGGGTACGGTGTACACACATTTTGCACACACCGTTCCTGTTACTGTAAGACCATTTATTGGAGTGGCTAACAGAAAAATATAGAAATTATTGTTCTTTTGTAGCAACGGGTACGGTGTAGACACATTCTGCAAACATCGTTCCTGTTACTGTAAGACCATTAATTGGAGTGGCTAACTGAAAAATTTAGAAAACATTGTTCTTTTGTAGCAACGGGAACGGTGTACACACATTCTGTATACATCGTTCCTGTTACTATAAGACCATTAATTGTAGTGGCTAAATGAAAAATTTAGAAAACATTGTTTTTTTGTAGCAACGGGAACGGTGTACACACATTCTGTATACACCGTTCCTGTTACTGTAAGACCATTAATTGGAGTGGCTAAATTTAAAATATAGAAAATATGGTTCTTTTGTAGCAACGGAAACGGTGTATACACATTCTGTATACATCGTTCCTGTTCCTGTAAGACCATTAATTGTAGGGGCTAACTGAAAAATATAGAAAATATGGTTCTTTGTAGCAACGGGAACGATATACACACATTCTGTATACACCGTTCCTGTTACTGTAAGACAATTAACTGGAACGGATAACTGAAAAATATAGAAAATATGGTTCTTTTGTAGCAACGGGAACGATATACACACATTCTGTATACACCGTTCCTTTTACTGTAAGACCATTAACTGGAACGGATAACTGAAAAATATAGAAAATATGGTTCTTTTGTAGCAACGGGAACGATATACACACATTCTGTATACACCGTTCCTGTTACTGTAAGACCATTAACTGGAACGGATAACTGAAAAATATAGAAAATATGGTTCTTTTGTAGCAACGGGAACGATATACACACATTCTGTATACACCGTTCCTGTTACTGTAAGACCATTAACTGGAACGGATAACTGAAAAATATAGAAAATATGGTTCCTGTGTAGCAACGGGAACGGTGTACACACATTCCGTATACACCGTTCCTGTTACTGTAAGACCATTATTTGTAGTGGCTCACTGAAAAATATAGAAAATAGGATTCTTTTGTAGCAACGGGAACGGTGTACACACATTCTGTATACACCGTTCCTGTTACTGTAAGAGCATTAATTGGAGTGGCTAACTGAAAAATATAGAAAATATGGTTCTTTTGTAGCAACGGGAACGGTGTACACGCATTCTGTATATACCGTTCCTGTTACTGTAAGACCATTAATTGGAGTGGCTAAATGAAAAATTTAGAACACATTGTTCTTTTGTAGCAACGGGAACGGTGTACACACATTCTGTATACACCGTTCCTGTTACTATAAGACCTTTAATTGTAGTGGCTAACTGAAAAATATAGAAAATATGGTTCTTTTGTAGCAACGGGAACGGTGTACACACATTCTGTATACACCGTTCCTGTTACTATAAGACCTTTAATTGGAGTGGCTAACTGAAAAATATAGAAAATATGGTTCTTTTGTAGCAACGGGAACGGTGTACACACATTCTGTATACACCGTTCCTGTTACTGTAAGACCATTAATTGGAGTGGCTAACTGAAAAATATAGAAAATATTGTTCTTTTGTAGCAACGGGAACGCTGTACACGCATTCTGTATATACCGTTCCTTTTACTGTAAGACCATTAATTGGAGTGGCTAAATGAAAAATTTAGAACACATTGTTCTTTTGTAGCAACGGGAACGGTGTACACACATTCTGTATACACCGTTCCTGTTACTATAAGACCTTTAATTGTAGTGGCTAACTGAAAAATATAGAAAATATGGTTCTTTTGTAGCAACGGGAACGGTGTACACACATTCTGTATACACCGTTCCTGTTACTATAAGACCAGTAATTGGAGTGGCTAACTGAAAAATATAGAAAATATGGTTCTTTTGTAGCAACGGGAACGGTGTACACACATTCTGTATACATCCTTCCTGTTTCTGTAAGACCATTAACTGGAACGGATAACTGAAAAATATAGAAAATATGGTTCTTTTGTAGCAACGGGAACGGTGTACACGCATTCTGTATACACCGTTCCAGTTACTGTAAGACCATTAATTTGAGTGGCTCACTGAAAAATATAGAAAATATGGTTCTATTGTAGCAACGGGAAAGGTGTACACGCATTCTGTATACACCGTTCCTGTTACTGTAAGACCATTAATTGGAGTGGCTAACTGAAAAATATAGAAAATTTGGTTCTTTGTAGCAACGGGAACGGTGTACACACATTCTGTATACATCATTCCTGTTACTGTAAGACCATTAATTGGAGTGGCTAACTGAAAAATATAGAAAATATGGCTCTTTTGTAGCAACGGAAACGGTGTACACACATTCTGCACAGACCGTTCCTGTTCCTGTAAGACCATTAATTGGAGTGGCTAACTGAAAAATTTAGAAAACATTGTTCTTTTGTAGCAACGGGAAGGGTGTACACACATTCTGTATACATCGTTCCTGTTACTGTAAGACCATTAATTGAAGTGGCTAAATGAAAAATTTAGAAAACATTGTTTTTTTGTAGCAACGGGAACGGTGTACACACATTCTGTATACACCGTTCCTCTTACTGTAAGACCATTAATTGGAGTGGCTAAATTTAAAATATAGAAAATATGGTTCTTTTGTAACAACGGGAACGATGTACACACATTCTGTATACATCGTTCCTGTTCCTGTAAGACCATTAATTGTAGGAACTAACTGAAAAATATAGTAAATATGGTTCTTTGTAGCAACGGGAACCGTGTACACACAATCTGTATACATCGTACCTGTTACTGTAAGACCATTAATTGGAGTGGTTAACTGAAAAATATAGAAAATATGGTTCAGTTGTAGCAACGGGAACGATATACACACATTCTGTATACACCGTTCCTGTTACTGTAAGACCATTAACTGGAACGGATAACTGAAAAATATGGAAAATATGGTTCTTTTGTAGCAACGGGAACGGTGTACACGCAATCTCTATACACCGTTCCAGTTACTGTAAGACCATTAATTGGAGTGGCTCACTGAAAAATATAGAAAATATGGTTCTTTTGTAGCAACGGGAAAGGTGTACACGCATTCTGTATACACCGTTCCTGTTAGTGTAAGACCATTAATTGGAGTGGCTAAGTGAAAAATATAGAAAATTTGGTTCTTTTGTAGCAACGGGAACGGTGTACACACATTCTGTATACATCATTCCTGTTACTGTAAGACCATCAATTGGAGTGGCTAACTGAAAAATTTAGAAAACATTGTTCTTTTGTAGCAACGGGAACGGTGTACACACATTCTGTATACATCGTTCCTGTTACCGTAAGACCATTAATTGGAGTGGCTAAATTTAAAATATAGAAAATATGGTTCTTTTGTAGCAACGGGAACGGTGTACACACATTCTGTATACATCGTTCCTGTTCCTGTAAGACCATTAATTGTAGGGGCTAACTGAAAAATATAGAAAATATGGTTCTTTGTAGCAACGGGAACCGTGTACACACAATCTGTATACATCGTACCTGTTACTGTAAGACCATTAATTGGAGTGGTTAACTGAAAAATATAGAAAATATGGTTCTTTTGTAGCAACGGGAACGATATACACACATTCTGTATACACCGTTCCTGTGTTACTGTAAGACCATTAACTGGAACGGATAACTGAAAAATATAGAAAATATGGTTCTTTTGTAGCAACGGGAACGGAGTAAACGCATTCTGTATACACCGTTCATGTTACTGTAAGACCATTAATTTGAGTGGCTCACTGAAAAATATAGAAAATATGGTTCTATTGTAGCAACGGGAAAGGTGTACACGCATTCTGTATACACCGTTCCTGTTACTGTAAGACCATTAATTGGAGTGGCTAACTGAAAAATATAGAAAATTTGGTTCTTTTGTAGCAACGGGAACGGTGTACACACATTCTGTATACATCATTCCTGTTAATGTAAGACCATTAATTGGAGTGGCTAACTGAAAAATATAGAAAATATGGCTCTTTTGTAGCAACGGGAACGGTGTACACACATTCTGCACAGACCGTTCCTGTTACTGTAAGACCATTAATTGGAATGGTTCACTGAAAAATATAGAAAATATGGTTCTTTTGTAGCAACGGGAAAGGTGTACACACATTCTGTATACACCGTTAATGTTACCATAAGATCATTAATTGTAGTGGCTAACTGAAAAATATAGAAAATATGGTTTTGTAGACACGGGAAAGGTATACACACATTCTGTATACATCGTTCCTGTTACTGTAAGACCATTAATTGTAGGGGCTAACTGAAAAATATAGAAAACATGGTTCTTTGTAGCACCGGGAACGGTGTACACATAATCTGTATACACCGTTCCTGTTACTGTAAGACCATTAATTGGAGTGGCTAACTGAAAAATATAGAAAATATGGTTCTTTTGTAGCAACGGGAACGGTGTACACACATTCTGTATACATCATTCCTGTTAATGTAAGACCATTAATTGGAGTGGCTAACTGAAAAATATAGAAAATGTGGTTCTTTTGTAGCAACGGGAACGGTGTACACACATTCTGCACACACCGTTCCTGTTACTGTAAGACCATTAATTGGAGTGGCTAAGTGAAAAATATAGAAAATTTGGTTCTTTTGTAGCAACGGGAACGGTGTACACACATTCAGTATACATCATTCCTGTTACTGTAAGACCATCAATTGGAGTGGCTAACTGAAAAATTTAGAAAACATTGTTCTTTTGTAGCAACGGGAACGGTGTACACACATTCTGTATACATCGTTCCTGTTACTGTAAGACCATTAATTGGAGTGGCTAACTGAAAAATTTAGAAAACATTGTTCTTTTGTAGCAACGGGAACGGTGTACACACATTCTGTATACATCGTTCCTGTTACTGTAAGACCATTAATTGGAGTGGCTAACTGAAAAATATAGAAAATATGGTTCTTTTGTAGCAACGGGAAAGGTGTACACACATTCTGTATACACCGCTAATGTTACTATAAGATCATTAATTGTAGTGGCTAAATGAAAAATATAGAAAATATGGTTTTGTAGACACGGGAAAGGTGTACACACATTCTGTATACATCGTTCCTGTTACTGTAAGACCATTAATTGTAGGGGCTAACTGAAAAATATAGAAAATATCGCTCTTTTGTAGCAATGGGAACGGTGTACACACATTCTGAATACATCGTTCCTGTCACTGTAAGACCATTAATGGTAGGGACTATCTGAAAAATATAGAAAATATGGTTCTTTTGTAGCAACGGGAACGATATACACACATTCTGTATACACCGTTCCTGTTACTGTAAGACCATTAACTGGAGCGGATAGCTGAAAAATATAGAAAATATGGTTCTTTTGTAGCAACGGGAACGGTGTACACACATTCTGTATACATCGTTCCTGTTACTGTACGACCATTAAATGGAGTGGCTAACTGAAAAATATAGAAAATATGGTTCTTTTGTAGCAACGGGAACGGTGTACACACATTCTGCACACACCGTTCCTGTTACTGTAAGACCATTAATTGGAGTGGCTAACTGAAAAATATAGAAAATATGGTTCTTTTGTAGCAACGGGAACGGTGTAAACACATTCTGCACACACCGTTCCTGTTACTGTAAGACCATTAATTGGAGTGGCTAACTGAAAAATATAGAAAACTTGGTTCTTTTGTAGCAACGGGAACGGTGTACACACATTCTGAATACATCGTTCCTGTTACTGTAAGACCATCAATTGGAGTGGCTAACTGAAAAATTTAGAAACATTGTTACTCTGTAGCAACGGGAACGGTGTACACACATTCTGTATACACCGTTCCTGTTACCGTAAGACCATTAATTGGAGTGGCTAAATTTAAAATATAGAAAATATGGTTCTTTTGTAGCAACGGGAACGGTGTACACACATTCTGTATACATCGTTCCTGTTCCTGTAAGACCATTAATTGTAGGGGCTAACTGAAAAATATAGAAAATATGGTTCTTTGTAGCAACGGGAACCGTGTACACACAATCTGTATACATCGTACCTGTTACTGTAAGACCATTAATTGGAGTGGTTAACTGAAAAATATAGAAAATATGGTTCTTTTGTAGCAACGGGAACGATATACACACATTCTGTATACACCGTTCCTGTGTTACTGTAAGACCATTAACTGGAACGGATAACTGAAAAATATAGAAAATATGGTTCTTTTGTAGCAACGGGAACGGAGTACACGCATTCTGTATACACCGTTCCTGTTACTGTAAGACCATTAATTTGAGTGGCTCACTGAAAAATATAGAAAATATGGTTCTATTGTAGCAACGGGAAAGGTGTACACGCATTCTGTATACACCGTTCCTGTTACTGTAAGACCATTAATTGGAGTGGCTAACTGAAAAATATAGAAAATTTGGTTCTTTTGTAGCAACGGGAACGGTGTACACACATTCTGTATACATCATTCCTGTTAATGTAAGACCATTAATTGGAGTGGCTAACTGAAAAATATAGAAAATATGGCTCTTTTGTAGCAACGGGAACGGTGTACACACATTCTGCACAGACCGTTCCTGTTACTGTAAGACCATTAATTGGAATGGTTCACTGAAAAATATAGAAAATATGGTTCTTTTGTAGCAACGGGAAAGGTGTACACACATTCTGTATAAACCGTTAATGTTACTATAAGATCATTAATTGTAGTGGCTAACTGAAAAATATAGAAAATATGGTTTTGTAGACACGGGAAAGGTATACACACATTCTGTATACATCGTTCCTGTTACTGTAAGACCATTAATTGTAGGGGCTAACTGAAAAATATAGAAAACATGGTTCTTTGTAGCACCGGGAACGGTGTACACATAATCTGTATACACCGTTCCTGTTACTGTAAGACCATTAATTGGAGTGGCTAACTGAAAAATATAGAAAATATGGTTCTTTTGTAGCAACGGGAACGGTGTAAACACATTCTGCACACACCGTTCCTGTTACTGTAAGACCATTAATTGGAGTGGCTAACTGAAAAATATAGAAAACTTGGTTCTTTTGTAGCAACGGGAACGGTGTACACACATTCTGTATACATCCTTCCTGTTTCTGTAAGACCATTAAATGGAGTGGCTAACTGAAAAATATAGAAAATATGGTTCTTTTGTAACAACGGGAACGGTGTACACACATTCTGCACACACCGTTCCTGTTACTGTAAGACCATTAATTGGAGTGGCTAACTGAAAAATATAGAAAATATGGTTCTTTTGTAGCAACGGGAACGGTGTACACACATTCTGCACACACAGTTCCTGTTACTGTAAGACCATTAATTGGAGTGGCTAACTGAAAAATATACAAAATATGGTTCTTTTGTAACAACGGGAACGGTGTACACACATTCTGTATACATCCTTCCTGTTTCTGTAAGACCATTAAATGGAGTGGCTAACTGAAAAATATAGAAAATATGGTTCTTTTGTAACAACGGGAACGGTGTACACACATTCTGCACACACCGTTCCTGTTACTGTAAGACCATTAATTGGAGTGGCTAACTGAAAAATATAGAAATATATGGTTCTTTTATAGCAACGGTAACGGTGTACACACATTCTGCACACACCGTTCCTGTTACGGTAAGACCATTAATTGGAGTGGCTAACTGAAAAATATAGAAAATTTGGTTCTTTTGTAGCAACGGGAACGGTGTACACACATTCTGTATACATCGTTCCTGTTACTGTAAGACCATTAATTGGAGTGGCTAACTGAAAAATTTAGAAATCATTGTTCTTTTGTAGAAACGGGAACGGTGAACATACATTCTGTATACATCGTTCCTGTTACTGTAAGACCATTAATTGGAGTGGCTAACTGAAAAATATAGAAAATATGGTTCTTTTGTAGCAACGGGTACGGTGTAGACACATTTTGCACACACCGTTCCTGTTACTGTAAGACCATTTATTGGAGTGGCTAACAGAAAAATATAGAAATTATTGTACTTTTGTAGCAACGGGTACGGTGTAGACAAATTCTGCAAACATCGTTCCTGTTACTGTAAGACCATTAATTGGAGTGGCTAACTGAAAAATTTAGAAAACATTGTTCTTTTGTAGCAACGGGAACGGTGTATACACATTCTGTATACATCGTTCCCGTTACTATAAGACCATTAATTGAAGTGGCTAAATGAAAAATTTAGAAAACATTGTTTTTTTGTAGCAACGGGAACGGTGTACACACATTCTGTATACACCGTTCCTGTTACTGTAAGACCATTAATTGGAGTGGCTAAATTTAAAATATAGAAAATATGGTTCTTTCGTAGCAACGGGAACAGTGTATACACATTCTGTATACATCGTTCCTGTTCCTGTAAGACCATTAATTGTAGGGGCTAACTGAAAAATATAGAAAATATGGTTCTTTGTAGCAACGGGAACGATATACACACATTCTGTATACACCGTTCCTGTTACTGTAAGACCATTAATTGGAGTGGCTAACTGAAAAATATAGAAAATTTGGTTCTTTTGTAGCAACGGGAACGATATACACACATTCTGTATACATCGTTCCTGTTACTGTAAGACCATTAATTGGAGTGGCTAACTGAAAAATTTAGAAATCATTGTTCTTTTGTAGAAACGGGAACGGTGAACATACATTCTGTATACATCGTTCCTGTTACTGTAAGACCATTAATTGGAGTGGCTAACTGAAAAATATAGAAAATATGGTTCTTTTGTAGCAACGGGTACGGTGTACACACATTTTGCACACACCGTTCCTGTTACTGTAAGACCATTTATTGGAGTGGCTAACAGAAAAATATAGAAATTATTGTTCTTTTGTAGCAACGGGTACGGTGTAGACACATTCTGCAAACATCGTTCCTGTTACTGTAAGACCATTAATTGGAGTGGCTAACTGAAAAATTTAGAAAACATTGTTCTTTTGTAGCAACGGGAACGGTGTACACACATTCTGTATACATCGTTCCTGTTACTATAAGACCATTAATTGTAGTGGCTAAATGAAAAATTTAGAAAACATTGTTTTTTTGTAGCAACGGGAACGGTGTACACACATTCTGTATACACCGTTCCTGTTACTGTAAGACCATTAATTGGAGTGGCTAAATTTAAAATATAGAAAATATGGTTCTTTTGTAGCAACGGAAACGGTGTATACACATTCTGTATACATCGTTCCTGTTCCTGTAAGACCATTAATTGTAGGGGCTAACTGAAAAATATAGAAAATATGGTTCTTTGTAGCAACGGGAACGATATACACACATTCTGTATACACCGTTCCTGTTACTGTAAGACAATTAACTGGAACGGATAACTGAAAAATATAGAAAATATGGTTCTTTTGTAGCAACGGGAACGATATACACACATTCTGTATACACCGTTCCTTTTACTGTAAGACCATTAACTGGAACGGATAACTGAAAAATATAGAAAATATGGTTCTTTTGTAGCAACGGGAACGATATACACACATTCTGTATACACCGTTCCTGTTACTGTAAGACCATTAACTGGAACGGATAACTGAAAAATATAGAAAATATGGTTCTTTTGTAGCAACGGGAACGATATACACACATTCTGTATACACCGTTCCTGTTACTGTAAGACCATTAACTGGAACGGATAACTGAAAAATATAGAAAATATGGTTCCTGTGTAGCAACGGGAACGGTGTACACACATTCCGTATACACCGTTCCTGTTACTGTAAGACCATTATTTGTAGTGGCTCACTGAAAAATATAGAAAATAGGATTCTTTTGTAGCAACGGGAACGGTGTACACACATTCTGTATACACCGTTCCTGTTACTGTAAGAGCATTAATTGGAGTGGCTAACTGAAAAATATAGAAAATATGGTTCTTTTGTAGCAACGGGAACGGTGTACACGCATTCTGTATATACCGTTCCTGTTACTGTAAGACCATTAATTGGAGTGGCTAAATGAAAAATTTAGAACACATTGTTCTTTTGTAGCAACGGGAACGGTGTACACACATTCTGTATACACCGTTCCTGTTACTATAAGACCTTTAATTGTAGTGGCTAACTGAAAAATATAGAAAATATGGTTCTTTTGTAGCAACGGGAACGGTGTACACACATTCTGTATACACCGTTCCTGTTACTATAAGACCTTTAATTGGAGTGGCTAACTGAAAAATATAGAAAATATGGTTCTTTTGTAGCAACGGGAACGGTGTACACACATTCTGTATACACCGTTCCTGTTACTGTAAGACCATTAATTGGAGTGGCTAACTGAAAAATATAGAAAATATTGTTCTTTTGTAGCAACGGGAACGGTGTACACGCATTCTGTATATACCGTTCCTTTTACTGTAAGACCATTAATTGGAGTGGCTAAATGAAAAATTTAGAACACATTGTTCTTTTGTAGCAACGGGAACGGTGTACACACATTCTGTATACACCGTTCCTGTTACTATAAGACCTTTAATTGTAGTGGCTAACTGAAAAATATAGAAAATATGGTTCTTTTGTAGCAACGGGAACGGTGTACACACATTCTGTATACACCGTTCCTGTTACTATAAGACCAGTAATTGGAGTGGCTAACTGAAAAATATAGAAAATATGGTTCTTTTGTAGCAACGGGAACGGTGTACACACATTCTGTATACATCCTTCCTGTTTCTGTAAGACCATTAAATGGAGTGGCTAACTGAAAAATATAGAAAATATGGTTCTTTTGTAACAACGGGAACGGTGTACACACATTCTGCACACACCGTTCCTGTTACTGTAAGACCATTAATTGGAGTGGCTAACTGAAAAATATAGAAAATATGGTTCTTTTGTAGCAACGGGAACGGTGTACACACATTCTGCACACACCGTTCCTGTTACTGTAAGACCATTAATTGGAGTGGCTAACTGAAAAATATACAAAATATGGTTCTTTTGTAACAACGGGAACGGTGTACACACATTCTGTATACATCCTTCCTGTTTCTGTAAGACCATTAAATGGAGTGGCTAACTGAAAAATATAGAAAATATGGTTCTTTTGTAACAACGGGAACGGTGTACACACATTCTGCACACACCGTTCCTGTTACTGTAAGACCATTAATTGGAGTGGCTAACTGAAAAATATAGAAAATATGGTTCTTTTATAGCAACGGTAACGGTGTACACACATTCTGCACACACCGTTCCTGTTACGGTAAGACCATTAATTGGAGTGGCTAACAGAAAAATATAGAAAATTTGGTTCTTTTGTAGCAACGGGAACGGTGTACACACATTCTGTATACATCGTTCCTGTTACTGTAAGACCATTAATTGGAGTGGCTAACTGAAAAATTTAGAAATCATTGTTCTTTTGTAGAAACGGGAACGGTGAACATACATTCTGTATACATCGTTCCTGTTACTGTAAGACCATTAATTGGAGTGGCTAACTGAAAAATATAGAAAATATGGTTCTTTTGTAGCAACGGGTACGGTGTACACACATTTTGCACACACCGTTCCTGTTACTGTAAGACCATTTATTGGAGTGGCTAACAGAAAAATATAGAAATTATTGTTCTTTTGTAGCAACGGGTACGGTGTAGACAAATTCTGCAAACATCGTTCCTGTTACTGTAAGACCATTAATTGGAGTGGCTAACTGAAAAATTTAGAAAACATTGTTCTTTTGTAGCAACGGGAACGGTGTACACACATTCTGTATACATCGTTCCCGTTACTATAAGACCATTAATTGAAGTGGCTAAATGAAAAATTTAGAAAACATTGTTTTTTTGTAGCAACGGGAACGGTGTACACACATTCTGTATACACCGTTCCTGTTACTGCAAGACCATTAATTGGAGTGGCTAAATTTAAAATATAGAAAATATGGTTCTTTTGTAGCAACGGGAACAGTGTATACACATTCTGTATACATCGTTCCTGTTCCTGTAAGACCATTAATTGTAGGGGCTAACTGAAAAATATAGAAAATATGGTTCTTTGTAGCAACAGGAACGATATACACATATTCTGTATACACCGTTCCTGTTACTGTAAGACCATTAATTGGAGTGGCTAACTGAAAAATATAGAAAATTTGGTTCTTTTGTAGCAACGGGAACGATATACACACATTCTGTATACATCGTTCCTGTTACTGTAAGACCAATAATTGGAGTGGCTAACTGAAAATTTTGAAATCATTGTTCTTTTGTAGAAACGGGAAAGGTGAACATACATTCTGTATACATCGTTCCTGTTACTGTAAGACCATTAATTGGAGTGGCTAACTGAAAAATATAGAAAATATGGTTCTTTTGTAGCAACGGGTACGGTGTACACACATTTTGCACACACCGTTCCTGTTACTGTAAGACCATTTATTGGAGTGGCTAACAGAAAAATATAGAAATTATTGTTCTTTTGTAGCAACGGGTACGGCGTAGACACATTCTGCAAACATCGTTCCTGTTACTGTAAGACCATTAATTGGAGTGGCTAACTGAAAAATTTAGAAAACATTGTTCTTTTGTAGCAACGGGAACGGTGTACACACATTCTGTATACATCGTTCCTGTT
Source organism: Aurelia sp. 3 sensu Dawson et al. (2005) (assembly GCA_964020215.1). Taxonomy (NCBI): domain Eukaryota; kingdom Metazoa; phylum Cnidaria; class Scyphozoa; order Semaeostomeae; family Ulmaridae; genus Aurelia; species Aurelia sp. 3 sensu Dawson et al. (2005). Next base: position 14,992,174 of record OZ026580.1, on the reverse strand, counting down.
ACTATAAGACCATTAATTGAAGTGGCTAAATGAAAAATTTAGAAAACATTGTTTTTTTGTAGCAACGGGAACGGTGTACACACATTCTGTATACACCGTTCCTGTTACTGTAAGACCATTAATTGTAGGGGCTAACTGAAAAATATAGAAAATATGGTTCTTTGTAGCAACGGGAACCGTGTACACACAATCTGTATACATCGTACCTGTTACTGTAAGACCATTAATTGGAGTGGTTAACTGAAAAATATAGAAAATATGGTTCTTTTGTAGCAACGGGAACGATATACACACATTCTGTATACACCGTTCCTGTGTTACTGTAAGACCATTAACTGGAACGGATAACTGAAAAATATAGAAAATATGGTTCTTTTGTAGCAACGGGAACGGAGTAAACGCATTCTGTATACACCGTTCATGTTACTGTAAGACCATTAATTTGAGTGGCTCACTGAAAAATATAGAAAATATGGTTCTATTGTAGCAACGGGAAAGGTGTACACGCATTCTGTATACACCGTTCCTGTTACTGTAAGACCATTAATTGGAGTGGCTAACTGAAAAATATAGAAAATTTGGTTCTTTTGTAGCAACGGGAACGGTGTACACACATTCTGTATACATCATTCCTGTTAATGTAAGACCATTAATTGGAGTGGCTAACTGAAAAATATAGAAAATATGGCTCTTTTGTAGCAACGGGAACGGTGTACACACATTCTGCACAGACCGTTCCTGTTACTGTAAGACCATTAATTGGAATGGTTCACTGAAAAATATAGAAAATATGGTTCTTTTGTAGCAACGGGAAAGGTGTACACACATTCTGTATACACCGTTAATGTTACCATAAGATCATTAATTGTAGTGGCTAACTGAAAAATATAGAAAATATGGTTTTGTAGACACGGGAAAGGTATACACACATTCTGTATACATCGTTCCTGTTACTGTAAGACCATTAATTGTAGGGGCTAACTGAAAAATATAGAAAACATGGTTCTTTGTAGCACCGGGAACGGTGTACACATAATCTGTATACACCGTTCCTGTTACTGTAAGACCATTAATTGGAGTGGCTAACTGAAAAATATAGAAAATATGGTTCTTTTGTAGCAACGGGAACGGTGTACACACATTCTGTATACATCATTCCTGTTAATGTAAGACCATTAATTGGAGTGGCTAACTGAAAAATATAGAAAATGTGGTTCTTTTGTAGCAACGGGAACGGTGTACACACATTCTGCACACACCGTTCCTGTTACTGTAAGACCATTAATTGGAGTGGCTAAGTGAAAAATATAGAAAATTTGGTTCTTTTGTAGCAACGGGAACGGTGTACACACATTCAGTATACATCATTCCTGTTACTGTAAGACCATCAATTGGAGTGGCTAACTGAAAAATTTAGAAAACATTGTTCTTTTGTAGCAACGGGAACGGTGTACACACATTCTGTATACATCGTTCCTGTTACTGTAAGACCATTAATTGGAGTGGCTAACTGAAAAATTTAGAAAACATTGTTCTTTTGTAGCAACGGGAACGGTGTACACACATTCTGTATACATCGTTCCTGTTACTGTAAGACCATTAATTGGAGTGGCTAACTGAAAAATATAGAAAATATGGTTCTTTTGTAGCAACGGGAAAGGTGTACACACATTCTGTATACACCGCTAATGTTACTATAAGATCATTAATTGTAGTGGCTAAATGAAAAATATAGAAAATATGGTTTTGTAGACACGGGAAAGGTGTACACACATTCTGTATACATCGTTCCTGTTACTGTAAGACCATTAATTGTAGGGGCTAACTGAAAAATATAGAAAATATCGCTCTTTTGTAGCAATGGGAACGGTGTACACACATTCTGAATACATCGTTCCTGTCACTGTAAGACCATTAATGGTAGGGACTATCTGAAAAATATAGAAAATATGGTTCTTTTGTAGCAACGGGAACGATATACACACATTCTGTATACACCGTTCCTGTTACTGTAAGACCATTAACTGGAGCGGATAGCTGAAAAATATAGAAAATATGGTTCTTTTGTAGCAACGGGAACGGTGTACACACATTCTGTATACATCGTTCCTGTTACTGTACGACCATTAAATGGAGTGGCTAACTGAAAAATATAGAAAATATGGTTCTTTTGTAGCAACGGGAACGGTGTACACACATTCTGCACACACCGTTCCTGTTACTGTAAGACCATTAATTGGAGTGGCTAACTGAAAAATATAGAAAATATGGTTCTTTTGTAGCAACGGGAACGGTGTAAACACATTCTGCACACACCGTTCCTGTTACTGTAAGACCATTAATTGGAGTGGCTAACTGAAAAATATAGAAAACTTGGTTCTTTTGTAGCAACGGGAACGGTGTACACACATTCTGAATACATCGTTCCTGTTACTGTAAGACCATCAATTGGAGTGGCTAACTGAAAAATTTAGAAACATTGTTACTCTGTAGCAACGGGAACGGTGTACACACATTCTGTATACACCGTTCCTGTTACCGTAAGACCATTAATTGGAGTGGCTAAATTTAAAATATAGAAAATATGGTTCTTTTGTAGCAACGGGAACGGTGTACACACATTCTGTATACATCGTTCCTGTTCCTGTAAGACCATTAATTGTAGGGGCTAACTGAAAAATATAGAAAATATGGTTCTTTGTAGCAACGGGAACCGTGTACACACAATCTGTATACATCGTACCTGTTACTGTAAGACCATTAATTGGAGTGGTTAACTGAAAAATATAGAAAATATGGTTCTTTTGTAGCAACGGGAACGATATACACACATTCTGTATACACCGTTCCTGTGTTACTGTAAGACCATTAACTGGAACGGATAACTGAAAAATATAGAAAATATGGTTCTTTTGTAGCAACGGGAACGGAGTACACGCATTCTGTATACACCGTTCCTGTTACTGTAAGACCATTAATTTGAGTGGCTCACTGAAAAATATAGAAAATATGGTTCTATTGTAGCAACGGGAAAGGTGTACACGCATTCTGTATACACCGTTCCTGTTACTGTAAGACCATTAATTGGAGTGGCTAACTGAAAAATATAGAAAATTTGGTTCTTTTGTAGCAACGGGAACGGTGTACACACATTCTGTATACATCATTCCTGTTAATGTAAGACCATTAATTGGAGTGGCTAACTGAAAAATATAGAAAATATGGCTCTTTTGTAGCAACGGGAACGGTGTACACACATTCTGCACAGACCGTTCCTGTTACTGTAAGACCATTAATTGGAATGGTTCACTGAAAAATATAGAAAATATGGTTCTTTTGTAGCAACGGGAAAGGTGTACACACATTCTGTATAAACCGTTAATGTTACTATAAGATCATTAATTGTAGTGGCTAACTGAAAAATATAGAAAATATGGTTTTGTAGACACGGGAAAGGTATACACACATTCTGTATACATCGTTCCTGTTACTGTAAGACCATTAATTGTAGGGGCTAACTGAAAAATATAGAAAACATGGTTCTTTGTAGCACCGGGAACGGTGTACACATAATCTGTATACACCGTTCCTGTTACTGTAAGACCATTAATTGGAGTGGCTAACTGAAAAATATAGAAAATATGGTTCTTTTGTAGCAACGGGAACGGTGTAAACACATTCTGCACACACCGTTCCTGTTACTGTAAGACCATTAATTGGAGTGGCTAACTGAAAAATATAGAAAACTTGGTTCTTTTGTAGCAACGGGAACGGTGTACACACATTCTGTATACATCCTTCCTGTTTCTGTAAGACCATTAAATGGAGTGGCTAACTGAAAAATATAGAAAATATGGTTCTTTTGTAACAACGGGAACGGTGTACACACATTCTGCACACACCGTTCCTGTTACTGTAAGACCATTAATTGGAGTGGCTAACTGAAAAATATAGAAAATATGGTTCTTTTGTAGCAACGGGAACGGTGTACACACATTCTGCACACACAGTTCCTGTTACTGTAAGACCATTAATTGGAGTGGCTAACTGAAAAATATACAAAATATGGTTCTTTTGTAACAACGGGAACGGTGTACACACATTCTGTATACATCCTTCCTGTTTCTGTAAGACCATTAAATGGAGTGGCTAACTGAAAAATATAGAAAATATGGTTCTTTTGTAACAACGGGAACGGTGTACACACATTCTGCACACACCGTTCCTGTTACTGTAAGACCATTAATTGGAGTGGCTAACTGAAAAATATAGAAATATATGGTTCTTTTATAGCAACGGTAACGGTGTACACACATTCTGCACACACCGTTCCTGTTACGGTAAGACCATTAATTGGAGTGGCTAACTGAAAAATATAGAAAATTTGGTTCTTTTGTAGCAACGGGAACGGTGTACACACATTCTGTATACATCGTTCCTGTTACTGTAAGACCATTAATTGGAGTGGCTAACTGAAAAATTTAGAAATCATTGTTCTTTTGTAGAAACGGGAACGGTGAACATACATTCTGTATACATCGTTCCTGTTACTGTAAGACCATTAATTGGAGTGGCTAACTGAAAAATATAGAAAATATGGTTCTTTTGTAGCAACGGGTACGGTGTAGACACATTTTGCACACACCGTTCCTGTTACTGTAAGACCATTTATTGGAGTGGCTAACAGAAAAATATAGAAATTATTGTACTTTTGTAGCAACGGGTACGGTGTAGACAAATTCTGCAAACATCGTTCCTGTTACTGTAAGACCATTAATTGGAGTGGCTAACTGAAAAATTTAGAAAACATTGTTCTTTTGTAGCAACGGGAACGGTGTATACACATTCTGTATACATCGTTCCCGTTACTATAAGACCATTAATTGAAGTGGCTAAATGAAAAATTTAGAAAACATTGTTTTTTTGTAGCAACGGGAACGGTGTACACACATTCTGTATACACCGTTCCTGTTACTGTAAGACCATTAATTGGAGTGGCTAAATTTAAAATATAGAAAATATGGTTCTTTCGTAGCAACGGGAACAGTGTATACACATTCTGTATACATCGTTCCTGTTCCTGTAAGACCATTAATTGTAGGGGCTAACTGAAAAATATAGAAAATATGGTTCTTTTGTAACAACGGGAACGGTGTACACACATTCTGCACACACCGTTCCTGTTACTGTAAGACCATTAATTGGAGTGGCTAACTGAAAAATATAGAAAATATGGTTCTTTTGTAGCAACGGGAACGGTGTACACACATTCTGTATACATCCTTCCTGTTTCTGTAAGACCATTAAATGGAGTGGCTAACTGAAAAATATAGAAAATATGGTTCTTTTGTAACAACGGGAACGGTGTACACACATTCTGCACACACCGTTCCTGTTACTGTAAGACCATTAATTGGAGTGGCTAACTGAAAAATATAGAAAATATGGTTCTTTTGTAGCAACGGGAACGGTGTACACACATTCTGCACACACCGTTCCTGTTACTGTAAGACCATTAATTGGAGTGGCTAACTGAAAAATATACAAAATATGGTTCTTTTGTAACAACGGGAACGGTGTACACACATTCTGTATACATCCTTCCTGTTTCTGTAAGACCATTAAATGGAGTGGCTAACTGAAAAATATAGAAAATATGGTTCTTTTGTAACAACGGGAACGGTGTACACACATTCTGCACACACCGTTCCTGTTACTGTAAGACCATTAATTGGAGTGGCTAACTGAAAAATATAGAAAATATGGTTCTTTTATAGCAACGGTAACGGTGTACACACATTCTGCACACACCGTTCCTGTTACGGTAAGACCATTAATTGGAGTGGCTAACAGAAAAATATAGAAAATTTGGTTCTTTTGTAGCAACGGGAACGGTGTACACACATTCTGTATACATCGTTCCTGTTACTGTAAGACCATTAATTGGAGTGGCTAACTGAAAAATTTAGAAATCATTGTTCTTTTGTAGAAACGGGAACGGTGAACATACATTCTGTATACATCGTTCCTGTTACTGTAAGACCATTAATTGGAGTGGCTAACTGAAAAATATAGAAAATATGGTTCTTTTGTAGCAACGGGTACGGTGTACACACATTTTGCACACACCGTTCCTGTTACTGTAAGACCATTTATTGGAGTGGCTAACAGAAAAATATAGAAATTATTGTTCTTTTGTAGCAACGGGTACGGTGTAGACAAATTCTGCAAACATCGTTCCTGTTACTGTAAGACCATTAATTGGAGTGGCTAACTGAAAAATTTAGAAAACATTGTTCTTTTGTAGCAACGGGAACGGTGTACACACATTCTGTATACATCGTTCCCGTTACTATAAGACAATTAATTGAAGTGGCTAAATGAAAAATTTAGAAAACATTGTTTTTTTGTAGCAACGGGAACGGTGTACACACATTCTGTATACACCGTTCCTGTTACTGCAAGACCATTAATTGGAGTGGCTAAATTTAAAATATAGAAAATATGGTTCTTTTGTAGCAACGGGAACAGTGTATACACATTCTGTATACATCGTTCCTGTTCCTGTAAGACCATTAATTGTAGGGGCTAACTGAAAAATATAGAAAATATGGTTCTTTGTAGCAACAGGAACGATATACACATATTCTGTATACACCGTTCCTGTTACTGTAAGACCATTAATTGGAGTGGCTAACTGAAAAATATAGAAAATTTGGTTCTTTTGTAGCAACGGGAACGATATACACACATTCTGTATACATCGTTCCTGTTACTGTAAGACCAATAATTGGAGTGGCTAACTGAAAATTTTGAAATCATTGTTCTTTTGTAGAAACGGGAAAGGTGAACATACATTCTGTATACATCGTTCCTGTTACTGTAAGACCATTAATTGGAGTGGCTAACTGAAAAATATAGAAAATATGGTTCTTTTGTAGCAACGGGTACGGTGTACACACATTTTGCACACACCGTTCCTGTTACTGTAAGACCATTTATTGGAGTGGCTAACAGAAAAATATAGAAATTATTGTTCTTTTGTAGCAACGGGTACGGCGTAGACACATTCTGCAAACATCGTTCCTGTTACTGTAAGACCATTAATTGGAGTGGCTAACTGAAAAATTTAGAAAACATTGTTCTTTTGTAGCAACGGGAACGGTGTACACACATTCTGTATACATCGTTCCTGTTACTATAAGACCATTAATTGAAGTGGCTAAATGAAAAATTTAGAAAACATTGTTTTTTTGTAGCAACGGGAACGGTGTACACACATTCTGTATACACCGTTCCTGTTACTGTAAGACCATTAATTTGAGTGGCTAAATTTAAAATATAGAAAATATGGTTCTTTTGTAGCAACGGGAACGGTGTATACACATTCTGTATACATCGTTCCTGTTCCTGTAAGACCATTAATTGTAGGGGCTAACTGAAAAATATAGAAAATATGGTTCTTTTGTAGCAACGGGAACGATATACACACATTCTGTATACACCGTTCCTGTTACTGTAAGACCATTAACTGGAACGGATAACTGAAAAATATAGAAAATATGGTTCTTTTGTAGCAACGGGAACGATATACACACATTCTGTATACACCGTTCCTGTTACTGTAAGACCATTAACTGGAACGGATAACTGAAAAATATATAAAATATGGTTCTTTTGTAGCAACGGGAACGATGTACACACATTCTGCACACACCGTTCCTGTCACTTTAAGACCATTAATTGGAGTGGCTAACTGAAAAATATAGAAAATATGGTTCTTTTGTAGCAACGGGAACGGTGTACACACATTCTGCACACACCGTTCCTGTTACTGTAAGACCATTAATTGGAGTGGCTAACTGAAAAATATACAAAATCTGGTTCTTTGTAGCAACGGGAACCGTGTACACACAATCTGTATACATCGTACCGGTTACTATTAGACCATTAATTGGAGTGGTTAACTGAAAAATATAGAAAATATGGTTCTTTTGTAGCAACGGGAACGATATACACACATTCTGTATACACAGTTCCTGTTACTGTAAGACCACTAACTGGAACGGATAACTGAAAAATATAGAAAATATGGTTCTTTTGTAGCAACGGGAACCGTGTACACACAATCTGTATACATCGTACCTGTTACTATAAGTGTACACCGTTCCCGTTGCTACAAAAGAACCATATTTTCTATATTTTTCAGTGAGCCACTACAATTAATGGTCTTACAGTAACAGGAACGGTGTGTGCAGAATGTGTGTACATCGTTCCCGTTGCTACAAAAGAACCATATTTTCTACATTTTTCAGATATCCGTTCCAGTTAATGGTCTTACAGTAACAAGAACGGTGTATACAGAATGTGTGTATATCGTTCCCGTTGCTACAAAAGAACCATATTATCTATATTTTTCAGTTCGCCACTGCAAATAATGGTCTTACAGTAACAGGAACGGTGTATACGGAATGTGTGTACACCGTTCCCGTTGCTACAAAGGAACAATATTTTCTATATTTTTCTGTTAGCCACTCCAATAAATATTCTTACAGTAACAGGAACGGTGTATGCAGAATGATTGCACACCGTTCCCGTTGCTACAAAAGAACCATATTTTCTATATTTCTCAGTTAGCCACTCCAATTAATGGTCTTACAGTAACAGGAACGGTGTATACAGAAAGTGTGTATATCGTTCCCGTTGCTACAAAAGAACCATATTATCTATATTTTTCAGTTCGCCACTGCAAATAATGGTCTTACAGTAACAGGAACGGTGTATACGGAATGTGTGTACACCGTTCCCGTTGCTACAAAGGAACCATATTTTCTATATTCTTCTGTTAGCCACTCCAATAAATATTCTTACAGTAACAGGAACGGTGTATGCAGAATGATTGCACACCGTTCCCGTTGCTACAAAAGAACCATATTTTCTATATTTTTCAGTTAGCCACTCCAATTAATGGTCTTACAGTAACAGGAACGGTATATACAGAATGTGTGCACATCGTTCCCGTGGCTACAAAAGAACCATATTTTCTATATTTTTCAGTTAGCCACTACAATTAAAGATCTTATAGTAATTATTCTGTATACATCGTTCCTGTTACTGTAAGACCATTAACTGTAGTGGCTAATTGAAAAATATAGAAAATATGGTTCTTTTGTAGCAACGGGAACGATATACAAACAATCTGTATACATCGTACCTGTTACTATTAGACCATTAATTGGAGTGGGTAACTGAAAAATATAGAAAATATGGTTCCTTTGTAGCAACGGGAACGATATACACACATTCTGTATACACCGTTCCTGTTACTGTAAGACCATTAACTGGAACGGATAACTGAAAAATATAGAAAATATGGTTCTTTTGTAGCAACGGGAACCGTGTACACACAATCTGTATACATCGTACCTGTTACTATAAGTGTACACCGTTCCCGTTGCTACAAAAGAACCATATTTTCTATATTTTTCAGTTAGCCACTACAATTAATGGTCTTACTGTAACAGGAACGGTGTATACAGAATGTGTGTACACCGTTCCCATTGCTACAAAAGAACCATATTTTCTATATTTTTCAGTGAGCCACTACAATTAATGGTCTTACAGTAACAGGAACGGTGTGTGCAGAATGTGTGTACATCGTTCCCGTTGCTACAAAAGAACCATATTTTCTATATTTTTCAGATATCCGTTCCAGTTAATGGTCTTACAGTAACAAGAACGGTGTATACAGAATGTGTGTATATCGTTCCCGTTGCTACAAAAGAACCATATTATCTATATTTTTCAGTTCGCCACTGCAAATAATGGTCTTACAGTAACAGGAACGGTGTATACGGAATGTGTGTACACCGTTCCCGTTGCTACAAAAGAACCATATTTTCTATATTTTTCAGTTAGCCACTACAGTTAATGGTCTTACAGTAACAGGAATGGTGTATACAGAATGTGTGTACATCGTTCCCGTTGCTACAAAGAACCATATTTTCAATATTTTTCAGTTAGCCCCTTCAATTAATGGTGTTACAGTAACAGGAACGGTGTATCCAGAATGTGTGTATATCGTTCCCGTTGCTACAAAAGAACCATCTTTTCTATATTTTTCAGTTAGCCACTACAGTTAATGGTCTTACAGTAACAGGAACGATGTATACAGAATAATTACTATAAGACCTTTAATTGTAGTGGCTAACAGAAAAATATAGAAAATATGGTTCCTGTGTAGCAACGGGAACGGTGTACACACATTCCGTATACACCGTTCCTGTTACTGTAAGACCATTATTTGTAGTGGCTCACTGAAAAATATAGAAAATAGGATTCTTTTGTAGCAACGGGAACGGTGTACACACATTCTGCATACACCGTTCCTGTTACTGTAAGAGCATTAATTGGAGTGGCTAACTGAAAAATATAGAAAATATGGTTCTTTTGTAGCAACGGGAACGGTGTACACGCATTCTGTATATACCGTTCCTGTTACTGTAAGACCATTAATTGGAGTGGCTAAATGAAAAATTTAGAACACATTGTTCTTTTGTAGCAACGGGAACGGTGTACACACATTCTGTATACACCGTTCCTGTTACTATAAGACCTTTAATTGTAGTGGCTAACTGAAAAATATAGAAAATATGGTTCTTTTGTAGCAACGGGAACGGTGTACACACATTCTGTATACACCGTTCCTGTTACTATAAGACCTTTAATTGGAGTGGCTAACTGAAAAATATAGAAAATATGGTTCTTTTGTAGCAACGGGAACGGTGTACACACATTCTGTATACACCGTTCCTGTTACTGTAAGACCATTAATTGGAGTGGCTAACTGAAAAATATAGAAAATATTGTTCTTTTGTAGCAACGGGAACGGTGTACACGCATTCTGTATATACCGTTCCTGTTTCATTTCATTTTTCATTTTAACTTTTTTATCCATGGTAATCCACTCAATAATAAATACTGCTTTACAGGGAGCCATGCAAAAACAAAATCTAATAATAACTAAAATATATAATATACCCTATTTACAATAAAAAAGGAAAGAAAAATGAGATGAGTCATAGTTTGGCTTTATAGTTTCTTCGAAAAGAGCAGAGCGACGACGATGCTTTGACAACACTATCTAGGTCACTCCAGACCTTAGCCCCTCTGTACGCAAACGATTTCTGACCAGTTGATGTTCTCAGTAATGGTAATCTAAGGTCAGTGCTAGAGTTCCTCAGCTGACGGTTAGTAGCTTCAGATACCTTTTGAAATATGTTTCGCAAGTAATCTGGGGCAAGAGCATTCAGAGATTTATAGACCATCTTGCTCGTCTCGAAATCAATCAGTTCTCTAATGGTAAGCCAGCCGAGACTCTTTATCAAAGGCAAAGCGGACGTGTCATAGGGGCTGTTCGTGACTATCCTAGCGGCTCGATTTTGAAGTTTTTGCAACTTATCGAGGGCTGATGCACTGCAAGATCCCCAAACAGGGCAGCAATACCTAAAATAGGGCTCAACGAGACTTCTATAAAGCATAATGAGGTTTTCCTTAGGTAGGTATCGTTTAGAATACTTCAACATACCGATACCTCTAGAGACTTTCTTGATTGTAGAGGACAAGTGAGTGGACCATTTCAGTTGGTCGTCAACCTGCAAACCTAGATATTTTGTGTTGTTAACCATAGTGATCTCCTCACTATATCTGTATATCTGTATATCTGTATATCTATATCTATATCTGTTACTGTAAGACCATTAATTGGAGTGGCTAAATGAAAAATTTAGAACACATTGTTCTTTTGTAGCAACGGGAACGGTGTACACACATTCTGTATACACCGTTCCTGTTACTATAAGACCTTTAATTGTAGTGGCTAACTGAAAAATATAGAAAATATGGTTCTTTTGTAGCAACGGGAACGGTGTACACACATTCTGTATACACCGTTCCTGTTACTATAAGACCTTTAATTGGAGTGGCTAACTGAAAAATATAGAAAATATGGTTCTTTTGTAGCAACGGGAACGGTGTACACACATTCTGTATACACCGTTCCTGTTACTGTAAGACCATTAATTTGAGTGGCTAACTGAAAAATATAGAAAATATGGTTCTTTTGTAGCAACAGGAACGGTGTACACACATTCTGTATAAATCATTCCTGTTACTGTAAGACTATTAATTGGAGTGGCTAACTGAAAAATATAGAAAATATGATTCTTTTGTAGCAACGGGAACGGTGTACACACATTCTGTATACACCGTTCCTGTTACTATAAGACCTTTAATTGTAGTGGCTAACTGAAAAATATAGAAAATATGGTTCTTTGTAGCAACGGGAACGGTGTACACACATTCCGTATAAATCGTTCCTGTTACTGTAAGACCATTAATTGGAGTGGCTAACTGAAAAATATAGAAATATGGTTCTTTCGTAGCAACGGGAACTGTGTACACACATTCTGTATACATCGTTGCCAGATGCTGTCGTGGTTGTGGTTTGGTGGGTGGTGGACTGTTTTCGCGGGTTTCGGGGGTACTTCAGTTTCGACTTAGTTTTTGTTTTCGTTTTTGTCTTTTCCTATTACCATTAAGGTGTTTGGAGGGGAGAACTCTAACTTTTTTGATGATTTTGTAAAAACTTCTGAAAGTTTTTTCCTGCAAACACCTTAATTTACCGTTGATATTTTGTAGAAAATTGTAAGTGGCATTTGTAGTGACGACCTGGTGACCTTGTGTCTTTCCTCGTTACAAATGTCACAGTATTTGTATTAAATTGTTGTTTTTTAAAATTTTAGATTGATAAAAAAACAAATAGGAACATATCCATTGTACATTTTTTACAAAACCAAGAGACATCATCAGGTTCTTTTTCAATTTCTTTATACTCTGAAGCAGAGATACCATTGCATTTCATGTGAAGCATAGTTTTGTGGCAAATACCACATGGATGTTTAGGAGGATTCATTCTTTATTCTGAATTGTTGGAAAATTGAACAAAGAAAGCTTAGAATGTATTATTGGCCTGAGCTGAAACTGACATTTTTATAACAATACGCAAATGGAAAACACAACATCCTTGATATTTCACACATTCAAGTTAGGTATCAAAAGATACCCCATGTTGACTCTCACTTCTGGTGGTCTGGTTGCCATCTGGTGGTTTTTAGTTAGATTGAATGGCTTCCTGTCTTAAAGCAGCTTGTCAAGCACAAAGAATGCAATTTTACCTTGTCGTCTTGCCTTTAAGAGCTTTGGTACTTGATCACGCCTCTTTGGATTGTGCGACTTGACAAATCGGCCAAGCATGTGCGACTTGACAAAATATGCCCATTTCTTTAGCTCAGAGAGAGCTGCTCTTCAGATCCAAAGCTGCTGCTAAGATTTTTTTGAAAATTTGTAACAGTGTTTCTGATAAATCAACATCTCTAGTAAAATATGCCTCCCCTCGTAGGAAGGCTTCAATTTCAGGCGCAAACAAACATTAGATTGTTAGTAGCTTCCAACACAAAGTAGCGGTTGTTTCCTGTTACAAAAATATCTAGGTTGCCAATATTTTACAAGCAAATATGGGACGATGGTTGCCTAACGGGGTTTATTGATTCCCTTTTCTTCCATCTCAGCTCATTTTCTCTCAGGTAATGTTCTACAGACCTACCACATACCTTCATTGTGTTCTTTCCTAATTCTTTCATCACGTCATCACAAAATTTCAGTCCTCCGTCACTTCATCAAGCGCTCAAAAATCAGTTTTCACGTGCACGCCAGCAACGTGAATCACGCCATAACGTGCAATAAATCGGCTAATCACGCATCACGCCACATCGCTTGGGGGGGCCATTGTGGACGGGGCTGTGTTTCTACATATTATCCTCTTGGGAGGATGGAATCCCTTGAATACATTTGCCATAAGTACTAATGGGAATTGGTTTTTCATTTTGCCAAAAGGATGAGACGTGTCAAACATGTTAAAGTTGTCGTAGAGAGGTAGAAATATTAGGGAGATTTTGTAGTGATTTTAGGCGATTTTTAAGGAGTGACCAATTTCAACCAAGAAAAGTCTCCATAACTGATCGAAGATGTCATCTGTTCAATAATCCAACGGTGTATCATGAATAGCTTCCCAGTTTCAAAACTCAAATATCTCTCAACGTGCTCATCTCAGCAAAACAAATAAAACGCTTTCTAAAAGCGTAGGCGTGGAGATATTAAATGTGCATTAGTTTGATCAAATTAAGCAACTACACCGAAAACAGATGGTCGTCAAATATATATAAACTTTTCAGCATTTGAAAGCAACGTTTACTTCACCAAGGGCAATTGGCCACACCAAAAAATTCGCCTATATTTCATAATTTCATTTTCACATCAATGACAACTCTGCAACTGAATTGCATCTTGAGTGTCTCAAACCCCATTTCTGTAAGCGTGACGGGGTTAATTATTGCAAAGTTAGTAAGAATCATACATGAAATTTTGTCCATTTTAGTACTAAAAGTTTCTTAATTGGTTCTTACTTTTTGAATGCAGAATTATCACTGTGGTCGCTAAAACTGCGCCAGATAAGTTTCTTGACATTTAAAAGAAGATAAAGGAACAAACAAAGTTCTGTTAAGTTGAAAACACAAATGGCTAGATAATACTGCTCAAGAATAAAGTTTCAACGATCTATTTGCTATAATATCCAAGCTTTTAACTTTGAAAAGTTTCTTAGTACTTTTCACACATAGTACTAGAGTTTCTTAAAATTTTGGCCATCTTAGTACTAGTTTCTTATAAACCAGTTTCTTATAAAAAAACGTGTAATCTACATGCTGATTTTGTTGAATGTTGCTTAGAAATGCTTAAAAAAGATTGATTCATATCTCACAACTTCCCAATTTTGTTTCCGTTGCTAAATTTTATCAAGTTAGTGCTCATTTTGCAATTGCAGTACTACCCTTTTGGGAAATTTTACAATTCTTTTGCTAGGTTGAAAAGACCGAGAAATATTTAAAGGGAATACAAAGACCAGCATGCTTTGTGCGAAACCAGCCACTTAGTCCACACATCTTCAATATAACTAACTATACAAAATTCACAAAAACAAAATATTGCAAAGGCCGCAAGTCTTTCTACTCCCTTTAAGTTTAAAACTGGGACACTTTTTATGAGACAACTTGTATAGCATTTCAATGATATAGAACGGCAGCTTTCAATGGTGTACGTTTTTCTGACTCAGGCAGGAGACTTAGATTATATCAAGAATATTTTACTCGATAAAATTCTATCGGTTGGGCGAAGGAAATATTGCTCGTTAAAATTTTGGGGAGGATGTCAACGAATCTGGGCAAAATGATCCTGAAGGACACAATACATGTTACACCTACAATCCTTACAAATTACTTTCAAGGTGCTACTCGGACAATACCCTGGGAAGCGAAAAGATGTGTCCACCCAGAGGCCATCACTTAGATATAAAGAAACTGCTTATACTGCGGGGTGTCTCAAAAAAATTGTTCGACGTTTGATTAAATACTAAAAAATAACGATACGCTGAATAGACCTTTGGTCAAGTCACCCTTGTTCTGAGATTTTAAATTAATTTTTGACAAAAGAATCATGCAAATCCGATAAAAATTCATGGGGTTACAAGCTTTTGAAGTTCAAGTTTGTGCGAAAGCTGAAACAAGAGGCCTCGAAATGGCATTTTTGGTAAAAATCCTATAGGCCGTCGTCTCTGTTATTTCTCAATTTTTTCAGGACGAACCAAGTGGGATTCAAACAGGTATTCGATAACCTAACTGTCAAGCATATGGATGCTTTGAGGAAGAAAGTCTGCGCGCAGGCCAATTTTGTTTTGAACCACTGTTTTTGGGCCTATGCAATGTTTAGGAATTTTGAGAATGATCGCAAGAAATAATTTACTTTAGAAGTCGTATTTGGTTTGCTCTGATATCAACGAGAGGTATGACATTGGATAAGCTTCTCTTACCTCCGTCTTTGAGCTTTTTGCAATACAAGTAATCTGGGGGGTCTCTGGTTTCGGCTATCTCATATTTTTGACCTTCCAGAGCTCGTAACTCAGTGAATTGTCAACCGATTTGGAAGACTTTAGTCTCTAAAATTATTTCATAATCTTAGGAACAGGGTTATGTTTCCATGAGCCTGTTCATTTTGTCCTTATTTTTCAATATTTAATCAAACGTCGAACAATTTTTTTGAGACACCCTGCACAAAACTAATACAACACATGACATTAACAAAAATGAATATGAAATAATTTACAATTTACATGAAATAAACAAGCACAATTTAATACCTAAGCCTATTTCACATTAGAAGTCGAATCAAAATAGCGGTAAAGAAAAGAAAGCAATGGAAAAGCTTCTCTCATTGCTTCTTTATTAGAAATCTGTTGAAATGATAGCTATCAAATCATACAGTGAATCAACTCAAAACAGCCATATCAATGTTGTCAATCAACAAAAGAACCATTTACAGTGCTATCAGTTGAATGTATCACTTATTCACAGAACGAAAGCAGCATTTACAGTAAAGTTAAAGTGGAAATTGGTGGGAGTTCCGCAGTTTTACCTTTTCTGTCGATCATAGCGGTTTCTTTTTGAAGAGTTATTGTCCTTCTTTCTTGCTGCAGCCAATACAACATCTCTATTTTGTCTGAATTCATCTTTTCCAGGTATGGCCTTCCCTGAATTGCAAAAATCAATCTTATCATAAGGTTTAACATCATCATCATAATCATCATCATATTCATCATCATAATCATCATCTCCAAAACATGATAAATGAAGTTATTAAAACATGTAAGACATATGGTATGGCATTAAATCCGAAAAAAACTAAAGTGATGGTTGTGTCAAAAAAAGGAATCACCTGTTATAACAATTTTTGCTGAACAAATTAGATTAGAGCAGGTGAAAGAATTTAAGTATCTCGGAAGTTGGATTACGGAAAATGGGGACAGTTTGACTGAGATCAAAAGACGTATCGGAGTAGCTAAAAGCTTCTTTTGGAAACATAAAGAACTGTTAAAAGTGATCTGAAGCGAAAATATTTATTGATGCAGATGAATAGCACTGTTGAACGATGAAGAATGTCATTAAAATTTTTTCGATACTTTGCTTCATCTTCGAGTTATCCACTAATTTGTACGATTGGCTGATGACGTCATTTTGTTTGCAAAAAGTACAAACAAAGTATACAAGGCTGACCACGTTTCCAAAGGGAAATAAAGTCAACGACCTTTCCTTCAAATGAAATGCTTTTCTAAAGGTCACATCAGTTGATGAAACAATGTTTATTGCATTTATTCTGCTCAGCTGAAATGTCTCCTAAAACTGTAACCTTCCAAAGATCAGACACAGCTTCTTTCCATATAGAATCCTAATAATTTGAAGACAAAATGACGTCATCAACTGACACTTAAAATCATTTAATAATTCAAAAACGAAATGAGATGTCAAAAAATTTCAACAGGAATTCGTATCAATCGGCAGGGCCCTTCATTTGCATCAATAAAAATTTTCGCTCAAGATCACCTTTAAAACACAACATAAGTATGAAGTTAAAGAAAATGATCCTAAACATATACATCTTCTCTGTAGTCAGTTATGGAGGTGAATCTTAGACTGATGCCTTTTCGTCCCTTGTTTCCCTGCGTTCCTTGGTCAAGAGGGACTAATAACATTACTCTGAAATAGTGGGCCCACTTTAGGCCCGCGTAGGATGGTTCCGTATTCACAAATCAAATCGCTAGAATTCAGTTTTTAACCAATCAGGGGCCGCTATTCAGAATGTTGTTGTTGTTGCTCTTAAAGAACGGTTGAAGAAGCCTGGAGTTCTCGCAGCTTCGATGGATCTATTTTGCTTCTACAGAGGAAGATTACTGTCTGAAAGGTATGCATTTTGTGTGTTGTAGGTCAAGACAACATCATTATTTGTACTAAAAGTTTCCTTTTCAATGTTCAAGCTCTTTAAACCAGATTTTGAAGCGATTTTGTTGAGTGTACGAGAACTCCCACCTTTTTAGGCCATTTTGAAAAAGTTGGCCCATTATATAACCGTAATATTATGAGTCCCTATTGACCAAGTGATATCAGCAAGTCAAAGAACGCGGGGAAACAAGGGACGAAAAGGCATAAGTCTAGGTGAATCGTCAAACAATTAAACTCTTTCGAAATGTGGTGCTACAGAAGAATATTGAAAATAAAATGGACAGATATGGTTTCAAATAAGGATGTCCTCAGCAGAGTGGGACTAGTTGGACCATGTCTTACGAAGGATTTGTTTCATCAATCGCAGTACTCACTTCACTGTCAGGATGTCATTGGGCGATTGAGGGCAAGGACAGAAAAATTCAAGAGTAGCTTTTATCCTAACTGTTTGTCCGAATGGAATAAGCTTCAGCCTGAATTGAGACTTGCACCTTCTGTTGCTATTTTCAAAAAAAAGTTCTTATCAATAATCCGCCCTCCAGCGAAATCTGTTTTTGGAATTCACGACCCAAAAGGATTATCCTATCTTACGCAGCTAAGAGTTGGTCTCAGCAAGTTGAACTTCCACAAGTTCAAGCATAATTTTAGGGATACAATAAACCCAATGTGCCCAACAAGTGATCGCATTGAGGATACGGAGCATTTTTTGTTGCTCTGCCCTTCTTTTGATCTTCAGCGTCGAGACCTTCTCACCGGAATCGTTGAATTATTACGACCATTTGTGCAAATCACCAATCTTTCAAATGATGCTTTGATGCAAATTTTACTATATGGTGATCAATACCTTTCTTATGACTTGAATAGAAACATTCTCGAATTGACCTTACGGTTCATTCACGAAACTCGTCGGTTTGACTAAGATCGGTTGACTCTTCAGTTACGTACAAAGCAGCCACTAAGTCCTCTTATGTAATGTTATTTTTCTTTGTAAATTCTGTTTCACATTAAGTGTCAGGTCTTTCCACTACAAACAACCCACGACTTACGCTCGTGACATTTTAAAATTATCGCAACCTGTCACCTAATGTAGAACAGAATCGTTCGTATTTTGTTGTGTTGTAGGTAGATTAACTTGCTCGTCTTTATATATTGGCCATGGGGTAGTCATTGTCTTTCGCTCCCCATGCTGTCGTCCCCGTAGTGTTGTGAAGTAATTAGGGAAGTTTTGTAGAATGTAAGATATGTTGTAAAATTTTTATATGAATAAAAAAAGGATTTGTTCAAAAGAAAAATGGAATTTGCAGGTCATGTATTACGAGGCTCTAGTGGGGCAATATATAATGAAATCATAGAAGGATATATCCATGGAAAGAGAGACAAAGGAAGGCAGCGTAGAACCTAGATTGACGATTTGAAAGACTATGGGCAGGAATAAAAAACTTTGGTGCATTGAAACGAAAATTTGAAGACAGAGTAAAATGGAAGTTTATGGTTTCCAATCTTCCTGTCGAAGATGGTACCACATGATGATGATGATGATGATGATGAAGCTAAGGAAATCCTCGACAGAAACAAGCCTGTACCGTCTATGTTTATATCTTTTTTATATGCGAATAAAACATTAATGCTAGGCAACAATTACTTCATACGGTAACATTCATAGAGGAAAAGGACACAAGGTCATCGAGTTCCCTCTATCAATGGGACTTAAAATATATTTAACTACTTTGTCACTCTAGCGAAACAAATGGACAACTAACAAAACTATATCTCATAAACCCTTCAAACAACATAGGTCCCAACCTATAAAATGGTAATGTGAATGGTTATTTCACTTTGTTCTCTGATAGATAAACAACCATTTCACATTCATAGAAGCGTAGAGCACTTCCTTTCAAAAGTTACTACATTTTGCTGTTGCTTGTCATTGCTGGAGAGCAATATGAGTGCCATTTTGAAGCAATCACTTCTTTTGCAATTTCTGTACTGTAAATTAGCTAAAACTTGTCAGATTGACTCAAACAAGGTCTTAAACCCTAAGTTGAAGCTTGTCCTATACAACTGTGCAAAAAGGGGAAAATTGAAGTTAAGGCTCCTTCATAGAAGCCGCACAAACGAGGCTCAATCTACTTGGGAAATCCCGAAAAAGCACTAAAGCTGATGCCGTTTTGTATGAAACATGTATATATACTCCAATGAGTTAAATTTATTCATTAAGACTGACAAGAAAAGCTCTCGCAAAGATCTGTTTTGTTTATACAAGAATTCTATAACCTTCCTGCATCTAAGATCGGCCATACTCAGTAAAACGTTAATTAAGTGAAGAATAATTTAAGTAATGTACCGAAGCTGAAAGTCAATGGAAAGCAGATAGATGGTGCTTTCAGATGGCTTACATTGTATCTATCCAAGTTTTGAAAGTGTCAAATATTATTTCGTTGCATTTTCCCGAAAATTTCTGCAGAATGTCATCTGAATCAATTAAAAATAAAAAAATATCATTCTTGACAGTAAGCGCCAGGGCGTGGTGGGGGGCGGGACCTCATTATGACCAT
Source organism: Aurelia sp. 3 sensu Dawson et al. (2005) (assembly GCA_964020215.1). Lineage (NCBI taxonomy): Eukaryota > Metazoa > Cnidaria > Scyphozoa > Semaeostomeae > Ulmaridae > Aurelia > Aurelia sp. 3 sensu Dawson et al. (2005). The sequence continues at coordinate 14,971,677 of OZ026580.1, read as the reverse complement.
GAACAGACTTGCATGTGAAAAGGATACAACTCTATTACTTGATTTTTAAGAATTTCGAACCCATCTTCATAAACATCAAGAATTTTTTGACCAAAGTGTATGGATTAGGCTGATTTTCAGACCCATGGTCCTTTACTAGGCATAAAAGGGTGTATTCAAACTTGCTCTGTGTTCGTTGATCAAGCTCTGTTGTTGTTGTTGATGTTGCAGCTGTGATCGCTGTAGTCATGGCGACATTTGCTGCAGGGGACTATTTGCTGCGGTATTCATTACCCCCCTTCGCAGCTTGGAAAATAGTCCCACAAGAGATATTACCCCGAAGCGGATACACAAAAAAGTTAGTTATTCCGTTTTTACTCGTTACGAATCAATCCTGGTTTCCCTGTGCTTTATCGTTTCGCAAGCGAAATGCAAACAAATCATCTTCATCCGCAAAATCATCACGGGACCCATTTGAAAGAACCAGCCAATTAATAAGAAATAACATCAATGACAGAAGTATATTTAGGAAACTTCAGATGAAACATGAGCGGCACTTCCATTTACAATAAAGAACCCCCTACCCTGCCTAAAGGTAAAGCAGTTGAAAAGAAAATGACCAACCTGAAAAGTGACAATATCTTTACACTGCCGTTTGACATCTTTTATCGCCACCTTAGTAGACTCATCCAAGTGGCGTAATTGCTAAAACAAGAATAAACACAGAATAAAAGAAGTATACCTTGATGATCACATTCCTCGATGATCACATTACAGTAAAAACCCGCGTATAAGAACCTGTTGTCTGATAATTGATTGGTAACTTCATGTTTACCAATACCAATGAAGTTAACACTAAAATCACACGTTTTGGGGTATTATTATCACCAGGAAACGGGGTTATAAAAATTACAGTTGTGAAGTTTTACAGTCTTTGCCTGTAAGCGCATCCTTCTCAGGCACAAAATTTTGTGCTCTCGTCATAGCAGGCTACTGACACACGTGCTAAAAATATGTTTGTGAAAGTTGCAACTGGGTAAAATGCTTCATTACTCGTCTCCTAAAGTGAAACAAGGCGTGGATCTGTTGAAAATTGAGGAAAACACTTTGTGATAACTTGTTGTTTCAAGTTTGGGGAAACATGAATAAATACTAGCTAGTTGAAAATAGAATGGTCGATTTTAAGGACAGTCAAGTAGCATTAAAGCACATAATGGCGAGACATAGAACTATATAATACGTAGAATTACGTAAAAATGAATAAAAGTATGAGACGTAGAACTATCTAATACGAAGAATTACGTAAAAATACATTTAAATAAGGGACGTAGAACTATATAATACGAAGAATTACGTAAAAATATATAAAAATGAGGGACGTAGAACTATATAATACGAAGAATTACGTAAAAATGAATAAAAGTATGAGACGTAGAACTATCTAATACAAAGAATTACGTAAAAATACATAAAAATAAGGGACGTAGAACTATATAATGCGAAGAATTACGTAAAAATGAATAAAAGTATGAGACGTAGAACTATCTAATACGAAGAATTACGTAAAAATACATAAAAATGAGGGACGTAGAACTATATAATACGAAGAAGTATGCAAAATGAATAAAAGTATGAGACGTAGAACTATCTAATGCGAAGAATTACGCAAAAACACATAAAAATGAGGGACGTAGACCCATGTAATACGAAGAATTACATAAAAATGAATAAAAGTATGAGACATAGAACTATAACATACGTAGAATTACCTAAAATACATAAAAATATGAGACGTAGAACTATCTAATACGAAGAATTACGTAAAAATATATAAAATTGAGGGACGTAGAACTATATAATACGAAGAATTACGTAAAAATGAATAAAAGTATGAGACGTAGAACTATCTAATACAAAGAATTACGTAAAAATACATAAAAATAAGGGACGTAGAACTATATAATACGAAGAATTACGTAAAAATGAATAAAAGTATGAGACGTAGAACTATCTAATACGAAGAATTACGTAAAAATACGTAAAAACAAGGGACGTAGAACCATATAATACGAAGAATTACGTAAAAATGAATAAAAGTATGAGACGTAGAACTATCTAATGCGAAGAATTACGCAAAAATATATAAAAATGAGGGACGTAGAACTATATAATACGAAGAATTACATAAAAATGAATAAAAGTATGAGACGTAGAACTATCTAATGCGAAGAATTACGTAAAAATGAATAAAAGTATGAGACGTAGAACTATCTAATACGAAGAATTACGTAAAAATACGTAAAAACAAGGGACGTAGAACCATATAATACGAAGAATTACGTAAAAATGAATAAAAGTATGAGACGTAGAACTATCTAATGCGAAGAATTACGCAAAAATATATAAAAATGAGGGACGTAGACCCATGTAATACGAAGAATTACATAAAAATGAATAAAAGTATGAGACATAGAACTATAACATACGTAGAATTACCTAAAATACATAAAAATATGAGACGTAGAACTATCTAATACGAAGAATTACGTAAAAATATATAAAATTGAGGGACGTAGAACTATATAATACGAAGGATTACGTAAAAATGAATAAAAGTATGAGACGTAGAACTATCTAATACGAAGAATTACGTAAAAATACGTAAAAACAAGGGACGTAGAACCATATAATACGAAGAATTACGTAAAAATGAATAAAAGTATGAGACGTAGAACTATCTAATGCGAAGAATTACGCAAAAATATATAAAAATGAGGGACGTAGACCCATGTAATACGAAGAGTTACATAAAAATGAATAAAAGTATGAGACATAGAACTATAACATACGTAGAATTACCTAAAATACACAAAAATATGAGACGTAGAACTATCTAATACGAAGAATTACGTAAAAATATATAAAATTGAGGGACGTAGAACTATATAATACGAAGGATTACGTAAAAATACATAAAAATAAGGGACGTAGAACTATATAATACGAAGAATTACATAAAAATGAATAAAAGTATGAGACATAGAACTATAACATACGTAGAATTACCTAAAATACATAAAAATATGAGACGTAGAACTATCTAATACGAAGAATTACGTAAAAATATATAAAATTGAGGGACGTAGAACTATATAATACGAAGGATTACGTAAAAATACATAAAAATAAGGGACGTAGAACTATATAATACGAAGAATTACGTAAAAATGAATAAAAGTATGAGACGTAGAACTATCTAATGCGAAGAATTACGTAAAAAGATATAAAAATAAGGGACGTAGAACTATATAATACGAAGAATTACGTAAAAATACATAAATGTAAGGGACGTATACAAATAAGATCTATGAAATACGCAAGATCTATAAAATACGTAGAATGACGTAAAAATCATAATAAAAGTATGAGACATAGAGCTATAGAATACGTAGAAATACGTTAAAATACATGAAAATATGAGATGTCGGGCCATCCTGAACATTGGTTGATATTACTTTTGGTTATTGGCATAAATTTAGACAACAGACCCTATGCAAGGCTTCTCTAGTTCTGGATTCATCCATCCGGGCAAGAGAAGAACCTTTTGAACCTGAAAGGGAAACATGATAATCAAATTCAAGATGAATAAAGTGCCTGGCCTAATGAATTGTGAAAGTTTCCAAAACTTTAACATGTGGCAGATCGTCAAATTTCCTATTGTGTCATTGCATCAGAAACCACATATGGTCAACAGATGATCTTTATTCTATTCTTTAGGCAGTGAGACAAAGAAGCTGCAGCATAAAAACAGCATTTTGGGCAACAGAATTACACAAAATAGAGCATTGTAGCCAAAAAACCTAAGTCTTGTGATTTCATACAAAATATCTAATCCCATGTGATTCAACAGCTTTTTAATAACCAAAGCAATCAGTTCAAATGATGGAAAGTGGAAAGGGATGAAAAGCTGAATTCAATGATTTTTGAAAAAATTTTCACTATGTTGGTCAACTGATACATCAAATATATCAATGCAAATTGCTCTGAAAAGCAAACCATGTTGGAACACATCGTTACCTTGTTAATCAGCCACAAGTTGAGAACTTTTGAGTATAACTAGCTGCACCTTGAAATTTCAAATTGTAAAGGGTGTCCCAAAAAAATTGTGCCCCATTTGTGTTTCTGCTGTGGAGGAGCCCTTGATTCAATTATCTCGGTTTCTACACAGCTGCACAGGGTCAGGCTTCAACCTAGAGTTTGAGACCTTGTATGAGTCAATCTGGCAGGTGGTTGCTGGTTTATGGCAGAGCAAAGGCAAAATCAGTGGTTGCTTCAAAAACAGCACTTCTATTGTTCTCCAGCAATGTCAAAATAAAGTAACTTTCCAAAGAACTGGTTCTGGTGTCGTATTAAAATTTGTGTTAAATTTTTAAAAGGGGTTGGTAGTGTTGTCTTTTCATAAGAGAGCACTTTCTACATTTTAAAAAATGTGGTGAAAATTTGGATACGATGTAAGAGTCCTTTCTTTGAAAACTTACTTTATTTTGGCAATGCTGGAGAAAAATAGAAGTCCTGTTTCTGAAGCAACCACTGATTTTGCCTTTCCTCAGCGATAAATCAGCAACCACCTGTCAGATTGACTGATACAAGGTCTCAAACTCTAAGTTGAAGCCTGACTTATGCAACTGTGTAAAAACCAAGATGATTGAATCCACAGCTTCTCCACAGTAGCCGCACAAACGGGGCACAGTTATTTTGGGACACCCTGTATAGTACACCGAATCACAAATTTTCAATGCTAACATGGGATCGGGAGAGGTTTTTCAAGCAAAAG